>CM055745.1:13316423-13425704 GCA_029465975.1 Dallia pectoralis
AAGTCTTTTCGTTTTTGCCACAGCCAAATGACTGCAATGACGGGTGTTTCAATTACTTCAAGTCTCCAAACAAAATGATCACGTTAAGCATGCAAGGCGGGGTATTCATGTTGGCATGGTAATGGTTGTCTAAAGGGTTAACAGTGTAACAGAATTGTTTGATGTCCAAATGATGTAACATAATTTGCGAATGCTTATGCATGGAAATGAACCTGCATATAGAGATAGAGATTGTCCATCCTCCCAAACCATATCTTCATTACTCAGGTAATATCCCTTCTTCAACTCTCTCTCCCTCTGTCATTTTTCATGCCAGTGTCTGAACACTGATGGCCTGGTGCCAATGCCAGTACCAGCTGCAGAACCCATCCACCAGTCTGACCAGTCAGAGTCTAGAACCAATGTCAGTACCAGCTGCAGAACCCATCCATCTACCAGTCTGACCAGTCAGAGTCTAGAACCAATGTCAGTACCAGCTGCTGAACCCATCCATCCAGTAGAAAGCAACGGTGACACTGTGGAATGCTACGTCAGCTGGACTCCCCTGGTCGGCTCCCCCGACTACCACTCAGATAACACTTGATTTCCTTAAACTGGACGGAAATGCAAATGCAGGGAACATTGTTAAGACCCAGGAGACAAATCAGTGAGCAGCATTCACAAATAGCCAATGCAACGAGAAACAGTGGTGGTCTACAAGATACGCTCAACGCGTGTAGGAAATGGGATATTAAATTCAGGAAGTGTCCCTATTTCTGCCAGAGTTCAGCACACACCAAGTATCCCAGGTGAAAACCAAGTTGTTACTGACAGGATCAAAAGCCTGACTGCACAAAGCCATCACATTTCTCTGTAAGCTGATGTGGGGGCAGCTTCTGCTAGGAGACTATCCCATCTGTTAGGAATTGTATGCACACAAAAACACACACACACACACACACAACCAGACACCCAGACACCCAGTGGAAGCCCTGTTGGTATTAATATATATATATATATATATATATATATGTAATGGTGGTGTAGACAGGGACCATTTAGAACCTCAGACTGTTTACACTGAAAAATATTCTTCCAATGGTATCAAAGAATTCTCAAGACATAGATACTTTTGATGTGAAAACTGAACATCCCTCTCTAAAGCCATTAACTTGCAAGGAAGCGTACGCCAAAAGCCCCCATTGAGGTATTGCTGAGCACAGACAAAAGCGTTTCACATGTTCTGCACAGATCAAGCAATACCACCGTAAATGTTGGATAATAGATAATAGATCAAGGAGGATGTCAACTGGTGGAACAAATAAATGACATTTTCATCTTATAATTTAAAAACTCAAAATACAAAAAGATTCATGGTTGTTTATAAAACACCAAGGTGCCAAGTACCCAGTATAGTTGGTCAATGGACGTGTATACTTAAAGGTTCTTAGTGCAGACTGTAATTCATGCATATGATTGGTTGTATGTAGGGCTGTCACAATTATTACATAATCGCCTGATCGTGATTATTTACCCAGAACGTGATTATTTACCCAAATCGTGATAATTTACCCAGATTACAATTTCTTTTATTGCAAAAATTTTTGTACAATCTTTAGATTCCAAAATATATGTTTTCATAAGAGAGTTTAATACAGTTAGTACAGTTCCAATGTTCATTGCCAATAAATGACTTCTTAATAAGGTTATGTTTATTATTACAATATTATTTATATTATTTGTTAGGCTCAGGACACTAATAGTGTAATGAAATGAACAGTATAGACAATTAAATCATTAATCGCAATTATTGGTGTGACAATTAATTGTCACCTAAAATGTCATAATCGTGACGGCCCTTGTTGTATGTGGTCAACTGGTCGGGCCTCATTGGATGTTGGCCTATTGTCTCTGCCACCTGAGTGACCAGGTTAGGACCGTTAGGAGTAGGTTCAACTAGCACTCGCAAATGTTGAATGAAACATCGTAGTGGGTCAATAAGCACTGAACAAAGCTAAACGTTTCCTGTTTCTATTCAGCGTCTATACTGGCTGCCACAATATAACAGTGTGAACTTGCACAGATGCCGTATTGTGACAGTGTTACGGCCAAGTCTTGCATCACACTTATCCCAATATCAGCATTCTCAGTCGTGTTCAGTCGTTCCGCCTGAGAAAATATGCACAATAGACTTTCTGCTACAATGTATAAAACTTTTAAGTACCTTTAAGACTTGAACTTAATGAAATATTTATTGAATTCAATTGTTTTTTTGTTGCTATTATTTAAGTTTTTTAAACAAGGTGTGGGCTCACGTCTCCACTAATGGGTTATCCTCAGTGGGCCGTGCTGGGCAGATGAGAGCATTTGCGTTGGCCCAATGTTGGCAGATAACATGGGGACAATATTTTAGCCAACAGTGAATTCACATGATGCCAATGTTCATACGTTTGCAAGGGGGCTGCTATGAAATTTAATAATTGTGTAAAGTAACCAATCTGAGGTTGTAAAGTTGGATGCTCTGTACAGTAACCTACTTAGAAGTCTCACAGGACACACTTCAATTGCACTCTGTATGGCCTTAGAAGTGAGTAACCTAGTTACAGCTGTGTCTATAGGACCCCTACTGGCACTTTGAATCCCCTCGCTGACATCATGCATATTAACCTAGTTAAAGATCATATTGATGAATGTTTGTTGCTCAAAGAGAAAATACCTCAGAGTGGAATAAAGTCTCATTATCTAGCAGCGGAGGTGTTCCGATATGTCCTCAAAAGTATAACATAAATACTTAATAAGTAATATTAAAATCAGTAATGTACAGTGTAAATCATGTTAAGATCTGACTTCAAATTAATTGGTTTTATATTTTTAATTGTCTGGGCTGCAATGTGGGGCAGAGGTCCAAGGTGCTCTTTCAGAAGTACCAAGGTGTCTACCAGAGTCTATGTTCAGGATTTATCGGTGCTATTTGCTGATGTGTTGCTAAAAGTTTTGAGTCACTTCAAAATGTCCTTGTTTTTTAAGAAAAACACTTTTATATTAAACAATATCAAATTGAGCAGAAATACAGTGAAGACATTTTTAATGATGTAAATTACGACTTGAGCTGGAAGTTGATTATTTTTAATGGATATTACTTCTTAACGTTGCGTACAGAGGCCCATTGTCAACAACCATTCCTCCAGCACGTTGTGTTTGCTAAGCCAAGTTAATCATTTTAAAAGGAAAATTGATCATTAGAAAAGCCTTTTGCAATGATGTTAGCACAGCATATAAGTGTTATTCTGAATAAAGAAGCAATAATTCAGAGTTTTTTCTAGACTAGCTGGTATCTGTAGCATCAGCAATTATGGGTTTGAATAGAGGCTCAAAATGGCCAGAAAAACTAAGAACTTTCATCTGAAATTCATCAGTCTATACTTGTTCTGAGAAAGTAGGATTATTCCATGCAAGAAATTGACATGGTACTGAATATCTTATACTATGCTGTGTACTACTCTCTACACAGACCAGCAAAAACAGTCTCTAAACAGAACAGAAAGAGAAGGGGGAGGCCCCGGTGCACTACTGAGCAAAAGGCCAAACACATTAGATTGTCTATTCTGAGAAACAGACACCTCACACGTCCTCAACTAGCAGTTTCATAAAATAGTACCCTCAAAACACTAGTTTCAACATCAACAGTGAAAAGACATGCTGGCCTTCTATGTGTTATTGTAACAACAAAAAGTTAGCATGTGTATCAGTCTCTTTTGAGTACATTAAACTTCTTGCATGCTATGTTTTGTTAGCATGTGTATCAGTCTCTTTTGATTACATTCCACTTCTTGCATGCTATGTTTTGTTAGCATGTGTATCTGTCTCTTTTGAGTACATTAAACTTCTTGCATGCTATGTTTTGTTAGCATGTGTATCTGTCTCTTTTGAGTACATTAAACTTCTTGCATGCTATGTTTTGTTAGCATGTGTATCAGTCTCTTTTGATTACATTCCACTTCTTGCATGCTATGTTTTGTTAGCATGTGTATCTGTCGCTTTTGAGTACATTCCACTTCTTGCATGCTATGTTTTGTTAGCATGTGTATCAGTCTCTTTTGATTAAATTCCACTTCTTGCATGCTATGTTTTGTTAGCATGTGTATCTGTCTCTTTTGATTACATTCCACTTCTTGCATGCTATGTTTTGTTAGCATGTATATCTGTCTCTTTTAATTAAATTCCACTTCTTGCATGCTATGTTTTGTTAGCATGTGTATCTGTCTCTTTTGATTACATTCCACTTCTTGCATGCTTTGTTTTGTTAGCATGTGTATCAGTCTCTTTTGATTACATTCCACTTCTTGCATGCTATGTTTTGTTAGCATTTGTATCAGTCTCTTTTGAGTACATTCCACTTCTTGCATGCTATGTTTTGTTAGCATGTGTATCAGTCTCTATTGAGTACATTAAACTTCTTGCATGCTATGTTTTGTTAGCATGTGTATCAGTCTCTTTTGATTACATTCCACTTCTTGCATGCTATGTTTTGTTAGCATTTGTATCAGTCTCTTTTGAGTACATTCCACTTCTTGCATGCTATGTTTTGTTAGCATGTGTATCAGTCTGTTTTGTTAACATTCCACTTCTTGCCACACCCTTTCCAGGGAAAATAAACAGAGAAACAGAAAGAGGCATGTCACAGCTAAACAAAGTCAGCAACCAGGCTAATGTGTGTCTCCATCTTATACTTTTCCAGTTTCTGCTGGAAATCCTAATTTCAAGTACTGGGTTGTGTGCAAGACAATAAACGCACCGGAGCAGCCAGATTTGACTTGAAACATAATGTTGCAAGTGAGATTTATGAATCGTGGGCTATTAATATTAACATAGGACCAATTAATGGCAGGGTTCTTCAATCTTTTACCCGATCACTTGCCATCTATCCGCCCTGGCACTACTGTAGCTTATGAAAACTGGTAGATCAATATGGGGTGGGTCAGAAACTGAACAAGACCCTGTTTAAAACTGACAGCTGATATATCCTCATTCAACATTGTTTTTTTAATACTTTCTTAAAAAAGATTATTTTGGAGACTACCAAACAGGACCGATGGGAGACCAGACAGTGAGGGGAGACCAGACAGTGAAGGGAGACCAGACAGTGAGGGGGGACCAGACAATGAAGGGAGACCACCAAACAGGACCGATGGGAGACCAGACAGTGAGGGGGGACCAGACAGTGAAGGGAGACCATCAAACAGGACCGATGGGAGACCAGACAGTGAGGGGAGACCACCAAACAGGACCGATGGGAGACCAGACAGTGAGGGGGGACCACCAAACATGACCGACGGAAGACCAGACAGTGAGGGGAGACCACCAAACAGGACCGATGGGAGACCAGACAGTTAGGGGAGACCACCAAACAGGACCGATGGGAGACCAGACAGTGAGGGGAGACCAAACAGAACCGATGGGAAATCAGACAGTGAGGGGAGACCACCAAACAGGACCGATGGGAGACCAGACAATGAGGGGAGACCACCAAACAGGACCGATGGGAGACCAGACAGTTAGGAGAGACCACCAAACAGGACCGATGGGAGACCAGACAGTGAGGGGAGACCAAACAGAACCGATGGGAAATCAGACAGTGAGGGGAGACCACCAAACAGGACCGATGGGAGACCAGACAGTGAGGGGAGACCACCAAACAGGACCGATGGGAGACCAGACAGTGAGGGGAGACCACCAAACAGGACCGATGGGAGACCAGACAGTGAGGGGAGACCACCAAACAGGACCGATGGGAGAACAGACAGTTAGGGAGACCACCAAACAGGACCGATGGGAGACCAGACAGTTAGGGAGACCACCAAACAGGACGGATAAAATGCAGCCGTCCACCAATTCATGCATTCTACAGACACAGGCCAATATCACCAATTAATATCTAGTAATTATTTCACAAATCAATGCAATACATTCAAACAGAGTCCATAAAAGCAACACTGAACATGTAAGTAGTATTATTCAAACCCTTACCGTAACTAGTAAATCTCCAGATTTAGTCAGCTGCTGAAACACGAAACCAATCCTCATACATGTGCTTGCCTCTCGTACCAACAGAAACAAATTCGCATTTCATGTGTAATGCATGTATAACTAAGTATTTCCCTCCGAGCATCCGGCTATCATGGTGCTGTGTGTTTTCCAGCAGTGAGGAATCCAGATGTGCATCTATTCATTGTGTTGGGGACTAAGACGCCTATAGGCTACATATTATCCTCGAGGGCGGCTTTTCTCCGGGAAAGAGTACATATTTTTCGTGTCTTTCGGTCGATGGCTGTTTCGACAGATCCCCCCTGAAAAAGCTCAACCCCGGATCAGTCTGGTAGTCAGTCCCTGAAAAACAGAGACCCCGCATTCCTCACATGCGCTGAAGGGGCTTCGGGAGTTGTAGTCCGTTTGGTCGCATGAATACATTTCGGCAACTGGGTCTGCTTTATTTGAGCCACGCCAAAGTAGGTGGTTTGCTTCAAATTAAACTGCTATATATTCTAGTCGATCAGCTTGTTCAGCAGCATCGTGTCAAACATATACTGGCATGTGGATGCTGAGTTAAGAGCAAATTCATATAATCACGTGTTTAATCCGTATACTATAAGTGTATCACGGGCCACGGCTCAATGTGGGGTTATCTTACCACCTTAACATATCCCAGGATGTATATGTTACAAAAACCAAAGGGTTATGAAGATTACCTTGGAACAAGAGTGTCTGCTAAATTATAAAAATGTTTTGCAGGTTTCATCCTCTACCAACTGGGCTAAATAAACTAATGTTTTTTTTATATAGTATCCTTACAGTAAAAAAAAACTGGTGGTTTGAATCCTATACTGTATGCTGATTGGCTGATACCTTGACCCCAACGGATGGACCAAAATCAATCCTACCCTGTCTTTCCATTTTTTTGAAAAGCTGGTTAACAGACAGATTGTCAACCATCTTGAATCCCATTGTGTCTTTTCCGCTATGCAATCTGATTTTCCTGCTGGTCATGGCTGCACCACGGCCACCCTAAAGGTCCTGAACGACATTGATAAAAAGCACTACTGTGCAGCCGTCTACATCGATCTGTCCAAGGCATTTGATTCTGTTAACCACCATGTTCTCATCAGCCTACTCAACAGCCTGGGTTTTTCTCGCGACTGCCTCGCCTGGTTCTCCAACAATCTCTGACAGGGTCCAGTGTGTTAAATCAGAGGGCCTGCTGTCGGAACCCATGGTCGTCTCCATGGGGGTGCCGCAGGGCTCGATTCTCGGGCCGACTCTTTTCTCTCTACATCAACGATGTGGCTCTCGTTGCTGGAGACTCCCAGATTCATCTTTATGCAGATGATACCATCTTGAACACATATGGCCCTTCATTAGATACTGTGCTCTCAAATATCCTGTCTGAATACCTGTCCAATATCTGTACCTGTTAACTGTCTTCAAGCTCTTCTCACTCATTTTGCTTAGATGTGCTCAAATGCTCTTTCCCCCATAACCTCATATCATATAATCCCATGCACTCATGGTAGGCACACTATAATCTTTGTACATCCTGTATTTAGATACCCGTTGTATTTTTATATATATTTGTTTTTACTGTATCTATGCTGCTCAACTGTACTTCATATACCTCACCTCATCCTGTATAACTTCACCCTGTATTGCCTTATTGTGTCCCATTGCTATTTGCACTTTTGTGTTGTGTGTATTTGTGAAACTGTATTGTATCAACTGGAAAGGGCAGTAAATAGCAAAGGATTAAGTGCTCTGCACAGGGTGAGCCAGGGTTAAACTGCCTGGTCCTGAAGATGCATTAATGCTTTGATTATCTGTTCATCAATGCAATACGACCAATGAAAAGCAATGCAATGTCTTAAAATGTGTTTTCTAACGCTGCAGCTAGTGGTCATAATAAAATCACTGTGTGTGTAAACAGACTTGACAAATAAACCTGATGCTGATGTCACATCCAGGTTATTTAGTCTCATATACTGTGTCTTTTAGCCATTCAGTGGGCAATGTTTGACCAACCCTGTTTAAAATTGCATCATGGCTTCATGGGAAAGATCTCCTATCTCTATTGCACAAATTACCTTCATCCGCAACTTTCATACAACTCAGCCGCCTCAATTGAGTAGTGAGCATTGTCGCCCCCTAGAGTTCAATAATATGGACTGCAATCGAATGGGTTGGTCTCCATTTTATTTTAAAGACAATTAAATTCGAAAAATCAAGTGATTTGTATTATTTCTTACATATATGTCAGATGACTTCTATGGATTTACTTCTCCTTAATCCACGTCCCCTATACTATTGTTCAGATGCGCTTCAGGCACAATGTGGACATATTTTTGATGACGTCGCAAATCATGAAGGACCCACGATCGACATACTGGCGTTTGAACGTATCAACAAATCCTGAGAGTGAAAACAATACGTTATCGATTTAATATCAGCTGCATCCTACCTACTACACAGGTAAATTATTTTATACAATATCTACACAATACAATGTAAAATATACACTATGTATCTATTGAAACGTGAGTACATGCTGTGAAATGTAGACGATGACCGGTTCCGAGTAAACTGAGTGAGTGGATGAATGAAAACCGTTGCTAACGAGTGATAGGCTAGCTAGTGATGTTAGCATGTACGCCAAGTATTGTAATGCAGTTGTTTAGTTCGCTTACATTGTATCAATTATATGTTACTGTTATTCGTGTGTTTGGTGGTAAAGTTGAACTTAGTTGGCCTCAGCTGCCACAAGTCGGTGTATGAGCACATCATACGTTATTTAGTTCGCTAATACCAGCGACGCTAGTTGGCCACAGTCGGTAGTTGGCCACAGTCGGTAGTTGGCCACAGTCGGTAGTTGTGTGTTGTGGCTACAGTCAGTAGTTAGCGCGTAATGTTGAACGCGGACAAAGAAATGTGTTTGTAGTCCATGTTGATTAACTAGCCATCTATCTTTACCGGTATTGTCAATGTTGTATTTGTCTACTTCAGTTGTGTGTGTTATATCCACGACAGCCAGTATATTAGTCGTGCAATAGTGAACTAACTTACTGGTTTAGATACAGCGCTGTTTGTTTGTGTAACTCGTTACTTTTCCGTTTTCCTTAACAGCTGGTGTTGCTGTGGCCTTATTTGTAACCTGCACCGAAAGGTTGAGAAACAACCACCATGTTTCTGTATAACCTGACCCTGCAGCGTGCCACTGGCATCACCCATGCAATTCATGGAAACTTCTCAGGTAATATTAATTCTGTGTCTCTCCTCCCATAGTGTACATACCACGCATATGGTTCCCTCAAAATAGATGGAACCAGGGTTCATCTGTGTATCTCTATGTCTATGCACCAAGAGCGTTCCAGATGTTTTTGTGATCCTTCCACTTGGATGGGCCTCAGGGTTAAATATCTGTAGGCAGTTTGGGGTGAAACATTTGTCTGGGAAACGGTTCCTCAATTGAAAGAAATGAATCCTGTTCAACTTCAATTAGATCTGTTATTCCAACTGTTACATGCAGAATATTGAAATATGCAGATTTGTCTATGAATCAGACATTTTTGTTTACAAACCCGGTAGCATCACAAGACCGTAGCTATTTTTTATATGCAACAGAGGAAAACCATCCACATATTCTCTTTTTTTTTTGGTGCAACATGCATTTCGACGTTTCTGTGTAGTGTTCTTCATGTGGACTTAGTGCCATTTTCTGCAAAAACTTTGCAATTACTCAATCTTATCTCCGACCAGTCACTGCTTCACCGGACTACTGTTTTGGTCATTATGTCTCTTGATTAAAGTTATTTGTGCAATTAGAAAACAGGTAAATAGTCATTACAAATATGAAGTGAAAATTTATCTCAAAAGGACACGTGGTTAAAGCAATGGTTAGCCCTGTGAACACATTTAAATGGTATGGTCTCTCACCATCCCTATCTCCCTGATGGGTTTTATACACTTGTATGCTGTTACGTATGGTCTGGTGGCATCCTAATATGGTCTTCTCTCACAGGAACCAAGATGCAGGAGATTGTAGTGTCCAGGGGGAAAATCATCGAGTTGCTGCGTCCTGACGCTAACACTGGGAAGGTGCACACCCTGCTGACCATGGAGGTGTTTGGCATCATTCGCTCCCTAATGGCCTTCAGGCTGACAGGAGGAACTAAAGGTGGGTTGTTTGGCTCCGTCTGTATATACAGTGGTGGCTTGAGTTTAAATGGCTTTGCATTTTTGTATATAACCCCAATTCTGAAAACTTTGGGACAGTTTGGAAAATGCTAATTTAAAAAAAACAAGGTATTTGAAGATTTCCGGTAATTAACAGCGTAGTGTTTTGAAGGTATTTTAAAATTGATGCGTGCAACATGTTTCAAAAAAGTTGGACAGGGGCAATTTAGTAGGGAATCACGATATTCATTTTTGGCCGATATCTGATGTGACGATAATTTTAAAATAGTTTTGGCCGATACCGATATACTTGTAGAAGAATAAATGATATGCCAGTGCCACGTTTTATTTTTTAAGTTCAGACTTTAAACGTCAGTCCTTACGAGTAAAATAAATAAAAATACATTTTCAAATAATTACGTAATTCACGTAGCACGACATGCACTCGTTCTCTTTCTATTTTCCATTTCCTAAACATATTATCAAATGCAATTCCAATTTCAACTGCTGTCTGAGAACCGGAGCACTTCGGTGAGTGTATTTTATCCACTCGGCAGTGGGGCTCAACATGATAACAGGACTGGTAAAGCTGACGGTGACTGGCTGACGGTGACTGGCTGACGGTGACTGGCTGACGGTGACTGGCTGACGGTGACTGGCTGACGGTGACTGGCTGACGGTGACTGGCTCACGTGACTAGCGACGGTGAGGAGCTTTTCAATGTGACTGTCGACAACACTCAGGAGTTCATGTAATGCGACATCAGTAGTGACGGCTAATAGCATAACACGGCTAATAGCATACCACGGCTAATAGCATAACACGGCTAATAGCATAACACGGCTAATAGCATAACACGGCTAATAGCATAACACGGCTAATAGCATAACACGGCTAATAGCATACCACGGCTAATAGCATAACACGGCTAATAGCATAACACGGCTAATAGCATAACACGGCTAATAGCATACCACGGCTAATAGCATACCACGGCTAATAGCATACCACGGCTAATAGCATACCACGGCTAATAGCATACCACGGCTAATAGCATAACACGGCTAATAGCATAACACGGCTAATAGCATACCACGGCTAATAGCATACCACGGCTAATAGCATACCACGGCTAATAGCATAACACGGCTAATAGCATAACACGGCTAATAGCATAACACGGCTAATAGCATAACACGGCTAATAGCATAACACGGCTAATAGCATACCACGGCTAATAGCATACCACGGCTAATAGCATAACACGGCTAATAGCATAACACGGCTCTAGCTACATCATTAGCCTACTGAAGCAAACATCTTCCACCATGCTGAACGGCTGGTTAACAAGCGCAATACATTCAATGATTTAGTCTAACTCTTTTACATTTGGATGCTCACTGCTGTATTTTCTAGCTTTGTCACTGAAGTAGAGGCTGCTGATGGGTTTTTGCCGGTGTTCTTTCCTTACTTTTCATAAAGTCTTGGTGCTGCTCGGGATGACTGCTCTTAAGATGCCTAATCATATATGAAGTCTTGAACGAGTGTAGTTTTACGCCTCCTCGCATCACTTATGCTTTACAACTACTGCAAATTGCAAGTTTGTTATCTGATTTACAGATCTCTATATACCTCCCCACAGCCAACATGTAGGAAGTTTAAGTTGCTGGCGTTCATGCTATGTTCACGGTCGTCACATAGTAAACAAACACGCCACACTGTCGGCAATGCTCATCGGCAGAAATATTAATATCTGCCAATATAGATCATTTTATGCTTTTATCGGCCGATACCGATGTCGTGCCGATATCATCGTGCATCCCTACAATTTAGGACTAATAGCAATGTGACTGGTTGAAATTTGAAGCTGATGTGAAACAGGTGAGTCAATCAAATAATGGTAGTATATAAGGAGACTCCAAAAAGGTTCTAGTCTTCCAAGAGCAAGGGTGGTATAGAGGCTCGCTAATCTGCCAACATAAGCGTCAGCAAATAATCCAACGCTTTAAGAACAAGATTCCCCAAACAAAAATCGTTAAGATTTTGGGCATTTCCCCTTTTACATTGCACTATATAATTAAGAGCTTCAAGGAGCTTCACTGTGTATAATAGGCATGGCCTATTCTGAATGCATGTCATCTCTGATTCTTCAGACATTACCGTCTCAGAAATTGTCATGAGTATCAGGTATCAGGAATATAATTAGGATAACGGTTATCCCGGCGTGGTCTCGGGAATACTTTGGTAAACCTTTGCCAGTCAATTCCGTTGGCTGCTGCATCCACAGATGCAAGTTAAGTCTTTACTATGCAAAGCAGGAGCCAAACATCAACACTTTCCAGAAGCGCCGCCAACCTCTCTAGACTCGATCTCATCTGAGATGGGTAATGGAATTGTGTTTTGTGGTCCAATGAGTCAACATTTCAAATAGTTTTGGGATAAAACAGTGATTGTATTCTTCGGGTCAAAGAGGGAAAGGGCCATCCAAGCTGTTTTCAGCCTGTCTGGCCAGGGAATGGGTAACTTGCACATCTGTGTCCCAGGGGTGCGGGCGCCGCCGTGTCCCAGGGTGCGGGCGCCGCCATTCTGCCCCATTACAGCGGGGTGCGGGCGCGGGCGGCGTGTCCCAGGGGGTGCCGGCGCCGCCGTGTCCCAGGGGTGCGGGCGCCGCCGTGTCCCAGGGGGTGCGGGCGCCGCCGTGTCCCAGGGGGTGCCGGCGCCGCCGTGTCCCAGGGGGTGCCGGCGCCTGCAGTCCTGACCTGTAATGCATAATAGATGAATGGGGGGAAATTCTACTTTCTTTCGTACCCTAATGCTTAATATCTGTAATTAAAAGGAAAGGCAATGTTACACAGTGTAAACCGTCGACTGTCCCAACTTTTTTGTTTGTTGCCGTTATCAGATTTGAAATTGCTGTATATTTTTTTTTATAAAATTCACTCAATTCATTCAAATAATTTGTTTTCATTATAAAACAGGTTAAGTTGAATTTCCAAATGACTCTTTATTTGTCATTCTTTTACATTTTCCATTCTGTCCCTACTTTTTCAGAATTGGGTTGTACGTTGTTAGGTTGAACATAAGTTCATAATTTGAATATCATTGCATTATTCGCCACATTTCATTAAATTAACAAACATGATTATGTACTCTAACTAGTCGGCTCTCTAAGTTAACGTTACGTCCCGTTTCCTTTCTGAAGGGCCACTGCTTTGTCAAGCTGGCCAAACTCACACGGCTAAAGTTTAACAGAAACCTCACCCTGTCTTTGCTATCCTGTTCACATGACAATCTATGGTAGCATTAAGTTGTTCTGAAACGACACCTGCAATAAGAGAGCACAAGTTGCTCATGTCATGGTGTCATAGATTTACTTTTCAGCAAAATAACCCCACATTGTAAATGCAGTCAAGAGGTCCACAGACATTAGGTGCATACATCCATGTACGCTGTAGAGGGCGGGCTGAGTTGTAATGGGCGGGGATCTAGAGAGCGCTGATATATAATAAAAACATCTGCAGTGAGATTTTTTCTTCTCAATAACACTCATTCTTGTAGCCATAACATCAGATGTTGTTTCTAATGCAGATGTTCATGTTTGAGACGTTTGTGTTTTTTATCCCCAGACTACATTGTGGTGGGCAGTGACTCTGGCCGCATCGTGATCCTGGAGTACCACCCTTCCAAGAACATGTTTGAGAAGATTCACCAAGAGACCTTTGGCAAGAGTGGATGTCGTCGCATCGTCCCGGGACAGTTCCTCGCCGTCGACCCCAAGGGCCGGGCGGTTATGATAGGTAAACAAGCTCGGGAAGGTCCCTAAAGTGGGCGAACCTTCGTCTGAAGTGAGAGAGGTCTATTGCCGGAGTCAGTTCGTGTTTGTGGTCCTGGTTCACTGATGACCTCTTTCTCCAGGTGCCATTGAGAAGCAGAAGCTGGTGTACATCCTGAACAGAGATGCAGCAGCTCGTCTCACCATCTCCTCTCCTCTGGAGGCTCACAAGGCCAACACCCTGGTCTACCATGTCGTAGGAGTGGACGTGGGCTTCGAAAACCCCATGTTCGCCTGCTTGGAGATGGACTACGAGGTGAGAGCCCAGCGCTGACTCCATTATGTCAAATGACTCCGTTACTAAACTCCTGAAATCTACAAACTCAAGTGTCGTTGAAATGATGAGTTTTCATGTCTCTTCTCTGAGCAAAAGATGGAGATATTTTTTTGCATATCTGATCCTGACACACTTGTACGCATTCAAACCTCTGCTGTAGCAGACGTCTTGTTAGCGTTATAACCTCTCTGCTGTAGCAGACGTCTTGTTAGCGTTATAACCTCTCTGCTGTAGCAGACGTCTTGTTAGCGTTATAACCTCTCTGCTGTAGCAGACATCGTGTAAATCTTTACCCTGTGCCCGTAACGTGCACTGACCCCCAGCATGTGACCCATCATCCCCGCTTTCCAGGAAGCCGACAACGACCCGACCGGCGAGGCGGCCGCCAACACCCAGCAGACGCTGACGTTTTACGAGCTGGACCTGGGCCTGAACCATGTGGTGCGCAAGTACAGCGAGGCCCTGGAGGAGCACGGCAACTTCCTCATCACAGGTAGTGGCTGCATTTCACCAGCAGGGGGCGACATGAGCCAAGTCACCGGCTGTCTGCAGCCTTTCATCACATCTCTGCCAATTGGGTCGTACCGTTGTCCCGGTGCCTCCATTGGCTGGGCTGTTGGAACACCGAGCCAGGACGCTCATCTGCTGTTCATCTCAACGCAGACCCTCTGTCACTGAGCCCACTGAGGACATGTGTTTGTTTCGCAGAACTACTGCTCCATTTTGACCGTTTCTCTCTGTTTTTTTTTAGTTCCCGGAGGCTCCGATGGGCCCAGTGGAGTTCTCATCTGTTCAGAGAACTACATCACGTACAAAAACTTCGGCGATCAACCGGACATTCGCTGTCCCATCCCGCGCAGGAGGGTGAGTTTCTCTCATGTTTTGTAACCCCTGACCCCGATAAGTAGACATGTTTATGTGGATATGTTGGTGCAGGGATCGGCACTAATCACACCGTGTGTCCTGAACCCAGAATGACCTAGATGACCCTGAACGAGGCATGATCTTCGTCTGCTCGGCCACCCACAAGACCAAGTCCATGTTCTTCTTCCTGGCCCAGACGGAGCAGGGGGACATCTTCAAGGTCACCCTGGAGACGGATGAGGAGATGGTGAGTGCAGCCTCGTCCGACAGTGGCCTTCAAACGTGCGGAAGACATTTAGACGTAGAGCAGGCCTGTCAAAGTGATGAGTCTACATGTCTCTTCTCTGACAAAACACATGGAGAGAGTTGTAACACATCTGACACCAGCAGGTCGACACGTGTCAGCATTCACATGACTGGACACTTGAGTTTTCTCCTCATTTAACGTGTGATTCACCGCAGGTTACGGAGATCCGGATGAAGTACTTTGACACCATCCCTGTAGCCACAGCCATGTGTGTCCTGAAGACCGGCTTCCTGTTTGTGTCCTCTGAGTTTGGCAACCAGTAAGTATTGAATTGCACTGCTCTCCCTGTCAACGCCACAAACGCATTACATCTGCAGGTCTCTATCGGCGCCCCAGTGTTCATATCCCTCACAGACTCTCACCCTCTGTTTCCGCTAGTTACCTGTACCAGATCGCCCACTTGGGTGATGATGATGAGGAGCCGGAGTTCTCCTCAGCCATGCCCCTGGAGGAAGGAGATACCTTCTTCTTCCAGCCGCGGCCCCTCAAGAACCTGGTGCTCGTGGATGAGCAGGAGAACCTTTCCCCCATCATGTCCTGCCAGGTGTGTGGTGGCCTCTGGTGCCTGGTGCAATATCAAGTCTAAAGCTAAAGAACATTAGGGCAATGGGTAACCTCACCCTTTAAACGGACATTGGTGTCATGTCCATTATAGTATATCGTATAGTATCACCTAACTACTGTGACTGTATCGTATAGTATCACCTAACTGTCCTGACTGTATCGTATAGTATCACCTAACTGTCCTGACTGTATCGTATAGTATCACCTAACTGTCGTGACTGTATCGTATAGTACCACCTAACTGTTGTGACGGTATCGTATAGTATCACCTAACTGTCCTGACTGTATCGTATAGTATCACCTAACTGTTGTGACGGTATCGTATAGTATCACCTAACTGTTGTGACTGTATCGTATATTACCACCAAACTGTTGTGACTGTATCGTATAGTACCACCAAACTGTTGTGACTGTATCGTATAGTACCACCAAACTGTTGTGACTGTATCGTATAGTACCACCAAACTGTTGTGACTGTATCGTATAGTACCACCTAACTGTTGTGACTGTGTCGTATAGTACCACCTAACTGTTGTGACTGTGTCGTATAGTACCACCTAACTGTTGTGACTGTATCGTATATTACCACCTAACTGTTGTGACGGTATCGTATATTACCACCTAACTGTTGTGACGGTATCGTATAGTACCACCTAACTGTTGTGACGTATCCTCTCGTCTCCTCTAACTGTTGTGACGTATCTTCTCGTCTCCTGTAACTGTTGTGACGTATCCTCTCGTCTCCTCTAACTGTTGTGACGTATCCTCTCGTCTCCTCTAACTGTTGTGACGTATCCTCTCGTCTCCTCTAACTGTTGTGACGTATCCTCTCGTATCCTCTAACTGTTGTGACGTATCCTCTAACTGTTGTGACGTATCTTCTCGTCTCCTCTAACTGTTGTGACGTATCCTCTCGTCTCCTCTAACTGTTGTGACGTATCCTCTCGTCTCCTCTAACTGTTGTGACGTATCCTCTCGTCTCCTCTAACTGTTGTGACGTATCCTCTCGTCTCCTCTAACTGTTGTGACGTATCCTCTCGTCTCCTCTAACTGTTGTGACGTATCCTCTCGTCTCCTCTAACTGTTGTGACGTATCCTCTCGTCTCCTCTAACTGTTGTGACGTATCCTCTCGTATCCTCTAACTGTTGTGACGACGTATCCTCTAACTGTTGTGACGTATCTTCTCGTCTCCTCTAACTGTTGTGACGTATCCTCTCGTCTCCTCTAACTGTTGTGACGTATCCTCTCGTCTCCTCTAACTGTTGTGACGTATCCTCTCGTCTCCTCTAACTGTTGTGACGTATCCTCTCGTCTCCTCTAACTGTTGTGACGTATCTTCTCGTATCCTCTAACTGTTGTGACGTATCCTCTCGTCTCCTCTAACTGTTGTGACGTATCCTCTCGTCTCCTCTAACTGTTGTGACGACGTATCCTCTAACTGTTGTGACGTATCCTCTAACTGTTGTGACGTATCGTCTCTAACTGTTGTGACGTATCTCTCGTCTCCTCTAACTGTTGTGACGTATCCTCTCGTCTCCTCTAACTGTTGTGACGTATCCTCTCGTCTCCTCTAACTGTTGTGACGTATCCTCTCGTCTCCTCTAACTGTTGTGACGTATCCTCTCGTCTCCTCTAACTGTTGTGACGTATCCTCTCGTCTCCTCTAACTGTTGTGACGTATCCTCTCGTCTCCTCTAACTGTTGTGACGTATCCTCTCGTCTCCTCTAACTGTTGTGACGTATCCTCTCGTCTCCTCTAACTGTTGTGACGTATCCTCTCGTCTCCTCTAACTGTTGTGACGTATCCTCTCGTCTCCTCTAACTGTTGTGACGTATCATATCGCCTGTTGCTTTGCAATTTCCAGATCTACAGCTTTGGCATAATGCATTTATTTGGAAGTCATTTGTTGTTAACTTAAGCCGATCACATTGCTGAGCAACCAAACCAAACATGCGATCTTGTGGTGGCTGGTTCAGTGTGCTGATAGAGAGCTGTCTAACCATTTCCTTAACTGAAGGTTAAGAGGGACTTTTTAAGATCAGTAGGTAGATGTACGCTAGTTTATGGTGTACGCTAGTTTATGGTATACACTAGTCAATATCTGTTTATTGAAGTGCCACATAATTCCACATTGAAGAATGGTCACCGGTAGCCAGCAAAGCTGGTAAATACAGTCGCCCCGTGTCAAAGGGGCATAAGTGCTGTTTTGACTTCAATTTGTCTCTCGAATGCCGTTGCTTCAGTATATATGTTTAGTGTATGCACATGTCGTAATCAATCAGACTTCAAAGACTAGCAGTTGTAGCTGTTGACATGGTGATTCTTCATGTCTCTACTCTGACCACAACAGCGATCTCCGCACGTACACATGTCTGTGGGACTGCTCGTTTCACATATTCATGTCAGCAGATCAGCTACCTGTGAAATGAAACCATGACAAGTTTGAATGTGAAAAAAATGTGTGAAAATGCTTTCGCTTTACTTTCTTCGGATTCGACTAGCATCTGACAGTTATGTGGTCTTGTCAACTAACCATTTGAAGAGCGGCTTGTTGAATGTATTGTTTGTTTTTAAAACATGTCTTCCTGTATAGATTGCCGACCTGGCCAATGAAGACACCCCTCAGTTGTATGTGGCCTGTGGTCGGGGTCCCAAATCCACCCTCAGAGTCCTCAGACATGGACTGGAGGTATGTCTCCTGCTACTCACCTTCCACCCGCACTTTACTATATTTCCCTTACGCTTTACTATAGGAGTATTTCTCTTACGCTTTACTATAGGAGTATTTCCATTACGCTTTACTATAGGAGTATTTCCATTACGCTTTACTATAGGAGTATTTCCATTACGCTTTACTATAGGAGTATTTCCATTACGCTTTACTATAGGAGTATTTCCATTACGCTTTACTATAGGAGTATTTCCATTACGCTTTACTATAGGAGTATTTCCATTACGCTTTACTATAGGAGTATTCCCATTACGCTTTACTATAGGAGTATTCCCATTACGCTTTACTATATGAGTATTACACTTTACTATAGCTTTATTATAGGAGTATTTCCCTTACGCTTTGCTATAGGAGTATTACGCTTTACTATAGGAGTATTGCGCTTTACTATAGGTGTATTACACTTTACTATAGCTTTATTATAGGAGTATTTCCCTTACGCTTTGCTATAGGAGTATTACGCTTTACTATAGGAGTATTACGCTTTACTATAGGAGTATTACGCTTTACTATAGGAGTATTACGCTTTACTATAGGAGTATTACGCTTTACTATAGGAGTATTACGCTTTACTATAGGAGTATTACGCTTTACTATAGGAGTATTACGCTTTACTATAGGAGTATTACGCTTTACTATAGGAGTATTACGCTTTACTATAGGAGTATTACGCTTTACTATAGGAGTATTACGCTTTACTATAGGAGTATTACGCTTTACTATAGGAGTATTACGCTTTACTATAGGAGTATTACGCTTTACTATAGGAGTATTACGCTTTACTATAGGAGTATTACGCTTTACTATAGGAGTATTACGCTTTACTATAGGTGTATTACGCTTTACTATAGAAGTATTTCCCTTACGCTTTACTATAGGAGTATTTCCATTACGCTTTACTATAGGAGTATTACCATTGTGCTTTACTATAGGAGTATTACGCTTTACTATAGGAGTATTTCCCTTACGCTTTACTATAGGAGTATTTTCATTACGCTTTACTGTAGGAGTATTCCCATTACGCTTTACTATAGGAGTATTACCATTGTGCTTTACAATAGGAGTATTACGCTTAACTATAGGAGTATTTCCCTTACGCTTTACTATAGGAGTATTTCCATTACGCTTACTATAGGAGTATTTCCATTACGCTTTACTATAGGAGTATTTTCATTACGCTTTACTGTAGGCGTATTTTCATTACGCTTTACTGTAGGCGTATTCCCATTACGCTTTACTATAGGAGTATTACCATTGTGCTTTACAATAGGAGTATTACGCTTTACTATAGGAGTATTTCCCTTACGCTTTACTATAGGAGTATTTCCATTACGCTTTACTATAGGAGTATTTTCATTACGCTTTACTGTAGGCGTATTCCCATTACGCTTTACTATAGGAGTATTACCATTGTGCTTTACTATAGGAGTATTACGCTTTACTATAGGAGTATTTCCCTTACGCTTTACTATAGGAGTATTTCCATTACGCTTTACTATAGGAGTATTTTCATTACGCTTTACTGTAGGAGTATTTCCCTTAAGCCTCACTATGGGAGTATTTCCCTTAAGCCTCACTATGGGAGTATTTCCATTACGCTTTACTATAGGAGTATTTCCATTACGCTTTACTATAGGAGTATTCCCATTACGCTTTACTATAGGAGTATTACCATTGTGCTTTACTATAGGAGTATTACGCTTTACTATAGGAGTATTAAGCTTTACTATAGGAGTATTACGCTTTACTATAGGAGTATTAAGCTTTACTATAGGAGTATTACGCTTTACTATAGGAGTATTACGCTTTACTATAGGAGTATTACGCTTTACTATAGGTGTATTACGCTTTACTATAGGTGTATTACGCTTTACTATAGGTGTATTACGCTTTACTATAGGTGTATTATGCTTTACTATAGGAGTATTACGCTTTACTATAGGAGTATTACGCTTTACTATAGGAGTATTACGCTTTACTATAGGAGTATTACGCTTTACTATAGGAGTATTACGCTTTACTATAGGAGTATTACGCTTTACTATAGGAGTATTACGCTTTACTATAGGAGTATTACGCTTTACTATAGGAGTATTACGCTTTACTATAGGTGTATTACGCTTTACTATAGGTGTATTACGCTTTACTATAGGTGTATTACGCTTTACTATAGGTGTATTACGCTTTACTATAGGTGTATTACGCTTTACTATAGGTGTATTACGCTTTACTATAGGTGTATTACGCTTTACTATAGGTGTATTACGCTTTACTATAGGAGTATTACGCTTTACTATAGGAGTATTTCCCTTACGCCTCACTATGGGAGTATTTCCATTACGCTTTACTATATGAGTATTTCCCTTACACTTTACTATAGGAGTATTATGCTTTACTATAGGATTATTTCCCTTACACTTTACATAGGATTATTTCCCTTACACTTTACTATAGGAGTATTATGCTTTACTATAGGATTATTTCCCTTACACTTTACATAGGAGTATTTCCCTTACACTTTACTATAGGAGTATTATGCTTTACTATAGGATTATTTCCCTTACACTTTACATAGGAGTATTTCCCTTACACTTTACTATATATAGGAGTATTTTAAGGAGAACTTGCAATCTTAAGGTGGTTGCAATCTCTGGGGATGCACTTATAATAATTTATCTGATAAGAATCAATATACTAACATGTTTGATATGATTCAACAAACGTCACCTGCCTCCATGGTCTACCAATGTCCGGTTGCATCTTTAGCAACCATAATTTTTTTCATCTGATATTTTGAAATGTTTCTTCTCTCGACATGTCGGAAGTAAAGTGTGCAATGGAGATAAAGCGAATCAGACGATGTGGATGCACAGTGCACATTATGATACATTAATACTAGCTAGATACCGGATATATTTTTATATTTATTTATTTATTATATATTTATATTTTCTAAATATTAATAGCTGTAGTGTAGCCTACTATTGCAAAGTTTAGTTGCAAAGGTATTTCAAAAACGAAGCATTGATTTTATTTGATATTAATAATGAATGTACAAAATGTATGAATTTTGTAATTACATTTTTTTTTAAATGTGAAACGAGAACAAAAATGTATATAATGTTTTTTATTGCTTAACCATATTTCTGTACACCATTATTAGATATTTGAAGACTTTTCCTGTTGTTGAATCGATCAGATTAAAATAAGATGATTTTTGGTGTGTCTGACACAAATCAAGTTACGAAGTGAATAAATGTCAATTTAAATTGAATGAATAATGGTTTAGTAGCCGAAATCTTTGTCTATAAACGAATACATCTCAAATAATGTAGTAGTATAATTAAAATATGTATGTAAATATGTACATATAAAGATATATAGATATATATATTTGTATGTGTATATATAAAGATATATAGATATATTTTTTATATCTTCTAAGCAAAGTATATATATTGTGTGTGTGTGTGTGTGTATATATATTTATATGTATATATGTATTTGCTTCATACAAATCTCATATTTCAACTGTAGAAATTTTGGACATTGTCTATTATCAGACACTCATAAGACTTTCTAATGGAAACTGTGCCTCCGCAGATGTGACCAAGTCAATGCAGAAACAACTGTCATATTAATAGTTTGGTTGTTACTGACGATGGTTGTTTCCTCCAGGTGTCAGAGATGGCTGTGTCTGAGCTGCCCGGAAACCCCAACGCTGTGTGGACTGTGCGCAGACACATTGAAGGTTCTGTTCATCTTTTAAATAATATATACAAAATAACATGCTTTTTTGGGAACACTTTTCATGTCGTACTCTCTTTTGCCTCGTCACTGGCCACATTGGCAGGTTGAAGGACGTGTTTTTAAGCCTATTGACTTGGGCCTAATCTGACTTTGCCCTCTTGGCAAACATCTCCCCGTCTAGACTTCTCAGAAACCATGTGATTTCTTGTTTTGCTGCCTGGTCCAGACTTTCATTCTTTCCATCCTCCTTCAGACAAGCCCAGCCTCTGGTATTGGAATCCTATTAAACTGGGCAAAATATTTAGACCATGAAGGTTTGTGCTGCTTCTGTAGCACATTATGGTTGTTTGTGGAGTTTGAAAAGCAAGATATTGTGCTGTTTCTGTAGCACATTTTGGTAGTTTGCTCTGTTTGTGGAGTTAGACAAGAAAGATATTGTGCTGTTTCTGTAGCACATTGTGGTAGTTTCCTCTGTGGAGTTTGACAATAAATATATTGTGCTGTTTCTGTAGCACATTGTGGTAGTTTCCTCTGTTTGTGGTGTTTGAAAAAAAAGATATTGTGCTGTTGATGGGCATTATCACATAAACACATTTTGTAAATGAATGTAGTCTGTCTATTGGGGTCTTAAGGGTTAATATGATAGACACGACACAAAAACTAAGAACAAGTTAACATTACGAGTATACGTTATTTTAAAGAGCAAATGCTATTGTTTAATTTGACCACATGTTTATATTGCTGCAATTAACTTTTCTCCTATTGGGTAGGCACTTGTAATCCAAAGAATCCACCTCTAACTTTTTGACTTTCTCTGCGAGCGCAGCATCTCTGTGCAGTGTGCATTTTCTCTGTGCAGTGTGCATTTTCTTTCATATCCAAATAGACAAACCGGATAGTTGGCTAATTTCAGCAAGAGTTGCGGTTGTATCTATATGCTGGACATCAGTACAAAAAGAAAACAACTTCTTAGTATGCATACAACTAAACTGCCAGCGGGCATGATGGCCACAGAACAAACATGGTCATATAAACGTATTCTTAAATCACACGAGTCTCCAGACAGTTTTATAGATATGTGGAATTATTATTATTAAAAGACTCAGCAGACAGCAATTCAAACTTCTCCGCTGATTTGGACATCAACGATACATGACAATACATTTCACATTAAATATGTACAACACCAAACATATAACCGCACGTTGTTTCTTGCTCACAATAACATGAGGAAGGATGTTTCCAATTCGTTTCAGCAAACAACACAAAAACTTAGTGGCTGCTTTGCCACTGCATTTTGAGTAAAGTTATAAATATTTTCATACTATTTACAGCATTCAAGGGTATGCAGTGACTGTTTTTTGTCAGTTTGCTTTGTTTTTTTTGCACAATTATTGCTGTTTAAAAACACGGCCGTCCGCAGTCACTGCAGGAATAGAGAGGAAGGTTGTCGTCAGCCTTTGTTGAAACTAATGCTCATTTCACCACCTTGTTTTTCAGATGAGTTTGACGCTTACATCATCGTGTCTTTCGTCAATGCCACTTTGGTTTTGTCTATCGGTGAGACCGTAGAGGAAGTGACAGACTCTGGCTTCCTGGGAACCACCCCCACTCTCTCTTGTTCTCTGCTAGGGGAAGATGCCCTGGTGCAGGTCAGTCCCGCAGCCCTGTTACACATTTCCCCCCTCACACAATCCCTGATACGGGGACTCTTGCGCGCGGGATTTTCCCGGAAGGGAACACCGATGTTAAACAGTAATGACACTTTCGGTGAATGTCACAGAGCTGTGGGAGGTGCGTTCATGTGGACATTCCCAGACGTGACCCCGTCGGGCCTAAGTTCTGCCTGACCTATCGATCCCGTTGTGCAGGTGTACCCAGACGTGACCCCGTCGGGCCTAAGTTCTGCCTGACCTATCGATCCCGTTGTGCAGGTGTACCCAGACGTGACCCTGTCGGGCCTAAGTTCTGCCTGACCTATCGATCCCGTTGTGCAGGTGTACCCAGACGTGACCCCGTCGGGCCTAAGTTCTGCCTGACTTATCGATCCCGTTGTGCAGGTGTACACAGACGTGACCCCGTCGGGCCTAAGTTCTGCCTGACCTATCGATCCCGTTGTGCAGGTGTACCCAGACGTGACCCCGTCGGGCCTAAGTTCTGCCTGACTTATCGATCCCGTTGTGCAGGTGTACCCAGACGTGATCCTGTCGGGCCTAAGTTCTGCCTGACCTATCGATCCCGTTGTGCAGGTGTACCCAGACGTGACCCCGTCGGGCCTAAGTTCTGCCTGACCTATCGATCCCGTTGTGCAGGTGTACCCAGACGGGATCCGCCACATCCGCGCTGATAAGCGTGTCAATGAGTGGAAGACTCCGGGGAAGAAGACCATCGTGCGCTGTGCCGTCAACCAGAGGCAGGTGGTCATCGCTCTGACCGGAGGGGAGCTGGTTTACTTTGAGATGGACCCGGTGAGTACTGGGGTTTATATTCCTTGGGGTTTATTTTGTTGTGGAGAAACTTCAGAACTCAGTCAAAAAGATGCAAAGAGTCAGGAACTTGTGAATCCAAAAATAGATCTTAATGAAACATCACAAAGCCGAGTTGGTCTGCAGAACAACTGATTTCTCAAACTCAGACCCTCATATTTATGCAGTACTTTCTTGTTTAACACCACCTGGCCCTCCCACTATGTTAATACTTTGGGCGGATCTTCTTTGATCCGCCATCATTGTTGTAAAACAACGGTGATGCCGGCCCATAAATAATGGTAATACCGGGCCATCACTTCTCATCGTTCAGGAATTTACCCAATTAAACCATCGCTATGGAACAATGATGTCTCTGGCCTTGAAAAGCTCACAGGCTCCAAGCCTAATAGTGCATCTGCTTTCCCTTTAATGTTGGACACACTGTATACTGATGACTGTGTAGGACACATACTGGTGACTGTGTAGGACACATACTGTATACTGGCGACTGTGTAGGACACACACTGTATACTGGCGACTATACAAATTACCATACTGATTTGTAGGGGTGTGCAAAAAAAATCGATTCACATTCGAATCGCGATTCAAGCTTTGCCGATTCAAACTCGATTCATAGAATTCCAACAATCTATTAATATTTTTTTTTCATTATTATTTTTTTTTAATGCCGTGTTACTATTGTCCTGAAATGAGTTTAGCTCAGCATTCCCATAGAAAGCTGGCCGAAGCTAGGCACTTTGCACTTTTTAGTTGCAAAAGTTTTTATTTTTGCATGAAGATATAAAGTAATATCAAAGTACATTTAATTTGTTTCTTTTCTTTAAAATTGTATGTCTACCTCAATCAATCACTTAGGAAAAAGTAAACTACATTTACATACTGTGAATCATTTTTTGAAGCGAAAATCGTTTTTGAATCGAAAATCGATATCGAATCGTGAAATTTTCTGAATCGTGCACCCCTACTGATTAGTGTGATTAACATATTGATATGAATTGATTATATGAGTACCATCTTGATTAGTGTGATTAACGTATTGATATTAATTGAATACATGAGTGTATATTAGGGATGCACCGAATATTCGGCCACCGAAAATTTTCGGCCGAAAATGGCCCAAAAGGGCATTTTCGGTTTTCGGCCGAAATACTTTTATCACCGAAACAATACGGCCGAAATATGTTGTGATCTATTCGGATCCTTTGCACTTCATCGCGACTGTACTTGATCCGCGTTATAAAGACCATTACTTGGATGCAGAAATAAAGCAGCGCGCACGAGAAATGATCCAGGCGGCTATGGATGCGGAGAACCCGCGTGGAGACGGAGCAATAGCGCACCGAGCAGTAGGGCACCGAGCAGTAGGGCACGGAGCAGCAGGGCACGGAGCAGCAGCGCACGGAGCAGCAGCGCACGGAGCAGCAGCGCACGGAGCAGCAGGGCACGGAGCAGCAGCGCACGGAGCAGCAGCGCACGGAGCAGCAGCGCACGGAGCAGCAGCGCACGGAGCAGCAGCGCACGGAGCAGCAGCGCACGGAGCAGCAGCGCACGGAGCAGCAGCGCACGGAGCAGCAGCGCACGGAGCAGCAGCGCACGGAGCAGCAGCGCACGGAGCAGCAGCGCACGGAGCAGCAGCGCACGGAGCAGCAGCGCACGGAGCAGCAGGGCACGGAGCAGCAGGGCACGGAGCAGCAGGGCACGGAGCAGCAGGGCACGGAGCAGCAGGGCACGGAGCAGCAGGGCACGGAGCAGCAGCGCACGGAGCAGCAGCGCAGAAAAAAAGACTCGTCTCTCTGCACTAGATGAGGGGCATGCACCCTCGTTGTCTGATATGTTCAGTGAAATCCTGCAAGAAAGTGCCTCACATGGGCGTAGGTTTAGGGGGGGACATGTCCCCAACAACATTTTAACATGACTAAATTGTCCCCACTAATATTTTAGCGAACTCCGTTATGAGTTTGTGAAGCGATTTGGGTCAATTCCAACCGCAGAGCCGGTACGGTACTAGAAATGCCGTTATTTGATTGGCTAAAAAACCTAGGGGAGGGGAGTTATCTGACACGCTATAAGTACACAGGAGAGTGACTGAAGACAACGGTAAAGTTACCAGTGCTTTCTGTTAATACATACCCCATATGTTAGAATCTTGCAGTCACAATAAACAGTGGAAATGTTTCCTGTGTATATTTTGCTTATGTAATGTGGCCTATTTGGGATATCCCATTAGTAGGGGCGGAGTAGTGGCACCACCAGGGTCGCTACAATATATTGAATCTGACAAACAGCATTACCATCTAAAAGCAACAGGCTATTGTCTCAACTAAACGCAAAAATAATCACATTATTCTCAGTAAAAGTTCACTTGCCGGATGGGGGGGGGAGAGATGTCCCCACTGAAGCTGAGACCAAACCTACGCCCTTGGTGCCTCATATCCATAAATGCAATGGTACTAATAATTGGCATAATTTATTTCGGTGTTTCGGTTTTCGGTCTTGGTTTCCTCTTTTTCGGTTTTCGGTTTCGGCCAAGAATTTTCATTTCGGTGCATCCCTAGTGTATATATATATATATATGCCAAAATCTCCAATAATATTCTCATTATGTCCCCAGCACTATACTGTCCACAGCCTGCTCCCCACATTCTCATTATGTCCCCAGCACTATACTGTCCACAACCTGCTCCCCACATTCTCATTCACTACTCACCCTGCACACTAACTGGAGAGTTACAATCTCTTATTACACATCTGAACTCCAACCTGACATTGCACAATTGCATATACATGTGTTTACATATTAAAATGTACGTATTACATGTTCTAGCAACGAATGGTCTCTCGTTCATATTCATTCCTTAACGTGTGTATGAAGTGTGGCAGTAACGGGAACAGAACAACATTTTCCGGATATCTCGACTCGATGCTCAATGTCATTTGTGCTGTAAATCTTTTCCCAGTCGGGCCAGCTGAATGAGTACACAGAGAGGAAGGAGATGTCTGCTGATGTTGTGTGCATGAGCTTGGCTAATGTCCCACCCGGAGAGCAGCGTTCCCGTTTCCTGGCCGTGGGCCTCGTGGACAACACTGTTCGTATCATCTCCCTGGACCCGTCGGTATGTCACGCTTATTGTAATGCACTCACTCTTTTCCTGTGGAGGCTGTTTACAATGGACTCCTCTCAGACCCTATAAAGCACCAACTCCCCTTGGATCTGTTCCTGTGCGGCTTTTTCCCGTACTGAATTCCAGCCGTAGTGAAAATGGAATGAGTTTATATCGAAATGACACTGTATCACACTGATGATTCTGCCCAGTGTTTAGCATGCCATTCTGTTGTCTCTGTAGGCTGAGGGTGTTACCACTAACCTCGTGTGGGCATCTCACCACTAAACCCTGTGTGTATCTCTGCTGCAGGACTGTCTCCAGCCTCTCAGTATGCAAGCCCTCCCTGCTCAGCCAGAGTCACTCTGTATAGTGGAGATGGGAGGAGTGGAGAAGGAAGACGAGCTCGGAGTGAAGGGCACCATCGGCTTCCTCTACCTCAACATTGGACTGCAGGTAGGCGTCGCTGGGACGTGTCGCGTGGGACATGTCGCGTGGGACGTGTCGCGTGGGACGTGTTTTTGGAGGTCTCCTCTAAAACACCACTGGAGAGCTGCATGCCCTCTGAAGTGTACACAACCCATCAGAAATATGGTCTACTTATGGCACTGTGGTATCTGTGGTGTGTTTATAAACTTGCTGAAACCCTAGCCCCATTACAGAGCGTGGGTTTGTGAGTTTCAAAGCTGACATTTTGGAATTGGCATTTACTTGGTTATGACGGGTGTAAGTAAACATGTGCCCAAATAAAGATTCAATTGTTCTGTTTTTTTTTTTTTGGAACCCTTGAGGACATGAAAACGGCAAGCCACATTGTGTTCTTGCTTGGCTACAATCGCTTGCCTGTTCTTAGTAGTAACAGCTTGACCGGTGTTGTGAGGGATGAATACTCTAAACACTCAATCTACACAGTGTCTGCTGTTCCTGTGAACAAGTTGCACAAACGTTCCTAACGTCTTGTGTTCTTGAGTGGTGCAACCATCAATGCCTTGTGTGTCCATGTACTGCTGGAGGATGACAATTAATTCAGCAAAAACACTTTCACCGGTGTTTCTGTAATTTAAAATAAAATGCCTCGATGTTGCATCCTAAAACCGTTGAAAATAACACAGATAATTGTAAAATGTTTTGTTTTCGAAGGCGTCAGGAGAAATGCCAGCGCTTCCGTTTGTGACTGCATGTGTTTTTCCTCAGAATGGCGTGTTGCTCCGTACTGTGTTGGACCCAGTGACCGGAGACCTGTCTGACACTCGTACCCGGTACCTGGGGTCGCGACCCGTCAAGCTGTTTCGTGTCAGGATGCAGGGACAAGAAGCTGTAAGTAGAGGGATTTTCTATTGGTCTGTTTAGGCGGCTATTGCGAGGGGAGCCATTCATGTTGGGAATATGCCTGAATGCTGAGGAATGTGCCGGACTGCACTTCAGCCCTTAATTCTCTCTGAAGTAATCAGCTCAAAGATACGGTTTTACATGGAGGGTGAGGTAATGGATGGGGGGGGGGGCTTCCTGGGCTTTTCCTGGGCTTTTCCTGGATATTGGGAATTCCCCAGTGGAAATCCCTTATTCATTTCAACAATGGGAATTCGATGTTTGTGTGCTTGTGACCTCTAAATGGTGATCTCCTACAGGTTTTGGCCATGTCCAGTCGCTCCTGGCTGAGTTACTCCTACCAGTCTCGCTTCCACCTGACGCCCTTGTCCTATGAGACTCTGGAGTATGCCTCTGGCTTTGCCTCTGAACAGTGTCCTGAGGGCATAGTGGCCATCTCCACCAACACCCTGAGGTACACACACACTTATCAGGAATCACTTTAGTCAGGAAATCACATTTGTGGAAATTACAATTGTGTTGATTGTGTTAAAATATTGTTAAAAATTAGTCTTTGTGTCTCTTCCGACCAACCAAATTAGAATCTAAAACGACTGTGATCTTAATAAAAAATTTCTTCCATTTATTCCCTAACCATCTCCATTTTCCGTAATTATGCTGAATGGCATTACTTCCGGTTATGCCGTTTTCCATATTGACGGTGTTGTGGAGCGTCACACGCTGAACCTGCCTTTCTGATTCCTTTAGGATTCTGGCCCTGGAGAAGCTGGGCGCGGTGTTCAATCAGGTGGCCTTCCCACTGCAGTACACCCCTCGCAAGTTTGTTATCCACCCAGAGACCAACCACCTGATCCTCATAGAGACAGATCACAATGCCTACACAGAGGCCACCAAGGCCCAGAGGAAGCAGCAGATGGCAGAGGTAACTGAGATAGGGGCCATTAACACGGTGCAGTTCATTGCTTACCTGGGGGTCGAACGTTTTGTTAGATCAGTTTGTGTTGTTCAGAGAAATGGAAAACACCCACTGATGTCGGAAAATATACGGAGATCACACTCGTATGGGGAATAAATGGAAGTTTCTTTTTTTACTCATCCTCTGTAGGAGATGGTTGAAGCAGCTGGTGAAGATGAGAGGGAGCTGGCAGCGGAGATGGCAGCAGCGTTCCTGAACGAGAACCTGCCAGAGGGCACCATCAGTGGGCATCTCTGGTGGGGCACCCCATCCAGGAAGCTGGGTCTGGCCAGTGGGCATGAGGAGAGAACTGGGACCACTAAGGGGGTGCTGTGACTGGCTGAGCTGGTCAACCCCATCTGAGCCAGCGTTACCATCTGAGAAGTTACCATCTGAGCTAGGTGCGATCTGAGCTGGTCTGAGCAAGCCTAGAGCAGAACGAGGCGGCCTTCAGGTGAGGAGAGAACTGGGACCCGTTACCGTCTGAGCTAGGTTAGCGTTACCGTCTGAGCTAAGCTAGGGGTGCTGAGCTGACTGGCTGAGCTAGGTTAGCATTACTATCTGAGCTAGGTTAGCGTTACCATCTGAGCTAGGTTAGCGTTACCATCTGAGCTAGGTTAGCGTTACCATCTGAGCTAGGTTAGCGTTACCATCTGAGCTAGGTTAGCGTTACCATCTGAGCTAGGTTAGCGTTACCATCTGAGCTAGGTTAGCGTTACCATCTGAGCTAGGTTAGCGTTACCATCTGAGCTAGGTTAGCGTTACCATCTGAGCTAGGTTAGCGTTACCATCTGAGCTAGGTTAGCGTTATCTGAGCCGTTACCATCTGAGCTAGGTTAGCGTTACCATCTGAGCTAGGTTAGCGTTACCGTCTGAGCTAGGTTAGCGTTACCATCTGAGCTAGGTTAGCGTTACCATCTGAGCTAGGTTAGCGTTACCGTCTGAGCTAGGTTAGCGTTACCATCTGAGCTAGGTTAGCGTCTGAGCCATCTGAGCTAGGTTAGGTTCTGAGCTAGGTTAGCGTTACCATCTGAGCCATCTGAGCTAGGTCTGAGCTAGGTTAGCGTTACCATCTGAGCAGCGTTCTCTGAGCTAGTTACCATCTGAGCTAGGTTAGCGTTACCATCTCTGAGCTGAGGTTAGCGTTACCATCTGAGCTAGGTTAGCGTTACCATCTGAGCTAGGTTAGCGTTACCATCTGAGCTAGGTTAGCGTTACCATCTGAGCTAGGTTAGCGTTACCATCTGAGCTAGGTTAGCGTTACCATCTGAGCTAGGTTAGCGTTACCATCTGAGCTAGGTTAGCGTTACCATCTGAGCTAGGTTAGCGTTACCATCTGAGCTAGGTTAGCGTTACCGTCTGAGCTAGGTTAGCGTTACCGTCTGAGCTAGCCCTCAGGACACTGAGCATTTAAAGTACCTGCATTGACAGAGATCACACTCAGTATGTAAACATTGCAATTGGCAGATTTGTAATGCCTTGTTTATCCATGTTATCCTCTGTCCCTGTTCCCTTGTGTCCTGGCAGCGTGGCAGTGTGCCGGTTCGCCAGCGGAGGTGATGACTGGTATGTGCTGGTGGGCGTGGCTCGGGACATGATCCTCAACCCACGCTCGGTGGCAGGGGGGTTCATCTACACTTATCGGCTTGGCGGGGGTGGGGACAAGCTGGAGTTCATGCACAAGGTGAGTGACAGAAAGAGGATGTGACTAATTCGGTGGGTTTCGCTGGCGGTTGACCACAGTGTTTTACTCAAGAATTTCCCGTTACTAACTCGTTACATCGGGTGTAATTGGCTGTCACACTCCCCCTCACTTCAGAACATTTATACTTTGTAGAAGCTGCCTGGCAGAGGTTGGTCATTTTTTTGGTGCTTGTTAGTTTTTTTCTATATATATTAGAATTAATAGTCGCAAATGTTAAGCTTTTAATTTATCATATTTTTATCGATCATGTGTGTTACTGACTTGTAGGTGATGTAATTTCCAGGCTTCATGCATGACCAACAGCGATGGAATGTTGGGATTTTTAAGGACAAAAGTGCTTGTCCTAAATGGGTGCCTACGATACCAGCCGGTCAGATTTCTTTACCAGCGAATACGTTTCCCCTAATAACATGGGACACTATTAAATATAAATATGCATTGTAATGTTTTCCAAAATTATTCTAATTGTATTCCTGTTCTGTCCCGTGGAAATACATCAATGAGCCAAAACATTGTGACCCGTCACCAGTAATGCGATTACATTCTAACAGGGGCACATGCCACGGTCTGGGTAGGTTAGATGGTTAGCAAACAATCACTACTAACAGCCACTGTGTCTTGCAAAATGTTAGTGTGGGTTATTTTATATAGGCGCTAAGGTGAACCTAGTTTACTACTGGACACCGTCAGGGATCTGCTATTAATGTCTTGGTGCCAAATACCACACGACACCTTCAGGGATCTGCTGCTATTGTCTTGGTGCCAGATACTACTGGACACCGTCAGGGATCTGCTATTAATGTCTTGGTGCCAAATACCACACGACACCTTCAGGGATCTGCTGCTATTGTCTTGGTGCCAGATACTACAGGACACCTTCAGGGATCTGCTGCTATTGTCTTGGTGCCAGATACTACTGGAAACCTTCAGGGATCTGCTGTTAATGTCTTGGTGCCAAATACCACACGACACCTTCAGGGATCTGCTGCTATTGTCTTGGTGCCAGATACTACTGGAAACCTTCAGGGATCTGCTGTTAATGTCTTGGTGCCAGATACTACTGGACACCTTCAGGGATCTGCTGTTAATGTCTTGGTGCCAGATACTACTGGAAACCTTCAGGGATCTGCTGTTAATGTCTTGGTGCCAGATACTACTGGACACCTTCAGGGATCTGCTGTTAATGTCTTGGTGCCGGATACTACTGGAAACCTTCAGGGATCTGCTGTTAATAACTTGGTGCCAGATACTACTGGACACCTTCAGGGATCTGCTGTTAATGTCTTGGTGCCAGATACTACTGGAAACCTTCAGGGATCTGCTGTTAATAACTTGGTGCCAGATACTACTGGACACCTTCAGGGATCTGCTGTTAATGTCTTGGTGCCAGCCTGGATACTAACTGCCAGATACTAAACCTTCTGTTAAGGGATCTGCTGTTAATAACTTGGTGCCAGATACTACTGGACACCTTCAGGGATCTGCTGTTAATGTCTTGGTGCCAGATACTACTGGAAACCTTCAGGGATCTGCTGTTAATGTCTTGGTGCCAGATACTACTGGACACCTTCAGGGATCTGCTGTTAATGTCTTGGTGCCAGATACTACTGGACACCTTCAGGGATCTGCTGTTAATGTCTTGGTGCCGGATACTACTGGAAACCTTCAGGGATCTGCTGTTAATGTCTTGGTGCCAGATACTACTGGACACCTTCAGGGATCTACTGTTAATGTCTTGGTGCCAGATACTACTGGACACAATAGTTGCACAACTCAGATTTTTGACGCACACTATATATATCTTTTACTTAAGGTGGGTGTCTCCTGTCGAACTGTTTGTGTTGTTTGTTTGTTTTTTTGCTTTATTTGCACGATTCATGCATGTTTCTCCTAAATGATGCAGCTATGGGTCAGAACAAATTCCTTGTATGTGTAAACAGACTTGGCAATAAACCTGATTTTGGGAAATTATGCATTTTGGTTCCTAAGTTTTGCCTCATCAGTTAAGAATTTGTGTTTTTATCTGGCGTCTTTGCTAGTAGGTGCAGTTTAAACTCCCATAAAACATTCGAAAACAACTAGGCATTTGAACAAAGCAGAACAACGACACATGGACTGGATCTGACTTGGACGTTTTTGGGTCCAATTTCTTACTCAGGGCTTCTAACATGAATGGCTCATTCCTCCACTCACCGGTTGGTAACCATGTTTACACTGTGTGGTCCCCACAGCTGCTTGTGGTAAAATGACACAAGGCCATGGCAGTCTGCGTCTCCAGGGAAACTCCGTTTCCGGGTGGTCATTCCAGCCCGCACTGACAAACTCAACGAACTTCACTGACTTGGCATATTTGTTCACGCGATAAAGAATCAGTTGTTTTTCAAATCCATGTAACATTAGACCCTTTATAATGCCGCAATATAAATTGGACTTGGTGGGAGTCTGTTTTAGGCAAGGCGACATACAATGCAGCTCTGTATAATTAAATTGACAGCTTATGCCTGGTATTTCCTACTCAAGAATTTCTGTGCTTTTTATTATTATTTTTTTCAGGCGTTTTGTAAGGCATACAATTCAATAGCCTGTATACTGTCTAAAACCACGTCTTATTGTGGGTCCTGTCTCAGTGTTAACTGTCAATACACCGAAAGTTTATTCATGGTTTTTGCTTACAATACCAGAAATCTGCTCTGTGACTCTTACGTTTTGAGGGGGAGTTTCTGGTTAAAGCAGCAGCTGTTAAGATGCTAACGGGATGTTGTTGTTTTTGGCAGACTCCCGTGGAGGACGTTCCCCTGGCCATAGCCCCGTTCCAGGGACGTGTGCTCGTAGGCGTTGGTAAACTGCTCCGCATCTATGACCTGGGCAAGAAGAAACTGCTACGCAAGTGTGAAAATAAGGTGTGATCAGCTGCATGACACTTCGCTCACTCAAACACAAACTTCGAAAGTGCTTGATTGAACCCCTGTGACATATTTCACAACTTCTTCAGTCCCCCGAGTTTTCCGTCTCCATTCTGTCAGTAGTTTGGAAAAAAGCACCTTTAAGATTAATTACAGCTTTGAGTCTTCTTGGGTATTTCTGTATCAAAATTGTTCCATGACAAGCAGCATTTTTCAAGTATTTCCGCTGATTTCCTGTGTGATTGAATTTTGTGCTTTGGCCCTGACGTGCTTCTGGAGCCGGTCTAGAGTTTATTCCATTCTTCTGCTCACTGCTAATTTTTGTCTTGTGTTAACGTAAGTCTTTTCCCCAGTCTGTCATTTTTCTTATCCTCTTATTCAGATTTTGCTGGTATTGAGCTCATTTCTTGTTCCTCTGTAGAGCCTTTTCATTAGCATGCTGGTGTCTCTAACACTACGCTCCTATTCCTAACCCATCATGCTGGTGTCTCTAACACTACGCTCCTATTCCTAACCCATCATGCTGGTGTCTCTAACACTACGCTCCTATTCCTAACCCATCATGCTGGTGTCTCTAACACTACGCTCCTATTCCTAACCCATCATGCTGGTGTCTCTAACACTACGCTCCTATTCCTAACCCATCATGCTGGTGTCTCTAACACTACGCTCCTATTCCTAACCCATCATGCTGGTGTCTCTAACACTACGCTCCTATTCCTAACCCATCATGCTGGTGTCTCTAACACTACGCTCCTATTCCTAACCCATCATGCTGGTGTCTTTAACACTACGCTCCTATTTCTAACCCATCATGCTGGTGTCTCTAACACTACGCTCCTATTTCTAACCCATCATGCTGGTGTCTCTAACACTACGCTCCTATTTCTAACCCATCATGCTGGTGTCTCTAACACTACGCTCCTATTCCTAACCCATCATGCTGGTGTCTCTAACACTACGCTCCTATTCCTAACCCACATGCTGGTGTCCTATTCCTAACCCATCATGCTGGTGTCTCTAACACTACGCTCCTATTCCTAACCCATCATGCTGGTGTCTCTAACACTACGCTCCTATTCCTAACCCATCATGCTGGTGTCTCTAACACTACGCTCCTATTCCTAACCCATCATGCTGGTGTCTCTAACACTACGCTCCTATTCCTAACCCATCATGCTGGTGTCTCTAACACTACGCTCCTATTTCTAACCCATCATGCTGGTGTCTCTAACACTACGCTCCTATTTCTAACCCATCATGCTGGTGTCTCTAACACTACGCTCCTATTTCTAACCCATCATGCTGGTGTCTCTAACACTACGCTCCTATTTCTAACCCATCATGCTGGTGTCTCTAACACTACGCTCCTATTTCTAACCCATCATGCTGGTGTCTCTAACACTACGCTCCTATTTCTAACCCATCATGCTGGTGTCTCTAACACTACGCTCCTATTTCTAACCCATCATGCTGGTGTCTCTAACACTACGCTCCTATTTCTAACCCATCATGCTGGTGTCTCTAACACTACGCTCCTATTTCTAACCCATCATGCTGGTGTCTCTAAACACTAACCCATCATGCTGGTGTCTCCTATTCCTAACCCATCATGCTGGTGTCTCTAACACTACGCTCCTATTTCTAACCCATCATGCTGGTGTCTCTAACACTACGCTCCTATTCCTAACCCATCATGCTGGTGTCTCTAACACTACGCTCCTATTTCTAACCCATCATGCTGGTGTCTCTAACACTACGCTCCTATTTCTAACCCATCATGCTGGTGTCTCTAACACTACGCTCCTATTTCTAACCCATCATGCTGGTGTCTCTAACACTACGCTCCTATTCCTAACCCATCATGCTGGTGTCTCTAACACTACGCTCCTATTTCTAACCCATCATGCTGGCTCCTATTTCCTAACCCATCATGCTGGTGTCTAACACTACGCTCCTACTAACCCATCATGCTGGTGTCTCTAACACTACGCTCCTATTTCTAACCCATCATGCTGGTGTCTCTAACACTACGCTCCTATTTCTAACCCATCATGCTGGTGTCTCTAACAACTCCTATTTCTAACCCATCATGCTGGTGTCTCTAACACTACACTCCTATTTCTAACCCATCATGCTGGTGTCTCTAACACTACGCTCCTATTTCTAACCCATCATGCTGGTGTCTCTAACACTACGCTCCTATTTCTAACCCATCATGCTGGTGTCTCTAACACTACGCTCCTATTTCTAACCCATCATGCTGGTGTCTCTAACACTACGCTCCTATTTCTAACCCATCATGCTGGTGTCTCTAACACTACGCTCCTATTTCTAACCCATCATGCTGGTGTCTCTGCTCCTATTTCTAACCCATCATGCTGGTGTCTCTAACACTACGCTCTCTAACACTGCTGGTGCTCCTATTTCTAACCCATCATGCTGGTGTCTCTAACACTACGCTCCTATTTCTAACCCATCATGCTGGTGTCTCTAACACTACGCTCCTATTTCTAACCCATCATGCTGGTGTCTCTAACACTACGCTCCTATTCCTAACCCATCATGCTGGTGTCTCTAACACTACGCTCCTATTTCTAACCCATCATGCTGGTGTCTCTAACACTACACTCCTATTTCTAACCCATCATGCTGGTGTCTCTAACACTACGCTCCAGTCACACTCATGCTTCGGCTGCCGTTTTATGTTGTGGTGAATTTATTGGTGGCAGGATGGAAATAGTTGTCTGTGGTCTAGTGCAGCTGGTGACAACTTCAGAATGAAACTCCCGACCTGCCGTCCTTATAACCCACTGAGGTCTCTTAATAAAAATCTAATCAAATGTGATTGTGTGGCTGTGGAGAGGAAGCATTTTATACTTTCTGTATGGACCAAACTCCAGGATGTTGTGCCTTTTGCAGACAGTCAGTCCTCTAGGAGTGAAACAGCTAAAGGGAACCTAATTGTTCAGTAGTTTAATTACATTTCCCTCTTTTAGTAGTTTAATTACAATTCCTGTAGTTTAATTACATTTCCCTCTGTCAGTAGTTTAATTACAATATCCGTAGTTTAATTACATTTCCCTCTTTCAGTAGTTTAATTACATTTCCCTCTTTTAGTAGTTTAATTACAATACCCGTAGTTTAATTACATTTCCCTCTTTCAGTAGTTTCATTACAGTTCCCTCTTTCAGTAGTTTGCTTACGTTTCCCTCTGTCAGTAGTTTAATTACAATTCCCGTTTCAGTAGTTTAATGGCATTTCCCGTTCTCAGCATGTTCCCAACCTGGTAACGGGCATCCATACAATTGGCCAACGGGTCATCGTAACTGACGTCCAGGAGAGTCTGTTCTGGGTGCGCTACAAGCGCAACGAGAACCAGCTGATCATCTTTGCGGACGACACCCACCCTCGCTGGGTCACCACGGCCTGTCTGCTGGACTACGACACCATGGCTTCAGCCGACAAGTTTGGCAACATCACCATTGTAGGTGTCCCCGTTTCTGAATTATGTTTCTATCCGGCAAATGTTCTTGCGTCATATTGGATGCAACGTTTTAACTGAAGGTTTTGTCCGATACCTGATATTTTATGTACCTTCTCAGGTGCGCCTGCCCCCTAACACCAGTGACGATGTAGATGAGGACCCGACCGGGAACAAGGCATTGTGGGATAGGGGTCTGCTGAATGGAGCGTCACAAAAGGTACACGCTGGGTCTTGGTGTCTGGACCGCTGGGTCTTGGTGTCTGGACCGCTGGGTCTTGGTGTCTGGACCGCTGGGTCTTGGTGTCTGGACCGCTGGGTCTTGGTGTCTGGACCGCTGGGTCTTGGTGTCTGGACCGCTGGGTCTTGGTGTCTGGACCGCTGGGTCTTGGTGTCTGGACCGCTGGGTCTTGGTGTCTGGACCGCTGGGTCTTGGTGTCTGGACCGCTGGGTCTTGGTGTCTGGACCGCTGGGTCTTGGTGTCTGGACCGCTGGGTCTTGGTGTCTGGACCGCTGGGTCTTGGTGTCTGGACCGCTGGGTCTTGGTGTCTGGACCGCTGGGTCTTGGTGTCAGTGTTTGTCTGTCTGTGGTTTGCATTGTCCTGGGCAAAGTATGTAACAGACCTGCTACCCACCTTGGCTGTTCTCCAGGGCAATTTGTGGTGAACATCCTTCATCCCAAATTGATGTTTTTCGGAAAGCTGTTAAGAGCTAAAAAGTGTTTAGGTAGCTGGTGGGAAGTTCCCTCCAAACGTCTGCATTTTGGGGCTAGTTGGCAGCATTTTCTGGGTGTGTGTCGTGAGACCTCTGTAACGTCCTGTTTGTGTCTAACCATGTTTGTGCTCCTGTCAGGCTGAAGTGATCATGAATTACCACATTGGAGAGACGGTCCTGTCACTGCAGAAAACCACACTAATCCCCGGAGGCTCCGAGTCTCTAGTTTACACAACTCTGTCTGGTGGCATCGGCATCTTGGTGCCCTTCACCTCCCACGAGGTACCTACTGACACGTGAAGCATTGAATTCAAAATCTAATGCCCTCACCCATCCATGTTCCGGGTCTGTCTGGGCCGGGGCGTCATGGTGTCCAAATGATGAGTCTTCATGTCTCTTCTCTGACCAACCAATGGAGATTCTAAATGGCCTCAGATCACATCGTTATACGCAATTTATACTGTTCATCGTATTCAAATGTAAATCAGATCACATCGTTATACGCAATTTATACTGTTCATCGTATTCAAATGTAAATCAGATCACATCATTATACGCAATTTATACTGTTCATTCAAATGTAAATTCAAATGCAATTTATAAATCAAAGTAAATCAGATCACATCGTTATACGCAATTTATACTGTTCATCGTATTCAACTGTAAATCAGATCACATCATTATACGCAATTTATACTGTTCATCGTATTCAACTGTAAATCAGTAAATCAGATCAACTGTAAATCATTACTCTACGCAATTTATACTGTTTATACTGTAAATTCACGCAATTTATACTGTTCAGCGTATTCAACTGTAAAAATCAGATCACGTATTCAACTGTAAATCAGATCACTAATTTATACTGTTCAGCGTATTCAACTGTAAATCAGATCACTGTACGCAATTTATACTGTTCAGCGTATTCAACTGTAAATCAGATCACATCATTATACGCAATTTATACTGTTCAGCGTATTCAACTGTAAATCAGATCACTATACGCAATTTATACTGTTCAGCGTATTCAACTGTAAATCAGATCACTGTACGCAATTTATACTGTTCAGCGTATTCAACTGTAAATCAGATCACATCGTTATACGCAATTTATACTGTTCATCGTGTTCAAATGTAAATCAGATCACATCGTTATACGCAATTTATACTGTTCATCGTATTCAAATGTAAATCAGATCACATCGTTATACGCAATTTATACTGTTCATCGTATTCAAATGTAAATCAGATCACATCGTTATACGCAATTTATACTGTTCATCGTATTCAAATGTAAATCAGGACTTGTCTTTGACTGTTGTTTTCCTCAGGACCATGACTTCTTTCAGCACTTAGAGATGCACATGCGCTCAGAGTTCCCCCCGCTGTGTGGCAGGGACCACCTGAGCTTCCGCTCGTACTACTTCCCTGTAAAGGTGGGTACTGTGTGATCAAGTCTTAGTCCAGAGGGCAGTACCAGGACACCCGTACTATACGCTTCAGCTGTGGTGTTGTATTTTCAATTCGCCGTAATACCAGATACACTGGTTGACAAATGCCTAGAAACGACTTCTCATTCTGAGTCCATTGGTCTTTATTAAATATATTTCTTTGTTGTTATAGTCGAGTTGGGAGTAAAATATGTTTGGGTAGAATTGGGTTATTTCAGAAAATGTTAAAGGAACACGAATGAGTTAAGGAATGTCTTATTATTCAATTGTTTAATTACCCGTTTTACGAGTGTTGCATAGTTGGACCGTCTGTTTCTAACCCGTCCATCTTTCCGGTCGTTCTGTGTTTGCAGAATGTGATTGATGGAGATCTGTGTGAGCAGTTTAACTCCATGTTAACCGTTTCTAACCCGTCCATCTTTCTGGTGTTTGCAGAATGTGATCGATGGAGATCTGTGTGAGCAGTTTAACTCCATGTTAACCGTTTCTAACCCGTCCATCTTTTTGGTGTTTGCAGAATGTGATCGATGGAGATCTGTGTGAGCAGTTTAACTCCATGGATCCTCACAAGCAGAAGAGTGTTGCAGAGGAGTTGGATCGTACGCCCCCGGAGGTGTCGAAGAAACTGGAGGACATTCGCACACGCTACGCCTTTTAAAACAAATAATTGTTATTGAACCGCATAAACCTACACATACTCAATAAGGTGTGGACATCTGGACAGCTCACGGTTTCCTATGAAGAAGCATAATGTTTTCTGCCTCGTCATCGTCTATGGACAGTTTAGTCCCTGGTTTTTCATCCAGCCAATGTACTTCATCAGTTTTGGGGAATTTCAGTAAATCCATGGTGAATATTTCCTGGGAGGTTTTCACTCACAGAATGTGATTTCAAAGGTTTTTGTACATTTTTTAACAGTTGATCATGTGTATAGCATCAGTGATACAGGTGAATACCTGAGCAGTCATTGGGTTTGATATCTTGTATTGTGCAGTTTCGTAAACCCTATTAAAACCTTCTCTCAACTGTTTTTGTATTGAGTTGTTGCAACAATCCGTTTTGAGTATTTTTGCTGTATTTGAGTCCCACAAATTTAATTGACTGTTTTCTTTATTGTCGTCAAAAAGTTATTCTAAAACCGCTGTTTGTGCTTAATTTTTTGGTTCGAGAAATTGTCACATGTTGACAGGATTGTGTACAATAGTTTTGGAATATAGCAGGATTGTGGACCTCAGTGGGGTTTTTTTGGTCCTTGTTCTGTAAACTCCCAGCCACATTTCCCACACTGTAGGAGTCACATAGCATTCCATATTAGTCATTGGGGCAAGATGTTTTGTAAATAAAATTTTTTTAAATCAGTGGTACAGTCTTTTGTGTCGCAGTTTCTCGGTTATACTTATGTCGGGGGCACCAGGCCAGTTGGTTACATTAGATGAGAAGGACCCTGAAGAAATAACTGAATGTGATCGCATTTAATTTGAATTGTCAATTTTTTGTGATCTAGACATATTATTTAATGTGAAAGTAGGAAATTTCTTCACTATATAACATTTATAACGCTGAAATGCTAGTTGCATAGGTATTTGCCAAGCTAAATTAGCTTAACATGTATCTTATAAAATTGCACATTCTTTTGGCAAATTGTATTGAGCAGTTTTTTGATTTGCGTAGTAGAGATTAGTAAAAAAAATAACAAGTCAGTCATTGAGTATATCTTCCATTCATGGTCATGTTAATAATTATATTATGTATTAAATCACCCAGACACAAATAATGTAGTTCTCAACTGTACTGCAGAAAAAATGCTTTGGATTTTGCCATAAATTGGTTGTTAAACGGCAGAACAATATTAATGTGATTGGGGGGGGGGGGGTAGTGTGAAAGGTGTACACATTTGGTCTAAATACAAAGCCTTAAGTTTGGAACAAATGCATGAGTGAGCGACTACCTTTCTGTCACTCATGGTGGTGGAGGCATCATGGAGTGTGTCTGCTCATCACAGACTGGGGTGTTGAGTTAAAAGAAACGTGATGCACAGGTAACCTTATTCTGTCTGCTTTACACTAATGTGCCTTTTAGTAAGAGAATAACCAACACAGACAGTGTTGGTAAAGTAATTAAACATGTCACATGGCAGCATGGGCATCTATAAGATATGAGGAGGAATGTGGCTTGACCTGGTTTTACAGTGATGAAAACCTCCATGTGCTTCGGAGGATACAGATGTTTTATGTCTTGCAATACGTTTTCATTTTTATGCAATCTGCATTATATATTTTTTCTTAAACCTTCAATACATGTGTTTGACATTCAATAAATGTGGCATGGTGAAAGGGTCGACAAAAAAGACTCATCATCATAACATAGTGATTCTCTCATTGTCAAATCAAAAATTACAGATTTTTTGCTTAAGCATGTGGATTTAATATTAGTAGGAAGTTTCATGTTTTGGTCCAGGCTTTGGGATAATAAAACCTAAGGTCGATATTTGAAGACATGGGGAACTGACGTTCAACGTCTGACACTAAGATGGGTTATGTTGAGTCACATCCTTTATTTTTTCTTTCAAAGTTTCACTAAACGACTGACCACGATACATTGTGCTAATTCTGCGGTTGTTGAAAATGCCAGGAAAAAAGGTAGGTTTGCGTAGTACATATAAAAGCAAAGTAAAGGGGTTGTTTCTTTCCTCGGCAGATGAGATGTTTATGCATGTTTGTGTGACTTGTGTCTCACGGCATTGAATGTTTTTTTGTTGCAGTCCGGGACAGACAGACAGACAGACAGGCATACTGACCGACGGACGGACAGACAGACCGACCGACAGGCAGACAGACAGACCGACAGACATACGGACAGACAAACCGATGAACAGACGGACCGATGGACAGACAGGCAGACCGATGGACAGACGGACAGACAGACCGACGGACAGACAGACAGATACACACAGACAGACAGACAGACAGACAGACAGACTGGCAGACTGGCAGACAGACAGATACAGACAGACAGAGACAGACAGAGACAGACAGACAGAGACAGACAGACATACAGACAGAATGTTCCAAACACCACAATGAAGAAAACAGGCGTATACATTTAGGGGTATAGGATTATGAACTGAAACAGATGTTATTATTTAATTGTATACATTTGGGGGTATGGGATTATGAACTGAAAAATATATTATTATTTAATTGTATACATTTAGGGGTATGGGATTATGAACTGAAACAGATATTATTATTTAATTGTATACATTTGCGGGTATGGGATTATGAACTGAAACATATATTATTATTTAATTGTATACATTTGCGGGTATGGGATTATGAACTGAAACAGATATTATTATTTAATTGTATACATTTGCGGGTATGGGATTATGAACTGAAACATATATTATTATTTAATTGTATACATTTGCGGGTATGGGATTATGAACTGAAACAGATATTATTATTTAATTGTATACATTTGCAGGTATGGGATTATGAACTGAAACAGATAAGATTATTATTTAATATTATACATTTGGGGGTATGGGATTATGAACTGAAACAGATATTATTATTTAATTGTATACATTTGGGGGTATGGGATTATGAACTGAAACAGATATTATTATTTAATTGTATACATTTGGGATTATGAACTGAAACATATAATATTATTTAATTATACATTTGCGGGTATGGGATTATGAACTGAAACAGATATTATTATTTAATTGTATACATTTGGGGGTAAGGGATTATGAACCGAAACAGATATTATTATTTAATTGTATACATTTGCGGGTATGGGATTATGAACTGAAACAGATATTATTATTTAATTGTATACATTTGCGGGTATGGGATTATGAACTGAAACAGATATTATTATTTAATTGTATACATTTGCGGGTATGGGATTATGAACTGAAACAGATATGATTAATATTTAATATTATACATTTGGGGGTATGGGATTATGAACTGAAACAGATATTATTATTTAATTGTATAAATTTGCGGGTATGGGATTATGAACTGAAACAGATATTATTATTTAATTGTATACATTTGCAGGTATGGGATTATGAACTGAAACAGATATGATTATTATTTAATATTATACATTTGGGGGTATGGGATTATGAACTGAAACAGATATTATTATTTAATTGTATATATTTGGGGGTAAGGGATTATGAACTGAAACAGATATTATTATTTAATTGTATACATTTGCGGGTATGGGATTATGAACTGAAACAGATATTATTATTTAATTGTATATATTTGGGGGTAAGGGATTATGAACTGAAACAGATATTATTATTTAATTGTATACATTTGCGGGTATGGGATTATGAACTTAAACAGATATTATTATTTAATTGTATACATTTGCAGGGAATGGGATTATGAACTGAAACAGATATTATTTAATTGTATATATTTGGGGGTAAGGGATTATGAACTGAAACAGATATTATTATTATTTAATTGTATACATTTAGGGGTATGGGATTATGAACTTAAACAGATATTATTATTATTTAATTGTATACATTTGGGGGGATCATTGTAGGCCAATCGTTAATTGATTAATTGGACGAGAGAAAGTGAATGACAGTCACACGTTATCCTACCAGAACCATGAATGCGGTAAATATCTGTGACATTAAATTACAATAGCCTAATCACTACGTTAAAAGGCCTATCCATCACGTTACATTATTCAATGGTTTGCAGTCATAATCTAACCCTGGAACATAGTTTGTTTGCGATGTCACCTTTTTATGGTTTCTTATCGATTCAAAACACGCAAGCAGGACAAAATAAAACATGTGCATAAGGTTGGTTGCAATTGCCATTTGTTTAAGAAAGGCTATTTAACTTTTATCTACAAGGACCCGAGCCAACTGGTTGTTTGTTCTTAGTCATTATTCATTGCACCTGCCCGGTGTTCTAGGTGAATTGATTTATTTTAAAATAAATCTATGATAAGGGGGTTGCATTGACAAAAAGAGGGCCAGAGTTGAATACCCATGGTGTAATGTATGAGGTGTATGCTGAGGAGATTTCCGTATTTGGGAGTCATTGGTCCTAATTTTCTGGGATTTTCCCCTGACTTTTCTGAGTTGACAAGCAGATTAGGTTTTTGATGATTCATTGGTTGGAGTATTTCGGGTCTTTATGGAATGCCCCTAGCGCGACACGCAGATTAGACTAAAAGGACTGAAATATATTAAAGGGGTTCCCACACTTTTTCCTTCACGGTCCCATATTTTATTTCACGCCTCCCTAAAGAAATCCCCAAAACCCATCACTAAACGTATTGACTTTGTTGTATATTAATGAGTCCTTTTCTGTTGTATTTAGACTGCTTAAAGAGACTAGCAGACTACTCCAAATGTTGTAGTTTGGTACCCTATTGCACTACTGAATGTACGCTGGTTACTGTCTAGCATCCGACAATTTTCCCTATAGATTTTTGTACATTTACTCTAAAATGTTAATAGATATATAGACTGTTACTCAAAAAATAGAATTTGCTCAAATAACTGGTAACCTAGTATGGTATACTATAATGTTCACTAAAGACAATGTTACCGTTGTAAAGAATAATGCCTAACATAAAATGCCTGACTGAAGGCCAGCCACGGTGACATGTTAGATGACTGCATCTAAATGTTTAAAAGAGCCTATTGATGTGAACAAATATGTCGTCAGAGATCATTTCACAGGTCAATAGTTTTTATAGCACAGGGCTATTTCAATCACACCATGCCCCGAGGTCTGGGGCTGGTAGTTTTTTGTTCCACCACACCTTTCATTGCTCCCACCAGGTGTCCATGTCTAATCAAGTCCCTGATTAAAGGGTTGACATGAAACAATCAAACGGAACTGGCTTTGCGGTCCAGATTTGAATACCACGGCCACGGCCATAGCCTATACAGAAACTCATCAAGGTTATTCAATTAAAAGAGCAGATGAAGAGAATAAAGGGAAGTATACCAGGGGTTTCAGTCCCGTGGCATAACTAATGGATTATGAATTATTCTCCTGGGTCATAGAGTATAGTCCTGTCCTAAATATAATACCTAAATATTCTCAAACAGCATGCAGTTCTGCCACAGAAATTTGACCAAAACCATCTAACCCACACCTGAGACCACTGAGCTATTAAAATAATGACGACTATAATAGTGCACTTGGACACCACGTGGACACCACGTGGACTCCACCAGAGCAGAGGCTTGCTTGGTTCACAGTGGACTTCACAGATGGTGTTAATGTCATAGTACGCAGAGTGTAAATAAACATGCTTTTACATGGTTGAGGACATGGTGGTTCTGTGGTCCCCTATATCCTTGAACTACATCAAAATAAATAAACCAATGGAGCCGCATGTGACGCCTTTACCTACAATTAGTCTAATAAACAGGAACACATCTCGGCCACACATATTATTCGGGAGGTAGAGGTAGGCGTATATCGAAAGTGAAAGTAAAACAGTGTGACGTCATCGTCAGCTAATCCATTGGCCCAGCTAACTGGCGCAACGTGTGAATAGGCGCTCATTTTGGGGAGCAGGGGGCAACGAGAGCACGTCTGTCTGTCGAAATATCGTCGTCGAGGGGTTTAGTTGTGCGCGTATCATCATCATCCAGGTGATTGAATACGGACTAGTCGTGCACGTCTCACCAACCAGAAACCCACGCGTTATATTAGATCGCATGCTGGCATTTAGTTTGACCATGTGTGAGTTTGTATAAGTGCGGATGGTTATTCTGAACAGACTGGAGTATCAAGAGTCTCTGCTGGGGGTTACAGGTGTGCTGGCGCAGGTAAATATTAATCAGTTTATACAGTTTATGCATTGTTTTTTTTACTTGCTTAACACATTTAATTAAAGCGTCTACAAGGTCAGTGGTTCATTTTTGTACCATTTGCGCGAAATCATTGTTCAATATATAATAAGCTATATAGCATATATAAATAAACCATATTGTTTTAGAGTGTTCTTTATGTGCATTACTTTTCATTACACTGGTTTCATAGTGTTACTTGTATATAAAAATACAGTGGCTCAATTGTTTATAATCTCTGCCGGTTTATGTGATACCGAGTTTTACTAGTTATTTTTTAAATTAGAATGAAAGTTGATATTTTCATTTTTTTTTACATGTACATTTCCTTTGAGGGCCAGTGCTAGTGCAGGTTGCGTTCCAGAATTTTGGTCCAAAGTTTTCAGGTTTTCCAGATTTTTTTGGAAAAGTTATAAATAATGACCACTTTATTATACAAATCATTTATACTTTGAAATAAGACCTTACGGTGTCTGCAATGTATTTAGAGTTAATCATTGATTGATGTATGTAATTACCATAAAAGTTTATCTCTGTCATTAAATAATGCCGTCCGAATTACATTTTTACATTTTTCTAAAATGTGCAATAGTTACACTGGATAGCTAACACACCACATTTACTTACATAGACTTTATAGGTGTGTGTAATGACAACATTTCACAGTCACAACTGCTATTTAAATATTTAAAGTGATCCATCATTTTGTGTATATAGCAATGATTGGGCTATAACGTGAATCAGAGGTTTTAGCTGTATAATATTTGTAAGTCATTATCTGCATTTACTGTGTCTGGCAAAATGTTAGTGTGGGTTATTTTAAATAGGCACTAAGGTGAACCTAGTTTACTCAGGAAATTCAGATATAGCCACTTCGCTGGTTCGCATGTATTTTGGTCGACTTATGCTAATGTAGATCTAGTGTATATCAGTATTAAACTCAGTCAGAGATGTAGACATGGTTTGTCTACGTACTGCAGCTGAGGAGCTTAACAGGGCCTGGTCAGCACTAATAAGTATTCAGGTTTCAGTAGTTGATTATATCAATATTAAGGTAAAGTCTGTGGGTTATAAGATTAGGGCCTGTGTTAAATGTGCTGGGGTGTGTAATTGGGTTCAGGTAAAAAGTCATTGGGGAATATGAAAGTTTGCCTTGTTGATTTGACCAAGAATAAAACATACTTTTCCCCCATATTTGATAAAAATAATATTGATTACATATTAGGGTTACAAATATAAAAACATTGGCCGAGTTTCACGTCACGAATAAAATGAAGGGACACACCCCTCTCTGTTATATGGTTTCAAAGGACAGATATTTATAGATGTAGAAGACTTGTATATGTCATTACTCAACATTAACATTAAGGATGGAATTTAAACTTTAAAGGAATGATTTTGTTATTATTTGCTATTAGTAAATGTCTAATGTATAAGGCATATGTAAAAAATGGAAGACTTTATTTGTCAGTGTAGGCCGGTCAGCATGTGGGGGCTCCCGGTAATCTTGTGGGGTGCTCCCGATCAGCTTGTGGGGTGCTCCCGGTCAGCATGGGGGTGCTCCCGGTAATCTTGTGGGGTGCTCTGGGTCAGCTTGTGGGGTGCTCCCGGTCAGCTTGTGGGGTGCTCCGGGTCAGCATGGTGGGTGGGTGCTCCCGGTCAGCATGTGGGGTGCTCCCGGTCAGCTTGTGGGGTGCTCCGGGTCAGCTTGTGGGGTGCTCCCGGTCAGCATGTGGGGTGCTCCCGGTCAGCATGGTGGGTGGGTGCTCCCGGTCAGCATGTGGGGTGCTCCCGGTCAGCTTGTGGGGTGCTCCGGGTCAGCATGGTGGGTGGGTGCTCCCGGTCAGCATGTGGGGTGCTCCCGGTCAGCTTGTGGGGTGCTCCGGGTCAGCTTGTGGGGTGCTCCGGGTCAGCTTGTGGGGTGCTCCCGGTCAGCATGGGGGGTGCTCCCGGTCAGCATGTGGGGTGCTCCCGTTCAGCTTGTGGGGTGCTCCGGGTCAGCTTGTGGGGTGCTCCGGTTCAGCTTGTGGGGTGCTCCCGGTCAGCAGTGGTGAGAACAGTGGTGAGAACCGAAAGTGGTCTGAGGAGGGACAGAGCACAAACCAACAACAGTGTGTCAGGTGACCAAGGCTCATTGATGTGTAAGTGCAACCAAGGCCATGCCATCGCCTCTTTCAGAAGGATAACGCACTCTGTGCCACACTGCACACATTTCAGGAATGGTCTGAGGAACATGATGAAGAGTTTTAGGAGCTGCCCTGGCCTCCCAATTCACCAGACCTCAAACCAATTGAGCATCTGTGGGATGTGCACAGGACATCTTCAGTGGTCTTGTAGAGTCCATGCCTCTGTGGGAACGTGGAGGACTAACAGTGTATTAGGCAGGTGGTGATATTGCTTCAGCTCATCAGTTTATTGTTGTCATGGTGATTAATTTTAGGCCATGGTCATAAGTCAATTGCATCTAAATTTAAAATAAACATTTTTCATTTCTTGGAAACACGTACAAAAAAGCTGTAAGAATCCATAATGTAAGAATCCATAATTCCCCCATGATTATGGATATTTTCCAATTCAAGTCATGTGTGGCCTTTTTAAAAGGCTGTCATTCAATGACCGATACAGTTTTTTTTCAGTGTTCAGTGTTTACAAAAAATATTCCGAACCCCAATTCTTTCAGATTACTGAATGACAATTTTCTATATTTTATTCGAGAAAACACTCATCAATCAATTTGGTAAGGCAATGTTAATTTTATGTTGGGAAATATTTGTGAATAAATATAAATATGTTGCCTGCACACGTATTCAACCAGTGAGCACCTTTCGCCCTAACAAGAACACGGTTAATTTAACACTGGCATCCACCTGTGAATCATTAAAGTGGCAGGATAAAAAAACAGTGGTCAGGCTGTAAAGCTGAAGTAAACTAAAGACAAATAGTATTCTACAGAAGTTAGAGATAAAGTGAAACAATGCATAGATGTGTTTGGATGTCCTTGTGAGCACAGTTGGATCAATAATCATGAAGTCGATGATGCTCCACCCAGCCAGTGACATGAAAAGGTTGTCACTTAATTCTGCTGCAACAATCACTTTGATGGAGCTACAGCATTCAGTGTGCAATTGAAGTGTTTCACGTTATTTTCGGATAAATACTTCTGTCTTCGGTTCCGCAGTTGGTTAGTACGATTCCTAACAACAAGGAGATCGTAAAGCATTGAATATTTTCCGGTGTACAGTAAAGTGTTTCATTAGAAATGAAAATTTTATTGCACAACTGTGAATCGGTCCAGAACAAACGGCCTTGTTATTCAGTTACTGAAAGGCACTAGTCAGGGAGGTCACCAAGAGCCTGATGGCATTTCTAAAGAAGGTGCAGTCTTCCACGGCTGATCTGGTAGACACTGTAAATAATGCAATGATAGCCTGGCTTCCTTCCGAAAGTGTCCTTAATGGGAAAATGACAAAAAGAAATTTAATCAGGTCTGCAAGAAACCTGGGACTTTGGAGAAGATTTATCTTCATGTACGGCCAAAAGCAACCCTTAAGTGGCTTAAAATCTAAAAGACCCATGTCCTGGAGTGATCTCAATCCCATTGAGAATTGTTGGAAAGAGTTGAAGATTCCTGGTCACCGAAAGTCCCGGGCCAACTTGACAGAGTTTCAACAATTTTGTAAAAGAATAAGTGGAAAGAAAATGCTGTGCCAGCTTTGCAAATCTGGTAGAGACTTCTGCAAACTAAGTCCAGGGCGATAAATACTGGTGAGAGACGCGGCTTTTGATTGCGTTGATACAGCCTACACTAGCCTTTATGTGGTGTTCACACTATTACAGAATACAGATAAAGGAGAATGTGCTGCAAAGGGCACAGGTGGGAACTGAACAAATGCGTCAGAAATATGTGTCCACTTGTGTTCACCTGTAGACAGCGGTATGTGTTCACCTGTAGACAGCGGTATGTGTGCTTCTGTAGACAGCACATCTTGTAGACAGCGGTATGTGTTCACATGTAGACAACTTTATGTGTGTTCCTGTAGACAGCGGTATGTGTTCACCTGTAGACAGCTGTATGTGTGTACCTGTAGACAGCTGTATGTGTTCACCTGTAGACAGCGGTATGTGTGCTTCTGTAGACAGCACATCTTGTAGACAGCGGTATGTGTTCACATGTAGACAACTTTATGTGTGTTCCTGTAGACAGCGGTATGTGTTCACCTGTAGACAGCTGTATGTGTGTACCTGTAGACAGCTGTAAGTGTTCACCTGTAGACAGTGGTATGTGGATAACGTGAACGTTAAACTGTCTAATAATTCCTGTGTTGCCGTTGCAGGTCAACTAGGAGCCAGAAGTTCACTACTCTCTGTGACGGCTGACACTGAGTCCAAGGTCTCCATCTTGTTAAAACGGGTTCCACATTTGGATCATGGTTCCGTCTACAGCCGGGCTCCTGAGGGGGCTATTAGGTAAGAGACGTGCATGTGCATTCGTGAGTAATTCAGGGAAGCCTGCTCGTATGTCACGCTGACCTGGGATCTGTGTTAGACTCACAGCACATTATTAGCAATAGTAAACTTGTAGTTGTGTGCAACCACAACAGAGGTTGTTAGTTCGACACAGAGGGTGCACTGGACAGTGGGTTCAGTGGGTATTGGGTGGCTGCACTGGACAGTGGGTTCAGTGGGTATTGGGTGGCTGCACTGGACAGTGGGTTCAGTGGGTAGTGGGTGGGTGCACTGGACACTGGGTTCAGTGGGTAGTGGGTGGGTGCACTGGACAGTGGGTTCAGTGGGTAGTGGGTGGGTGCACTGGACAGTGGGTTCAGTGGGTGGGGTGCACTGGAAAGTGGGTTCAGTGGGTAGTGGGTGGGTGCACTGGACAGTGGGTTCAGTGGGTAGTGGGTGGGTGCACTGGACAGTGGGTAGTGGGTGGGGTGCACTGGACAGTGGGTTCAGTGGGTAGTGGGTGGGTGCACTGAACAGTGGGTTCAGTGGGTAGTGGGTGGGTGCACTGGACAGTGGGTTCAGTCACTTCAGTGGGTAGTGGGTGGGTGCACTGGACAGTGGGTTCAGTGGGTAGTGGGTGGGTGCACTGGACAGTGGGTAGTGGGTGGGGTGCACTGGACAGTGGGTTCAGTGGGTAGTGGGTGGGTGCACTGGACAGTGGGTTCAGTGAGTAGTGGGTGGGTGCACTGGACAGTGGGTTCAGTCACTTCAGTGGGTAGTGGGTGGGTGCACTAGACAGTGGGTTCAGTCACTTCAGTGGGTAGTGGGTGGGTGCACTGGACAGTGGGTTCAGTGGGTAGTGGGTGGGTGCACTAGACAGTGGGTTCAGTGGGTCGTGGGTGGGTGCACTGAACAGTGGGTTCAGTGGGTAGTGGGTGGGTGCACTGGACAGTGGGTTCAGTGGGTAGTGGGTGGGTGCACTGGACAGTGGGTTCAGTGGGTAGTGGGTGGGTGCACTGGACAGTGGGTTCAGTGGGTAGTGGGTGGGTGCACTGGACAGTGGGTGGTACCTCTGGTCGTAATAAATGCAGTATGCATGTGTTGCAATGCACTGAGGCAGTCTACCATGTATATTCCCACAGAGCTGAGAGATCTGTCCACTCTCACAGTTGTTTTATATTACGACATAGTTCCACATACCTAGACGAACGTGTGAGATAGAAAGCCATGCTGAAGATTGCAAAAAAACGATGGCGTAAAGAACGTCTTTGGGTTTGATCAGTTAAAGCGTTATATAGGTCCGGTTTCTGTTGCAAACCAAATAGCAAGCGCTTTAATCTAGCCATCTTTCTAACCACATCCTGTTTGAGAGAGCAAGAGAGACAGGACTATAAAACAAGGTAAAAAATGTCTACTGACAGCCGAGAGGTTGGGGTGAGTCAGATAAATGGATATTGGACGTTTTTTCCCGACTGTTGCCTGAAGTTGTGTGGTAAGGCACATTTATAGAGCTTTGGGAAGTGTTTTTAAATCGCTTTGAGACTTCGCTGACTCGGAGTCTCTTTACAGTGGTCTGTGTCAAAGCTCTTGACCACAGTATGTAGCCACACTGATGAAAACCAGGCTGGTCCCAGGTTGCATGTCACCACTCACACGGCCGGTCTGGAGAAGAAGAAAAAACACTCGTGTCAAAACTGGCCCAACAATGTTAATCTGAGATAGAGGATCAAATAGGACACATTGTGTGCGCACACATGGTAGTGACAGTATTTTGAAGATCTCCTGCTCGTGATGACATGCAGATTACTGGATGCAATTTAATTAAAAAAGGATTGTTGTGGTGAAAATACTTTCCTTTGCAATATGGTAATCCGGCTCATCGAGTCTATTGGAGATGGTTGACGGTTGAATTTGAATTATTTTAACAGTTTGCTACCTTGTGGTCTAGCTATCAGATACCGTCCTTATTTGCACTTGCATGTGTTTTTATCATTTGCCCTGTTCTCGAACCCGTATACCGATTCAGTACTAGTACAAAACAGCCTCACAATATTCAACTGTGTCAGTGTGAGATTTACATCATGTTTGTGTTGTCATAGGTCTGATCTGGGTACTGCCTGTGTCAATGACACCTAGCGCTGTCCAGTGCACATCTTTGAAGACACTGGAGAACAAACTCAAAGACAGACAGCGGTACATGGTAAGAAATGGAAAACAGAGACAGATACTGGCTAGTCTGGAATACTCATTAAATGATACACATCTGTGGGTGGGACTTGTGTGTGGATCACAGCATAATACACATCTGTGGGTGGGACTTGTGTGTGGATCACAGCATAATACACATCTGTGGGTGGGACTTGTGTGTGGATCACAGCATAATGCACATCTGTGGGTGGGACTTGTGTGTGGATCACAGCATAATACACATCTGTGGGTGGGACTTGTGTGTGGATCACAGCATAATACACATCTGTGGGTGGGACTTGTGTGTGGATCACAGCATAATACACATCTGTGGGTGGGACTTGTGTGTGGATCACAGCATAATACACATCTGTGGGTGGGACTTGTGTGTGGATCACAGCATAATACACATCTGTGGGTGGGACTTGTGTGTGGATCACAGCATAATACACATCTGTGGGTGGGACTTGTGTGTGGATCACAGCATAATACACATCTGTGGGTGGGACTTGTGTGTGGATCACAGCATAATACACATCTGTGGGTGGGACTTGTGTGTGGATCACAGCATAATACACATCTGTGGGTGGGACTTGTGTGTGGATCACAGCATAATACACATCTGTGGGTGGGACTTGTGTGTGGATCACAGCATAATACACATCTGTGGGTGGGACTTGTGTGTGGATCACAGCATAATACACATCTGTGGGTGGGACTTGTGTGTGGATCACAGCATAATACACATCTGTGGGTGGGACTTGTGTGTGGATCACAGCATAATACACATCTGTGGGTGGGACTTGTGTGTGGATCACAGCATAATACACATCTGTGGGTGGGACTTGTGTGTGGATCACAGCATAATACACATCTGTGGGTGGGACTTGTGTGTGGATCACAGCATGGAGGTGTAAGTATATTTCCTGTCTTGTTCACAGAAGCATAATTTCCCGATTAATTACACCATCAGAGTTCACTATGAGGAGGTCTTCAGACTCAGCAACGTCACCAGGCTGGTGAGTGGGTTCCTCGGTTTTCCTTCGTTGACTTTTGCCTGGCAAGTTGAACTGCTTTCACATAGGAATTGTTTTGCCTTATTCCCATATTCAAATATTGTCCGCGCTTACGTTTAGAGAAATTGAATATACATTATGAATGTGTTCATCTTTGAATTTTTAAGCACGTAGTGAAAAACAAGAATACCATATTTTGGGTGAAATTATGTTAGGCTGACTTTTCTAAGATATGGCGTGTCAACTTTAGTTCAGAACTTCTACTATGCAGTTTGTTTACACTCTTTCATATATTATTTGTTAGATAACAACACACAAATGTTGATGATTTGTTGTGACAGGATTAAAGAGCACGTTTACACAGAGGAAGAGTCGTAAAACATCTCATGTGAAAATATTTGACTTGAGTTCAGCAGTGTTCACCAGTTAAGGGAGGTTATAAATTAGACTTTAATGAACTAGATAGTTCATTAATAACTACCAGTGAACATTGACAAAAAAAGAAAAATCATCAACTAAGGTCACCGGGTTTATATTCATTCACCTTTAAATTGTCAATTAGCTCCTAATTTGGTACCTCTCAGACCTGGAAGTAGGACACAAGCACAGGGTGAATGGAGGGTCTGAAATAGACAAACTGAGATACACTAAGACAGGAACTAACTCAGAAAACAGAACGAACATCACACCAAACAAGGACGGACAGGCTACAAGCGGGAATCAGGAACTCAAATAGGGTCTGTGATTAGGGGAAACCGGTGCGGGCAATACACAACAAGAACGTGTGTCCGTGATGTAATGAGGGCGAGAGAGGCATTGGATCACCAACCTGATAGTATGGTAGTTTCTAGACCTCAGGCTGGCGGGAACTTTAAACACAAGTACATACATTCTTGCTGACACAACATTTTGGATAACTTTCTGATGTACTCATTGTAACATAGTTCATAGTTCCGGCATCAGTCTTTACTATCTGTTCACCTTCGACCTTCCCACTATGTCACCTCTTCTCTTCCCTCCAGAGGATGAGGGTGGTGGAGGAGGAGAGTGTGGTAAAGGTGGAGGAGGTGGATCTGCAGGATTTGTGGAGGTGGGTCAACAAAGAAGTGTTGAAGAAGCTCCTGAGAATTCTTCCAGAGAGACATCCGTCCTACAAGTACACCGCTGATCTAGAGGGTCTCTTCAGGCAGGTCGAGCAGGTGTTCCCAGATTCGAATGAGGTGTGTATAACTCAGTCTCAGGGGGTATAACTCAGTCTCACGGGGTATACCTCAGTCTTACGGGGTATACCTCAGTCTCACGGGGTATACCTCAGTCTCACGGGGTATAGTCTCACGGGGTCTCAGTCTTACGGGGTATACCTCAGTCTCACGGGGTATACCTCAGTCTCACGGGGTATACCTCAGTCTCAGGGGTATACCTCAGTCTCAGGGGGTATACCTCAGTCTCACGGGGTATACCTCAGTCTCACGGGGTATACCTCAGTCTCACGGGGTATACCTCAGTCACACGGGGTATACCTCAGTCTCACAGAGTATTTAACCATTTGTCTTACTTAGTCAAAAATTGTGTACTTGCATACTTCTTAATAAATTACTGGAAAGCAGTAATATAAATATTACTATATTCGTCTTGTTGACAATGCACTTTTTAGTAGTAGGTAATTAATAGCTTACAGGAATGAATTAACAAATGAATGTGATGTCACTCCCATTGCTACGGCAACAGATGACCAACCAAATGGTAACACCATCACTACTGTAGTGAGCAGGTGTAACACACCATTCTGTGTGTTTACCTTTCAGAGAGAGCGACCAGAGCCAATAGAGGAAATCTTCAATAGATTGACGGACCGTCACCCAAATGGCTGGAGATTTGTGACCCCCAAATCCCTGTTGGATAACTGTTATCGGACAATGCACTGTCTCTTTAAAGACTGCTTTCCAAGCGAAGATGGAGAGCAAGACTGTAAGTGTATTTCATGTGCTCATTATTTAATTTGCCATACCTCTTTATAATGTACCATTCAATTACACACTGTCCCTCAAGGGTGTACTTTTCCAGAAGATTCCTGTATTTCTCTTTTTTTTACTTGAGCCGTTCCCCCACCAACACAAACTTACTGAACTGGTTTGACACACTGTGTATGGGCATGTTGTGTTGAAATGTCTCTTTAGAGAATTGCTCAGTGACAAATGTTTATGCCACAGTTACCATTGAGGTGCGTTCCCAATAAACTGCACACATCAACAGTTAGACTACTTGTCAATGTAGTTGTCATATACATCTAAACAACACATTTGTATTTGCATTGCATCTGTGTCTTCCCAACGTGAAGTTCGGTCTCTCAGGCTGTAAGAGGAACCTTAAAACGACATACGAGAAGTAAGCCTCGCTGGCAGATTTCGACACTGTCTAGGGTGAGGTGTTGGCTGCCTTCCACCAGGCCTTTAACTGTGACTGATGTTAATCCTACAGTTACATGGCCTGTTACCGACACTGGTTGTTTGCATTAGCATTTCCTATATTACGGGGATCATTGGAGTTGCTGCATAAATCAATATAATGGATTCGCATAGCGGGGAATATATTACGTGAGGAAAGATAAGATAAATCAAGACTAATAAAAACCAATAACAAAACATGCATAGCGAACGTTAGCACGACTCTTTGGCGATTCGCTGACTTTTACATATTTCTCCCCTCAGATTGTGGAATCGCTCACTGGCGGAAGGGAAGAAAACGACTACTGGACACCTGAGGAGGGCTTTAATTGCAAACAGTGCCAATACATTTCAATATTAAATGTGTCTCGCAACCTGTCACTATGAACACCACTGTCCAGACATTGTTATATTGTTATATCAATGTATGGACGTTGGTGTAACACTGTGGACATTGCAGCTTTGTGCACTCACTTAAAATGCAGGCTAGATTTTTGGCCACTAGTTTTAAAAGCACTATGGAGCCAAAAAGGGGGCACTGAAAGGTATAAAATCTACAATATGTGTGCCCCATGTCTGCCGATTTGTGCCCCATGTCTGCCGATTTGTGCCCCATGTCTGCCGATTTGTGCCCCGTGTCTGCCCATTTGTGCCCCATGTCTGCAGATTTGTGCCCCGTGTCTGCCGATTTGTGTCCCGGGTCTGCCCATTTGTGCCCCGTGTCTGCCCATTTGTGCCCTGTGTCTGCCCATTTGTGCCCCGTGTCTGCCCATTTGTGCCCGTGTCTGCCCATTTGTGCCCCATGCCTGCAGATTTGTGCCCCGTGTCTGCCCATTTGTGCCCCGTGTCTGCCCATTTGTGCCCCGTGTCTGCCCATTTGTGCCACGTGTCTGCCCATTTGTGCCCCTTGTCTGCCCATTTGTGCCCCGTGTTTGCCCATTTGTGCCCCGTGTCTGCCCATTTGTGCCCCATGTCTGCCCATTTGTGGCTCGGGTTAAACTATTCGCTTTCTTTGAAACTCCACTGAAAACTGATGTATGATCTAGTGGTTCTAAGTTATGCATATTTTAGCAACACATTAAGCGTCCAGACCAAAAACGTCATCAAACAACCGCATTTTTAATGCCTCAACTTGCCTACTGTTTTTATTTACACATTTACATCATTTAATGCCTCCTTTCAACATAATCTGTTAGTTAGCTGGTGTTTTATTCTACTTTTTTTGGTGTGTATTTATAATGTATTGTCTGCTCATATTTAATATATTGTCTCCGGATGTTTATGTTCTGAGCTTTGATTGTTGGTTTTACATGTGTTTAAACAGTTTTATGATATAGGGAAGGTGATTACATCTATAAATTGTTTGTATTTTAGAGAACAATTCTGTGTGACATATCATAGATATTACCAATTTGTGTCTATTTACAAAACAAAAAAGATAATACCAACATGGCTACTACTTTTTTTTATTTGTTTAGAATGTTAACGGTAAAACAAATATGATATTTCTTCGTTGTATGTTTTTATATTTGCTTTTAGGTGTTTTGCTGACTTGCAGGCTTAGTCAGGAAATTCCAACAATGTTGAGCTACTCATGGATTTAGCATTGCTCACAGCACTATTGAAATATCTTCTTTTGCAAAGCAATTCAAAAAAGTTAAAACTGTATGACATAGTAGATTTTTTTCAGATTAAATTAAATGTATTTTATACACAAAGTGTAAGATTATTTATTTTGACACCCATTGTGAAAAATGTTTTCATTGACTCAGCACATTGTTTTGTCATTGTAATTTTTGAAAAATGTTATTACGTTTTATATATGGCAAATAATGTATCTATTTGGATATGCATTTTAGAAAAAAAACATTTGTTCAATCTAAGTTAATTAGAAACACACTCTCATTCCTAAACTCCAACAGAAAAGGTAATCTTGCAAAACTCAATTGTATCACAGTACATCGGAGGACGTTTGTTCCTACCTGCACGCTGTAGTTGTAGTTCATGACATACCGTTACCGTTCGTCCGACTGTTTTTCATCCATAGATATACATAATAAAGGCCTTTATTATCTATGCTTCCATCAGCTTCAGCGTTGTCTTGGAAGCGGATATTTTGCCCCAAGCACGATCACGTAGTTTCTTCTTCAAAATAACAGACCCCGTGCGAAATAATGAAAAAAAATTAAACTGCTGTTATTGCAAACAATTTTATATAACAAAATATGTAATAACATATTTTTATTAAAATACAACATTATAAAAACAGCACCAATATCTACTTTAACCGTTCGAGTTTATATTCATCCAGAGCAATGAAGCATTATTGACCACAGACATATACTTTCAAAAATAATAAAAATAGCATTTTTATGGGGGAAGCAAAGTACACGAGTTACCAATTTGAATCTATGGATGATTAGCTGGCCATAAAGAACAGAGAAACAGATTGAACCAGGAAAACTGGGTTGACACACCGACTCTTAAGCCATGGAACTTTGAGTGACTGCTGGGTGTCAGGACACGTTTTTAACATATTTTCCGGTAGAGAGCAATTCGGATTTCGAATTTCGAGAAAATAAATGAGGCTTTATTTTTTTAACTTAACATTTTATTTAACCAGGTAGTCCGATTGGGAGCACATTCTCATTTGCAACTCTTTATTTTTTTAACTTAACATTTTATTTAACCAGGTAGTCCGATTGGGAGCACATTCTCATTTGCAACTCTTTATTTTTTTAACTTAACATTTTATTTAACCAGGTAGTCCGATTGGGAGCACATTCTCATTTGCATCTCTTTATTTTTTTAACTTAACATTTTATTTAACCAGGTAGTCCGATTGGGAGCACATTCTCATTTGCAACTCTTTATTTTTTTAACTTAACATTTTATTTAACCAGGTAGTCCGATTGGGAGCACATTCTCATTTGCATCTCTTTATTTTTTTAACTTAACATTTTATTTAACCAGGTAGTCCGATTGGGAGCACATTCTCATTTGCAACTCAGGTAGTCCGATTTTTTTTTTTTAACTTAACATTTTATTTAACCAGGTAGTCCGATTGGGAACACATTCTCATTTGCAACTCTTTATTTTTTTAACTTAACATTTTATTTAACCAGGTAGTCCGATTGGGAGCACATTCTCATTTGCATCTCTTTATTTTTTTAACTTAACATTTTATTTAACCAGGTAGTCCGATTGGGAGCACATTCTCATTTGCAACTCTTTATTTTTTAACTTAACATTTTATTTAACCAGGTAGTCCGATTGGGAACACATTCTCATTTGCAACTCTTTATTTTTTAACTTAACATTTTATTTAACCAGGTAGTCCGATTGGGAACACATTCTCATTTGCATCTCTTTATTTTTTTAACTTAACATTTTATTTAACCAGGTAGTCCGATTGGGAACACATTCTCATTTGCAACTCTTTATTTTTTAACTTAACATTTTATTTAACCAGGTAGTCCGATTGGGAACACATTCTCATTTGCAACTCTTTATTTTTTAACTTAACATTTTATTTAACCAGGTAGTCCGATTGGGAGCACATTCTCATTTGCATCTCTAACACTAACTGGTCTCCTCGGGTCTTCGGCAGGTGCCAAACAGTGCTGCTGACCCAGTTTAGGTTAGAGACAAGCCAGCAATGGGCTCCAGGGTGATATGGTGCTATACTGTAGTTCAAAGTCCTGCTGGATTATTTGATAGATCTATATACAACAGACCCAACAGAATATCCACATTGTTGGTGTATAATATATAACTGTTTTGTTTTCACTACATTTTGTGAACAGCCTAACTCAACCTTGTTTTTTCAATAGGTTTATTTAAACAAAGAAGTATGTTAATCATTCTGTGTTTGTTATTTTATTCGATACATTCCACCACACGTTTGCTAACGTAACACAAACCCACACACATTAATTTTAACAACATGAAATTCGAGCTTTTATTTTGTCGGTTTTCACGCTACCGTCTAACGCTGACGTCATCACGTGTGCTGCCAGATTGCTGCGCTCTTCCGGTCCACCCCATAATATCCACATCCATATCAAGTCGACGGGGAAATACTCTAGATCCGAGTTGCCCTGGAGATAAGCCCGACATAAACATGTCCTCCAGCGGCGGTATCCGGATCCCCAGTCGGCTGCCTCTGCTGTTGACCCATGAGGGAGTGTTGTTACCCGGCTCCACGGTGCGGGTCAGTGTGGACACCGCCAGGAACATGCAGCTGGTCAAGACCAGGCTGCTCAAGGGTACCACGCTGAAAAGCACCATCATTGGGGTGATCCCAAACACCCGAGATCCTGAGCATGATAGTGAGGAGCTACCCTGTTTGCATAGGTAGGTAGCAGACTGACGTTGATTTTGGTTTTATTTTTGCATCATAGCACAAGAAGAAGTTGCACCTGTACTTTTAGGTGCCTGACGGTCTGATTCTATACTTGACATGCAACGATTTGCAAAGGGTTAAGTTTATCTATCCTGTAAAGTCAAAGTGTAGCCGGGGGGGGTGTAACAGCCCATATTATATCATTATTATTATTAGCTCCTCTAAAATCATTTTGATTAAGATAACAACAGAAACCATAACATGTTCTGCCTATGTTACTTCAGGTTTCAGAATGTATTATATAATGCGTCAAAATGTCAACACAATAGCAGTGTAAAGTGGTGTCATTTCTTTAAGTGGTGTCATTATTTATTCTGGAAAGATTGTTTGCCCAACCGATGAACTTTGAACTTGGATTGTACAAGATACACCTGTCAACTCTAGTTACTGAGTAACAGTTAAGGGCAAAGAAAATGTCCAAACAGATGCTTTTTACCCCCTTTTTCCTTTATTTGGCACAGAATGTTTTCAGATTTTTTGAACGAAACCTATACTTACATGAAACATAGCGGTATAAACGACAAAACATGTTGAGAATGTTTTCACTTACTTATTAACTGCAGGCTCCGCTCTCTAATAGCTTGTTCTCCATCACTCTGGTCAGACTGAAACATCACCAGTTAAAAGCATTTATAAATACATTATATTTCCGTATCAGTTGTATTTATTTATTTATTTCCAATGTTATGTTGTATCATGTCAGACATGGCTTTCTGGACGCTGTTGTAGCTCCTGTATGCAACCGGGACCCAAGTGGTTCCCTGTTTCTTGTTTAGGTAGGTGTAATTCGGGACGGATGTAACGTATCGTCTTCATGCCATATTGTTTGCCCCCATCAGTATTGGCACTGCCGGCCTGGCAGTGCAGGTGGTGGGCAGTAACTGGCCCAAGCCCCACTACACACTGCTCATCACCGGGCTATGTCGCTTCCGGGTGGCCCAGCTTCTGAAGGAGGCACCCTTTCCTCTGGCTGAGGTGGAGCAGCTGGATAAACTGGAGCAGTACACCAATATGTCTGAGGCAGCGGCGCCGGAGGGCGAACTCGGGGAGCTGTCCGAGAGGTTCTATCAAGCCGCTGTGCAGGTAAGTCAGCAGTACACTCCACTAAACTCCAAAATACAGGATGCTTTTTATCCACTGGTTATTATTTATAATGTCCTTGTATTTCAATGTGACCATGGGAGAATTTAACCAACAACCCTGTTGATGGAACTGAGCCCCACAGGACCAGCAGTACCTCTACTGAATTACTTATTTAGTTACAGAAGACCAGAAGCCTCTACTGAATGACTTATTTAGTTACTGAGGACCAGAAGCCTCTACTGAGTGACTTATTTAGTTACTGAGGACCAGAAGCCTCTACTGAGTGACTTATTTAGTTACTGAGGACCAGAAGCCTCTACTGAATGACTTATTTAGTTACTGAGGACCAGAAGCCTCTACTGAATGAATTATTTAGTTACAGAAGACCAGAAGCCTCTACTGAGTGACTTATTTAGTTACTGAGGACCAGCAGCCTCTACTGAGTGACTCATTTAGTTACAGAGGACCAGAAGCCTCTACTGAGTGACTTATTTAGTTACTGAGGACCAGCAGCCTCTACTGAGTGACTCATTTAGTTACAGAGGACCAGAAGCCTCTACTGAGTGACTCATTTAGTTACAGAGGACCAGAAGCCTCTACTGAGTGACTCAGTTAGTTACTGAGGACCAGAAGCCTCTACTGAATGACTCATTTAGTTACTGAGGACCAGAAGCCTCTACTGAGTGACTCATTTAGTTACTGAGGGCCAGAAGCCTCTACTGAGTGACTCATTTAGTTACTGAGGGCCAGAAGCCTCTACTGAATGACTCATTTAGTTAGTTTAGCACAGCAAATTATTATTCTTTCTATGTGAGTAATAAGGGCTGCTCTTCTGTGACAGTTGTTTCTTTCTGCTGTTTACTCTGTTCATCTAGCTTTTAGACAACTGTTTCCTCACCACAGTGTCTTTCCTGTCTGCGTGTTTGTTAGCTGGTGGGCATGTTGGACATATCTGTTCCTGTGGTGGCGAAATTGAAAAGACTCCTGGAGAGTCTCCCCAGAGAGACCCTGCCTGATGTCCTGGCTTCTATGATCCAGACCTCAAACAAAGAGAAGCTTCAGGTGTGACGTTGTGTGTTTTAGGAATGTCAAATAAATGCAACCTTTTTTGAGGTTTGGAATGATAGTAGGTTCGTGTGTTTTTTGTTTCTCCATTACTGTCTTGTATGTGTATCTGAAGGTTCTGGATGCAGTGAGCCTGGAGGAACGCTTTAAGAAGACTCTTCCTCTGCTCACCAGACAGATTGAGGGTTTAAAACTGCTGCGGAAGACCAGAAACCCCCGACTTGACAATGATAAAAGGGTAAAGCTAACCACAATACAGTTGGAAGTTAACATTTGTCAACCACATTACAGATTTCATGTTAACAATCTGTAGTTTTGTCATATTGGTTAGGACATCAACTTTGCACCGTTTCCTGCCTTTACCTTTTAATATTCAGTTTGAACACGTGATGTGACCAGCTCCCATTCATGTGACTATATAGCTTAATAGTCTAAATATATTTTCCTGTCAGTCATATAAATAGTCCCTTTTTACTCGAATACCTCAGTTAATTGCATGCATTGTCTTTTTTGTTGTCTTTTTTTGGTGCTATGTGTTAGTTTTTGTATTGAGCTCGAAGTATTTTTTTCAACAATTTGATACAGACATTGTTTCATTTGTTTTTCCACTATATCACAATTCCAGTGGGTCAGAAGAGACATACACTAAGCTGACAGTGGACATCTTGAAACATTTCTGAAAATTGTAACATGGCGTTAGGAACTTCTGATTGGCTAATTGACATAATTTGAGTCATTTGGAGGTGTACCAGTAGATGTATTACTCAGTGCACTTTGGCTTGACATCATGGGAAAATAAAAATAAATCAGCCAAGGCCTCCGGAAAGAAATGGTTCAACCACACACCGTCATACAACGACCATCATTTCGTTTGGAGGAAAAAAGAAGAGGCTTGTAAGCCGAAAAACACCATACCAACTGTAAACAGGGTGGCAGCAAAATGTTGTGGGTGTGCTTTGCTGCAGAAAGGACTTGTGCACTTCTCAAAATAGATGGCACTATGAGAAAGGAAAGTCATGTGGATATATTTACACCTGACTCGGTTACACAGGAGGAATGGGCCGAAATTCAACCAACTTATTGTGGTAAGCTTGTGGAAGACTACCTGAAATGTTTGACTTTAGGTTTAGAGAGTTAAACAAATAATTTGAACAACTTATACCAATACCACACAAATGTAAACTTCTGGCCTACTGGAAGCTGAGCTTTATAAATAATTCTATCTACAATTATTCTGACATTTAATATTATTAAAATCAAGTGGTGATCCTATCTGACTTAGGACAGCTAATGTTTCGTAGGATTTGAAGTCGGGAATTGTGAAACACAGAGTTTAGACGTATTTGACTATGGTGTGAACCTCTGACTTCAACTGTACACTAACAGACTACTGCTAGATTTCCAAACGGAAAACGTCCCATATTTGTCGGCTTACTAACATATCAGTTGATGTTCTTTTTCATGTTTATCTCCTTTTCAGGTGCGTGCCGTACGTAAAGTCGGGAAGTTTCCTGGACGTCCATTTTCTTTGGATGAAGACGGCGAGGACGATGAGGATGACACTGCGGTCTTGGAGAGGAAGGTCAAGGGCGCCAACATGCCAGAGGCTGCCTTGCGGGTGTGTCTCAAAGAGCTCATAAGGTGTGTGCCATCTTTGGTGTGATCCCAAACACCCGAGATCCTGAGGATCTAGGATCCAGTGAGGATCTTCCCTCTTAGGAAGACGTTCAGTGGGTGCGCGCGTGTGTTTGTAAATAATTGAACTGAAAGTCCAGGTGCACACAATGCAATTAAAATACAACTCACATATCCATAGTTCTAGCAGCGTTTACACCAGATGTATAATCATTTACACAGGTTGAAGAAGATGCCCCAATCCATGCCGGAGTACGCCCTGACCCGGAACTACCTGGACCTTATGGTGGAACTGCCCTGGAGCAAAAGTACCACAGGTGCAGACAATATAGAGATAAACAGATTTACAGATATAGAGCTATACAGATATATAGATTTACAGATATACATATTTACAGATTTACAGCTATACAGCTATACAGATATACAACTATACAGATATAAATATTTACAGATATACAGCTATACAGATATATAGATTTACAGATATAAATATTTACAGCTATACAGATATACAGCTATACAGATATACAGCTATACAGATATACAGCTATACAACTATACAGATATACAGCTATACAACTATACAGATATAAATATTTACAGATATACAGCTATACAGATATACAGCTATACAGATATACAGATATACAGATATACAGCTATACAACTATACAGATATACAGCTATACAACTATACAGATATAAATATTTACAGATTTACAGCTATACATATATATACACAGCTATACAGATATACAACTATACAGATATAAATATTTACAGATATACAGCTATACAGATATACAGCTATACAGCTATACAGATATACAGCTATACAACTATACAGATATACAGCTATACAACTATACAGATATAAATATTTACAGCTATACAGATATACAGCTATACAACTATACAGATATACAGCTATACAGATATACAGCTATTCAACTATACAGATATAAATATTTACAGATTTAAAGCTATACAGATATACAGCTATTCAACTATACAGATATAAATATTTACAGATATACAGCTATACAGATATACAGCTATACAACTATACAGATATAAATATTTACAGATATACATCTATACAGATATACAGGTATACAACTATACAGATATACAGATATAAATATTTACAGATATACAGCTATATAGATATACAGCTATAAAACTATACAGATATACAGATATAAATATTTACAGATTTACAGCTATATAGCTATACAGATTTACAGATATAAATATTTACAGATATAAATATTTACAGATATACAGCTAAACAGATTTACAGCTATACAGATTTACAGATATACAGCTGTACAGCTAACTTTAGCAGAAAAGGAACTTGCAGTAATATATATATATATATATATATTTATATCATTATATATATATTTATTAATAGCATTATCTGATATTCTCGCTCAAGCAAAAAACTACAAGAGGCCCAGGATACACAGATAGATATGTATTGAAACAGATTGGTATACAATTTAAATACAATCATATGACATGACCGTTTGAACCAATGGTGTGCTTCGTTGGAGCGCAACCCCCCAGGAGAAACCCAATGCATTTAAAATACCTCAGTGTATGTGTGGGTTTAACACGAAAATAAACCTGCTGACTGAGAAAGGTCCTGCGCTCAAGATCTCCAATTAGCGCCTTCACAGCTAACCATCCGTAGTGTGTCTCACATGCTCAGTCCCTTTAGCAGTAAAATCCTTGTTGCTCCGTACATTAACTCCTCTAGGAACTCAATACCAACTGCACAGTAAAACAGAGTGAAACAATCTCTGCTACCTGTTACAGATTCTCGACTACATTTACTGATCAAAATAATAGACGAATGGCTAACTCTCTTATCTTTGTTTCTTAACGATACTTTTCTGAAACATCGCGGATTCCTCTACACATACATTCAGATACATCAGTTCTCCTTTTATATTTATATACACACTCTTGACCCTTAACCTCTAACCTTTCAAAGATACCATGCACTTTTCACATGCACTCACAGAAACCAAAGCTAATACATAATATTAATTATTGATTGAACATTTTAGTTCATTTGGCCAAAACCAAAAATGTTTTAACATTCAAACAGAAATTCCAATATATATCTACGGGACTGTTTAATAGGTTATTACAAGTACATTTTTCTTGTAAAGGCCAAATGCGTATGCACTGTCTATCTTTCTAACAGTCAACTACTGTTGTACTGTGAGCTGACTGCCCACATCGTTTTGCTGCTGAGCTAACTCTAACTGAACGGCAGCATTGTCTCACAACAGGAAGACAGGAATTTCTGGTCCTGAGCAGCATTTCATCTCAGTCTTTGCTCCCCTTTTGACCCTGGACATTTGGCTCAACGACATCCGCCTCCAGCTGTTTGGCTTTGATTTAAATTCTTTCCACGTCTTTCTTGTCTCCAATTTTCCGGTCCCATCCCACTCACAAGGCAGGCCGTGCAATTGACATTTTTGACCTTTTGACTTCTTGTCAGCTAATCTCACTGCAACCCTTCTTCATGCTTCTGACAGCTACTTACTGCCTCCTTTGCTCTTTCCCCTACAACCCTACGCTCTCGGCCACTACCCACAGGGCCATGTGGCCATTCGCTCTCCCTCAGTACTTTTCTATCCAATTTTTTCTCCTACATGTGAAATCCTTTTTTCTTTTTGTCTCATTTTCCAAATCTTACAATGCTGTGGAGACTCTCTTATATTCCTCTCATAGCTTATTTTTCTTTACCGGCTCTGTTCACTGTATCTAAATGCGGGCCGGTCACTCACTCCCTCGAGAAAACAACACTTGACCCCTCTGATGTCAGATACTACAGACCGGTTTCCTTTCGGTCTTTCCCTTCCAATACACTTGAGAATGCTGTCTTTGGCCATCTTCTCTGCCGCCTCACTCCCCTACAACACATTTTCCCTTGCCGCCTCACTCCCTACAACACATTTCTCTTTGCCGCCTCACTCCATACAACACATTTCTCCCTGTCGCCTCACTTCATACAACACATTTCCCCCTGCCGCCTCACTCCATACAACATATTTCCCCCTGTCGCCTCACTCCCTACAACACATTTCCCCCTGCCGCCTCACTCCATACAACATATTTTCCCCTGCCGCCTCACTCCCCTACAACACATTTTCCCTTGCCGCCTCACTCCCTACAACACATTTCTCCTTGTCGCCTCACTCCCCTACAACACATTTTCCCTTGCCGCCTCACTCCATACAACACAATTCCCCCTGCCGCATCACTCCATACAACCCATTTTCCCCTGCCGCCTCACTCCCTACAACACATTTCCCCCTGCCGCCTCACTCCATACAACACATTTCCCCCTGCCGCATCACTCCATACAACCCATTTTCCCCTGCCGTCTCACTCCCTACAACACATTTCCACCTGCCCCCTCACTCCATTCAACACATTTCCACCTGCCCCCTCACTCCCTACAACACATTTTCCCCTGCCGCCTCACTCCATTCAACACATTTCCACCTGCCCCCTCACTCCATTCAACACATTTTCCCCTGCCGCCTCACTCCATTCAACACATTTCCACCTGCCCCCTCACTCCATTCAACACATTTCCACCTGCCCCCTCACTCCATTCAAAACATTTCCCCCTGCCGCATCACTCCATACAACCCATTTTCCCCTGCCGCCTCACTCCCTACAACACATTTCCCCCTCCCCTCGTGTGTAAACTAAAGACGCTAAAATACAGTGAGAATCTTGAGATCTGGGTATAATTAGCATCTTTAGTTTACACACATCAACGATTGAGATGTGATCCTGGGTTTGTGGTTTGTAAGGCTGGCCGGTTGGTTTGTAGAAAATATTTGCTCCCTGCTGTGGTCCGGAATGAAGAAAAAAGTAGGAATACCATACACAGTGTTTCCCAATCCTGGTGCTGGGGCCCCAGGGGATGCACGTCTTTGTTTTTAGCACTCACAGGACAAAGACTTGACAGGATGACAGGACGATTATGTCAATTAGGTGTGTAAGCGGTAGGGCAGCATTCTAACCAGGTGTGTAACATAAAGGTACAGACTTGACAAAGTACTGTCAGGTGACTATGGGGAGAACGAAACAAAACTGAAGAGACTCATAGGACAAAACAAGGGCATTCAGCATTACCTAAATGGCATAAGTAATAAGATTAGAAATGCATATATATGATTATTTTATTGTATGAATATTATAATATATATATTTACATACATGCATGGGTATAATGAATATACTTTTTTCATATATCACATAAGCAGAACGAATGTGGCCGTCTTTATTATCACCACATGGTGATTGCATGATCGGACTGGCAGGCAGGAAGGAGCTCTTTGTTTTACTTAGCTTCTACCACCAGAGGGCGCACAGTGTGATGGTTTTCTTCTACCACCAGAGGGCGCACAGTGTGATGGTTTTCTTCCACCACAAGAGGGCGCACAGTGTGATGGTTTTCTTCTACCACCAGAGGGCGCACAGTGTGATGGTTTTCTTCCACCACCAGAGGGCGCACAGTGTGATGGTTTTCTTCTAACACCAGAGGGCGCACAGTGTGATGGTTTTCTTCCACCACAAGAGGGCGCACAGTGTGATGGTTTTCTTCCACCACAAGAGGGCGCACAGTGTGATGGTTTTCTTCTACCACAAGAGGGCGCACAGTGTGATGGTTTTCTTCCGTTAAGATGGTTGTATCTACTAGGCAGAACCAGCAGAGGGAGTCAGTCTTAAGACACTGGTCTTGGGGTGTTGGTGAAATAGGTTAATATATATGTCCGCGTTACCAAATGAGAGTCCATAAGCAAACATCGGCCTGGTCATAAACATAAGACCTTACTTTTCTGTTGGTCAATAGACATTTTGTCAAAACGGTCAAGACTTGATGACCATTATGTACAGTGCTGCAACGAGAACCTGCTCTCCTGTCTCTGCAGACTGCCTCGATATCCGCTCTGCACGGGTGCTACTGGACAACGACCACTACGCCATGGAGAAGCTGAAGAGGAGGGTACTGGAGTACCTGGCCGTGAGGCAGCTGAAGAGCACACTCAAAGGGCCCATCCTCTGCTTCGTGGGGCCTCCCGGTGTGGGCAAGACGAGTGTGGGACGCTCCATCGCCCGTACCCTGGGCCGGGAGTTCCACCGCATCGCCCTGGGAGGAGTGTGTGACCAGTCGGACATCCGCGGGCACAGGTACGCAAGAGAGGTCTGAGCAGGAAGTTTAGGGGTCAATTATACTTTTCACAGGAAGTGACAAGTGCGTGTTCTAGACCCAGCTCCTTGATATGGACATCCTGTGTAGAATGTTATAGTACATGTGGTCATTGATGGTGGATGTTATATAGTACATGTGGTCATTGATGGTGGATGTTATATAGTACATGTGGTCATTGATGGTGGATGTTATATAGTACATGTGGTCATTGATGGTGGATGTTATATAGTACATGTGGTCATTGATGGTGGATGTTATATAGTACATGTGGTCATTGATGGTGGATGTTATATAGTACATGTGGTCATTGATGGTGGGGGTGGATGTTATATAGTACATGTGGTCATTGATGGTGGATGTTATATAGTACATGTGGTCATTGATGGTGGATGTTATATAGTACATGTGGTCATTGATGGTGGATGTTATATAGTACATGCGGTCATTGATGGTGGATGTTATATAGTACATGTGGTCATTGATGGTGGGGGTGGATGTTATATAGTACATGCGGTCATTGATGGTGGATGTTATATAGTACATGTGGTCATTGATGGTGGGGCTGGATGTTATATAGTACATGTGGTCATTGATGGTGGGGCTGGATGTTATATAGTACATGTGGTCATTGATGGTGGGGGTGGATGTTATATAGTACATGCGGTCATTGATGGTGGATGTTATATAGTATATGTGGTCATTGATGGTGGATGTTATATAGTACATGCGGTCATTGATGGTGGATGTTATATAGTACATGTGGTCATTGATGGTGGGGCTGGATGTTATATAGTACATGCGGTCATTGATGGTGGGGGTGGATGTTATATAGTACATGCGGTCATTGATGGTGGGGGTGGATGTTATATAGTACATGTGGTCATTGATGGTGGGGGTGGATGTTATATAGTATATGTGGTCATTGATGGTGGGGCTGGATGTTATATAGTACATGTGGTCATTGATGGTGGGGCTGGATGTTATATAGTGCATGTGGTCATTGATGGTGGGGGTGGATGTTATATAGTACATGCGGTCATTGATGGTGGGGGTGGATGTTATATAGTGCATGTGGTCATTGATGGTGGGGGTGGATGTTATATAGTACATGTGGTCATTGATGGTGGGGGTGGATGTTATATAGTGCATGTGGTCATTGATGGTGGGGGTGGATGTTATATAGTACATGTGGTCATTGATGGTGGGGGTGGATGTTATATAGTGCATGTGGTCATTGATGGTGGGGGTGGATGTTATATAGTACATGTGGTCATTGATGGTGGGGCTGGATGTTATATAGTACATGTGGTCATTGATGGTGGGGGTGGATGTTATATAGTACATGCGGTCATTGATGGTGGATGTTATATAGTACATGTGGTCATTGATGGTGGGGCTGGATGTTATATAGTACATGTGGTCATTGATGGTGGGGCTGGATGTTATATAGTACATGTGGTCATTGATGGTGGGGGTGGATGTTATATAGTACATGCGGTCATTGATGGTGGATGTTATATAGTATATGTGGTCATTGATGGTGGATGTTATATAGTACATGCGGTCATTGATGGTGGATGTTATATAGTACATGTGGTCATTGATGTTGGGGCTGGATGTTATATAGTACATGCGGTCATTGATGGTGGGGGTGGATGTTATATAGTACATGCGGTCATTGATGGTGGGGGTGGATGTTATATAGTACATGTGGTCATTGATGGTGGGGGTGGATGTTATATAGTATATGTGGTCATTGATGGTGGGGCTGGATGTTATATAGTACATGTGGTCATTGATGGTGGGGCTGGATGTTATATAGTGCATGTGGTCATTGATGGTGGGGGTGGATGTTATATAGTACATGCGGTCATTGATGGTGGGGGTGGATGTTATATAGTGCATGTGGTCATTGATGGTGGGGGTGGATGTTATATAGTACATGTGGTCATTGATGGTGGGGGTGGATGTTATATAGTACATGTGGTCATTGATGGTGGGGGTGGATGTTATATAGTACATGTGGTCATTGATGGTGGGGGTGGATGTTATATAGTGCATGTGGTCATTGATGGTGGGGCTGGATGTTATATAGTGCATGTGGTCATTGATGGTGGGGTGGATGTTATATAGTGCATGTGGTCATTGATGGTGGGGCTGGATGTTATATAGTACATGTGGTCATTGATGGTGGGGCTGGATGTTATATAGTGCATGTGGTCATTGATGGTGGGGCTGGATGTTATATAGTACATGTGGTCATTGATGGTGGGGCTGGATGTTATATAGTGCATGTGGTCATTGATGGTGGGGCTGGATGTTATATAGTACATGTGGTCATTGATGGTGGGGGTGGATGTTATATAGTACATGTGGTCATTGATGGTGGGGCTGGATGTTATATAGTACATGTGGTCATTGATGGTGGGGGTGGATGTTATATAGTGCATGTGGTCATTGATGGTGGGGGTGGATGTTATATAGTACATGTGGTCATTGATGGTGGGGGTGGATGTTATATAGTGCATGTGGTCATTGATGGTGGGGGTGGATGTTATATAGTACATGTGGTCATTGATGGTGGGGGTGGATGTTATATAGTACATGTGGTCATTGATGGTGGGGGTGGATGTTATATAGTACATGTGGTCATTGATGGTGGGGGTGGATGTTATATAGTACATGTGGTCATTGATGGTGGGGGTGGATGTTATATAGTGCATGTGGTCATTGATGGTGGGGGTGGATGTTATATAGTGCATGTGGTCATTGATGGTGGGGGTGGATGTTATATAGTGCATGTGGTCATTGATGGTGGGGGTGGATGTTGCATGTGGTCATGATGGAGTACATGTGGTCATTGATGGTGGGGGTGGATGTTATATAGTACATGTGGTCATTGATGGTGGGGTGGATGTGGTCATTGATGGTGGGGGTGGATGTTATATAGTACATGTGGTCATGTGGTCATTGATGGGGGGGTGGATGTTATATAGTACATGTGGTCATTGATGGTGGGGGTGGATGTTATATAGTACATGTGGTCATTGATGGTGGGGGTGGATGTTATATAGTATGTGGTCATTGATGGTGCTGGATGTTATATAGTACATGTGGTCATTGATGGTGGGGTGGATGTTATATGTACATGGTCATTGATGGTGGGGGTGGATGTTATATAGTACATGTGGTCATTGATGGTGGGGGTGGATGTTATATAGTACATGTGGTCATTGATGGTGGGGGTGGATGTTATATAGTACATGTGGCATGTGGTCATTGATGGTGGGGGTGGATGTTATATAGTAGTGCATGTGGTCATTGATGGTGGGGGTGGATGTTATATAGTGCATGTGGTCATTGATGGTGGGGGTGGATGTTATATAGTGCATGTGGTCATTGATGGTGGGGCTGGATGTTATATAGTACATGTGGTCATTGATGGTGGGGGTGGATGTTATATAGTACATGTGGTCATTGATGGTGGGGCTGGATGTTATATAGTACATGCGGTCATTGATGGTGGGGGTGGATGTTATATAGTACATGTGGTCATTGATGGTGGGGCTGGATGTTATATAGTACATGTGGTCATTGATGGTGGGGGTGGATGTTATATAGTACATGTGGTCATTGATGGTGGGGCTGGATGTTATATAGTACATGCGGTCATTGATGGTGGGGGTGGATGTTATATAGTACATGCGGTCATTGATGGTGGGGCTGGATGTTATATAGTACATGCGGTCATTGATGGTGGGGGTGGATGTTATATAGTGCATGTGTTCTGTCCGTGTCGAGACGTTACATACCTACTTCTGCAATGTCCATATTACTATCACTATTGAAAAACAGGCAGCAAACGTTGACATGGCAACCAACTGGCCCGAGCTGGTCCTTTTATGTCTGTTAGCATTTAGCAAGTCGTCTGTAGTTGTCTGTAATAACCAGGCCCCCAGTCCACCAACAACAGCTATTACGGAGATGCCTGGTTTGTTTACAGTGTTAGTGTACGTGCAATATGGGGAATGGTTTTATGTCTGTTTAGTGTGACTGAAAGTCTTCTTAATTGAATCATTATGGCACACAACTCATCTCTGGACCTTATAGCCAGTTATTTGTCATTCGCATTCTCTAATCAAGGACTCGTTTAGACCTGGGACATCAGGTGGGTGCAATTTATGATGAGGTTAAACCAGCAGGCTCCAGACCTCATAGGATCAGGAGTGAGTGCCAGCACTACGTTAGGTTCAATTAAAATGTATACACAGACATAACATATATACAGGAGGTGTGTTATATCTAAATAACTTTAATTCAGATTCAGATACATTACAATTGGACTGCCAGGTTATTTTGTACTTCTTCTCAAAAGTGTTTTAATACCTTCCGTGGGCCTGATGGAATTGCCTTGAGGGCCGGATTCGGCCCGTGGGCCATAGTTTGCCCACCCCTGTCGTAGGGTCAGAGTTGAGTGCCAGCACTACGTAAGGTTCATTCTACTTCGTAGGATCAGGGTTGAGTGCCAGCACTACGTTAGGTTCATTCTAGATTCATATTCCGATTTTTATTTTTTTTCATCTAGCATCTGATTGTAATCCCATTATCATCTTCTGGTGTGGTATTAGCATCTGATTGTAATCCCATTATCATCTTCTGGATTGGTGTTAGCATCTGATTGTAATGCCATAATAATCTTCTGGTGTGGTGTTAGCATCTGATTGTAATCCCATTATCATCTTCTGGTGTGGTGTTAGCATCTGATTGTAATCCCATTATCATCTTCTGGTGTGGTGTTAGCATCTGATTGTAATCCCATAATAATCTTCTGGTGTGGTGTTAGCATCTGATTGTAATGCCATAATAATCTTCTGGTGTGGTGTTAGCATCTGATTGTAATGCCATAATAATCTTCTGGTGTGGTGTTAGCATCTGATTGTAATCCCATAATAATCTTCTGGTGTGGTGTTAGCATCTGATTGTAATCCCATAATAATCTTCTGGTGTGGTGTTAGCATCTGATTGTAATGCCATAATAATCTTCTGATGTGGTGTTAGCATCTGATTGTAATCCCATTATCATCTTCTGGTGTGGTGTTTGCATCTGATTTTAATCCCATTATAATCTTCTGGCGTGGTGTTAGCAACTGATTGTAGTCTAATTATAGCTGTGTGTAGCATGTCTCTAATTATCTTAAATCTGCTTCCTGCCTGTTTACTTCCTGTCTGTGCAGCCTTAGGGCCCAGCTTGTATGGCATCAGACTGTTGTGTTGGGCTCTTTCTTCTCTGGTTTCTCTCTCTAATATACCCCAGTGTGGGAACTGTTCTAGGCTGATGCCCCATAATGTTAACCATGAAGAAGTCACTCCTAAACATCTGGTTTTGCCACTCTCACCTTTGATTGGATTCTTTCTACATGCTTTTAGTTTCCTCCTGCCTTTCCATTTGTTGTCCCGTCCCATCTTTAGCTGTCTCATGACATACCTGTCTCTCTGCTCTGTGTGGTTCCACCTGGTTACATTTTGTTCCACCTGGTTTCTTCTGCAGGAGGACTTATGTGGGCAGCATGCCAGGACGCATCATCAACGGCCTGAAGACGGTGGGCGTCAATAACCCGGTGTTCCTACTGGACGAGGTGGACAAGCTCGGAAAGAGTCTCCAGGGAGACCCGGCTGCTGCCCTGTTGGAGGTGAGTGACCTGGGACCAGACATGGAGACGGGACGGCCTGGTGTGGAGGTGAGTCACCTGGGACCAGACATGGAGACGGCCTGGTGTGGAGGTGAGTGACCTGGGACCAGACATGGAGACGGGACGGCCTGGTGTGGAGGTGAGTGACCTGGGACCAGACATAGAGACTGGACGGCCTGGTGTGGAGGTGAGTCACCTGGGACCAGACATGGAGACGGGATGGCCTGGTGTGTAGGTGAGTCACCTGGGACCAGACATAGAGACGGGATGGCCTGGTGTGGAGGTGAGTCACCTGGGACCAGACATGGGAACGGGACGGCCTGGTGTGGAGGTGAGTCACCTGGGACCAGACATGGGAACGGGACGGCCTGGTGTGGAGGTGAGTCACCTGGGACCAGACATAGAGACTGGACGGCCTGGTGTGGAGGTGAGTCACCTGGGACCAGACATGGGAACGGGACGGCCTGGTGTGGAGGTGAGTCACCTGGGACCAGACATGGGAACGGGACGGCCTGGTGTGGAGGTGAGTCACCTGGGACCAGACATAGAGACTGGACGGCCTGGTGTGGAGGTGAGTCACCTGGGACCAGACATGGAGACGGGACGGCCTGGTGTGGAGGTGAGTGACCTGGGACCAGACCAGACATAGAGACGGCCTGGTGGTTTCTGATTCAAAACACATGGAGGCAGACAAACAGAGCTGACTGCTGCTATTAAGAGAAGGAATTGAGACGGACAGACAGGGTGATATTTACTCGACAATATTCACAATGTTTGATTAACACTCTTGTGTAGATGTGTGTCGGCATCACATTTTCAATACATAACGTGTATTTATTGACACTGTTGCGTGTCTTGTGCCTGGGAATATTACCGCTCCCCAACGGCTCCGCACCTGTTTCATTTGATGTTTTATTCACTGGTCCCGCTATGTTAGCTAGCTGAAATGAAGTTAGCTATCTAGGTAATGTTAGACACATGTTAGTTTTAATGTCAAACCACACAATCCCCCCCACACACACACACACACACACAACACACACACACACACACACACACACACACACACACACACACACACACACACAGACACAATCCCAACCCCCCACACACATACACATACACACTTCCTGTCTACCTCTACATTCCTCTCCTTGGGCTCTCCTTCTTCCTGTCGTGTCAATGGAAATAATATTAATAAAATAACCCTTGAAAACAATTGTTCCAATTCAGAATGCTGTCTGTGGGTCCAACTGAGGCTAGCAGGGACACATTCTTTAATCTGTTTAGAGATGGTACTTTAACAGGGAAAATGCTTTGACTGGTGCCAAGCTTTTATAGGGTTAGGTTATATTTGTATGTTCCTGTTACAAATGTGAACAGAAACCTTTCTTTCGACATTATTTCAATTCAAATTATATTTCATTCTTCGCTACTCTAGGTAATGTGAATCTAGACAGCCCAGCAGGCAGTGTATTTAAATATATAGTTAGTTATCCCATAATAACTGTTCCATCATAATATATATATACACACACACACACACACACACAGAGATATGCAGATGGAGTTAACAGAAAACACCTTGTCACCTCTGGATAAGTCCGGTTCACCTGGTTAAACACAAACTCTGACTATATGCGAATCATCTCTGGTGAAGTCACAAGTCATTACAGCTCAGACAACAGCCACTCAAACCCCTTCTCAGGACGACATGGTGCTCACCACATGTCAGTCAGTCTTCCAAATCTGAACACTTCTTATTAGCGGGGTTCGGTTGGTGTTCGTTGCTTTCCGGGATTCAACATGTCCCGATCACAGCACAATCAAACCAAAACCTCAGGCCAAGAGCACTAACATGTCAAGGTCTTCACGGAAATAAATAAATATACATCAGAGAATTTGTATTTGACTTGATCCGACGTACCCATACGAAAGACACAGATGCCCTAACGTGGGCTACCTCTGGAACGGTGAAGTTTCTGTCACACTTTCTGCGTTAAAAACCCCACTGTCGAAGGGCCAGAGTGAGGTTGTAGATCTGAATGAAAATCAACAAAGCCCATTCTACGAAAGTTAGAGATAACGTTATATAATTGTACTAAAAAAAAAATGGTACAAAATAAAATCTGTTAATTTGGATACTCCAGTGAAGACAGGGAGATCAATATAAGTGGAAGCTCCATCAGGCTACACCCCGATACTGCCAATAAAAGGCTAAACCTCAAAAAGACCATCACTATGAAGGAGCTACAGTGTTTAGTGGCAGTGAATGGACCAATGCTTTAACCCAATCAAGTGCTCTTCATAACGTTGACCTGTAAAAGTGGCTGGCAAGGAAGTAGCTGTGTTTCATCGTTCAGAACGACACTATGTTATTCCTTTGCATTTGACAATGAAAATGCTTCCACTCGACTCATCAGAACAGGTAGGTTTTTCCAATCTCCCGTTGTCCAGTTTCAGTGGGCCCGTGCAGATTGTAGCATCAGTTTCCTGTTCACCCGGTGTGGTGTTCTGCTGCTGTAGCCCATCTGCTTCCGGGTTCAACGTGTTGTGTGTTCAGAGATGCTCTTCTGCAAATCCTGGTTGTAACAAGTGGTTATTTGAGTCACTGTTGCCTTTCTATCTGCTCGGACCAGGCTAGCTATCCTCCTCTGACCTTTTGCCCAGAGATCTGCCGCTAATTGGATATTTCCGCTTTTTTGAACCATTCTCTGTAAATCCTAGAGATGTTTGTGAGAGAAACCCAGTAGATCAGCACTTTCTGAAATACCTAAACCAGCCCGTCTGAATGTGACATGGTTGTTGGTGTCAAAGTCAATTAATTCATCTTTCTTTCCCGTTCTGATGTTTGGTTTAAACCTCGGCAGAATTTATTGACCATGTCTACATACCTAAATGCATTGGGTTGCTGTCAAGTGATTGACTGATTAGATATTTGCGTTAACAAGCAGTTGAAAAGGTACATTTTGAAGTGGTACCGTCTGGACCTAATGAAGTGGATGGTCAGATCCAATGTCTGTCTGTCGGTCTACAGACCTACTGGTCAAAACAAACCCCCCTGGTTGTACTAAGTGTGGTCTTCACTCCCAGGTCCTGGACCCAGAACAGAACCACAGCTTCACAGACCACTACCTCAACGTGGCCTTTGACCTCTCACAAGTCCTGTTCATTGCTACGGCCAACACTACAGCCACCATTCCAGCGGCCCTACTGGACAGGATGGAGGTTCTACAAGTACAAGGTCAGACACCTGGGGACGTCTGGTGGGCAGAGGTGCTCACTCCTGTTCCAGTCCCTCAAATGGCTGCGTTAGGGTTTAATGGTAACAGTGCAAAAAAACAGGGAAACATCTAGTCAGGTGAACCAGATTACTCAGGACTGGCAGCAGGGAGGGAGGGAGGGCGAATGAGAGGGAGGGAGGGAGGGCGAATGAGAGGGAGGGAGGGCGAGAGGGAGGGAGTGAGCGAGACGGGGAGGGAGAGAGACAGGGAGGGAGAGAGACAGGGAGGGAGGGAGGGCGAATGAGAGGGCGAATGAGAGGGAGAGAGACAGGGAGGGAGGGAGAGAGACAGGGAGGGAGGGAGAGAGACAGGGAGGGAGGGAGAGAGACAGGGAGGGAGAGAGACAGGGAGGGAGGGAGGGCGAATGAGAGGGAGGGAGAGAGCGAGACAGGGAGGGAGGGAACCAGGGAGGCTGGCAGGACACAAACATGCAAATAATCATTAAGAATACAGGACATATCTATCTTGGTCACAGATGTTGACATCTACTGGGTTCCACTCTCATCAGATTTAATAACAGACAAGTCTGTAGTGGTCATGTGACTACCAACACTAGACACTTGATCTGAACCTAGATGTGAGATGTAATGTAGTGGTCATGTGACTACCAACACTAGACACTTGATCTGAACCTAGATGTGAGATGTAATGTAGTGGTCATGTGACTACCAACACTAGACACTTGATCTGAACCTAGATGTGAGATGTAATGTAGTGGTCATGTGACTACCAACACTAGACACTTGATCAGAACCTAGATGTGAGATGTAATGTAGTGGTCATGTGACTACCAACACTAGACACTTGATCAGAACCTAGATGTGAGATGTAATGTAGTGGTCATGTGACTACCAACACTAGACACTTGATCAGAACCTAGATGTGAGATGTACACAGCACATTCTGAGATGTAATGTTTGAAATGTACAGGACTCTAGCAAACAGCTTGCTTTAAAATGCATGTATTTTATTATTAGGATTTTACCTCTGTAAAGCACATTTCTTCCATGTATGAATTGTGCTATATAAAAACAATTGCTTGCTTGCTTGCTAGACTTGGTCTCAGCAGATCCTAGATGGCTACACAATAGCACATATATAGGATGTGATGGAATGGGCTGTTAGCAGCATTAATGCCCCATTGCACCGTCTGCTTCTACACTGGGATGCAGTCGCTTAGCGACAGACATCCATGTAGAATGTTTCTGACCTGTTGCTGCTGACTCCATGTCATAAAGGATTCAGGCTGTTGTGGAATGAAAGTCATGTGACCACTAGCACTAGAAGTGTGTACCTAATGATCTGTACACCGAGGGGTGTGTAGAATGAAAGTCATGTGACCACTAGCACTAGAAGTGTGTACCTAATGATCTGTACACCGAGGGGTGTGTAGAATGAAAGTCATGTGACCACTAGCACTAGAAGTGTGTACCTAATGATCTGTACACCGAGGGGTGTGTAGAATGAAAGTCATGTGACCACTAGCACTAGAAGTGTGTACCTAATGATCTGTACACCGAGGGGTGTGTAGGGTGTGTAGAATGAAAGTCATGTGACCACTAGCACTAGAAGTGTGTACCTAATGATCTGTACACCGAGGGGTGTGTAGAATGAAAGTCATGTGACCACTAGCACTAGAAGTGTGTACCTAATGATCTGTACACCGAGGGGTGTGTAGAATGAAAGTCATGTGACCACTAGCACTAGAAGTGTGTACCTAATGATCTGTACACCGAGGGGTGTGTAGAATGAAAGTCATGTGACCACTAGCACTAGAAGTGTGTACCTAATGATCTGTACACCGAGGGGTGTGTAGAATGAAAGTCATGTGACCACTAGGGTGTGTAGAATGAAAGTCATGTGACCACTAGCACTAGAAGTGTGTACCTCATGTGACCACTAGCATCTGTATCACCGAGGGGTGTGTAGAATGAAAGTCATGTGACCACTAGCACTAGAAGTGTGTACCTAATGATCTGTACACCGAGGGGTGTGTAGAATGAAAGTCATGTGACCACTAGCACTAGAAGTGTGTACCTAATGATCTGTACACCGAGGGGTGTGTAGAATGAAAGTCATGTGACCACTAGCACTAGAAGTGTGTACCTAATGATCTGTACACCGAGGGGTGTGTAGAATGAAAGTCATGTGACCACTAGCACTAGAAGTGTGTACCTAATGATCTGTACACCGAGGGGTGTGTGAAATGTGTGTGTTCATGGCCAATAAACATTTAAACAGTGCGTGTGTATAATGCATGTGTATAATGCGCGTGTATAATGTGCGTGCATAATGTGTGTGTGTTTATAATGTGTGTGTGTGTGTGTGTAATGTCTCCACTCAGGCTATACTCAGGAGGAGAAGGTGGAGATAGCTCATCGTCATCTGATTCCACATCAGCTAGAACAACATGGCCTTACCCCACAGAAGCTTCAGATTCCTCAGGACACCGTACTGGATGTTATTAGCAAGTATGCACAGACACACACACACACACACACACACACACATGGGGGTACTTTAGACAAGGGGAGCAGTAGGTCAGATGGAAGATAAGAGGGATTATTTTTCTAGGAAGACAGAAGGGGGAGATTACCAGAGACAGACGGGTTAAGACAGGTCACAGACACACACAGGCAGATAATTGGACAAAAGAAAATATCCAATTGGACCAAAACAGATATATTTTTGAACAAAAAAACACTTACAGTGCAGTGATAAAGCAACTATATCTCCAGACACAGCATAAGATGGAATTCAATAGAAATAAGCATGCCCTGTAAAGTATTACAAAGTACCCGATAAAGTATTGGAATGTTCTGAAAGTAGTTGCACAAGCAACATGTCCAGTAGCCATGTGAAGAAGTGAAGAAGTAAGTGCACCTCCTGAAATCCATTACTAATGAAACTTGAATGGTTTAGTGGCACGTACCGACATAATTTATCTGAACATTGAGCTAAATGCCGTCCCTAGAGTTTGAAAGTCAGCTAACGTTCAGTCACTCAACCCATTAGTTCTGAACAATAAGGCTGTTTGAAAGCTGTCAGTCCAAGCTTAAGTATTAAAAACACCAAGCCTTGTTTTAAATCAGAACCCTGGTAGTTTTCACACGCTGTAAATAAACTACTTCATTTTAAATCTGAAAGGTACCTGAAAGGCAAATGAGCAACCGTGATAATGTTGTTAAAGTCGCCTTGAGGTTGGTTGGAACAGTCATGATACTGAATCAGCACAATGAAGTTACCCCATTACAAAATGTGGTTTACTCTGACAGGGTGACCCCATTACAAAATGTGTTTTACTCTGACAGGGTGACCCCATTACAAAATGTGGTTTACTCTGACAGGGTGACCCCATTACAAAATGTGGTTTACTCTGACAGGGTGACCCCATTACAAAATGTGGTTTACTCTGACAGGGTGACCCCATTACAAAATGTGGTTTACTCTGACAGGGTGACCCCATTACAAAATGTGGTTTACTCTGACAGGGTGACCCCATTACAAAATGTGGTTTACTCTGATAGGGTGACCCCATTACAAAATGTGGTTTACTCTCTGACAGGGTAACCCCATTACAAAATGTGTATTAGTCTCTGACAGGGTGACCCCATTACAAAATGTGGTTTACTCTGACAGGGTGACCCCATTACAAAATGTGGTTTACTCTGACAGGGTGACCCCATTACAAAATGTGGTTTACTCTGATAGGGTGACCCCATTACAAAATGTGGTTTACTCTCTGACAGGGTAACCCCATTACAAAATGTGTATTAGTCTCTGACAGGGTGACCCCATTACAAAATGTGGTTTACTCTTGATAGGGTGACCCCATTACAAAATGTGGTTTACTCTTGATAGGGTGACCCCATTACAAAATGTGTTTTACGTGGTAACCCGGAAATCATTGGCTATGCTTGCTTGCAAATAGCATAGCAAATCAACACCAAATTACATATCCAAACGTGCATAGTTCAAGCCTAGAAGTACATACTACACTTAGCCACCATGAATATTAAAACCCTTAAAACGCCAAAATCACGTCAGATCTTTTTTCACTTTAGAACTTCAAGATCTTGTAACCACCAATATTTAAAGATCCAGTCTGGGACTTTTGCAGATTACATAAAACAATAACGTAAAAGCAAAGTCTAGGTGTACAGATTGATTGAGACCTATCAAACCTACTGTGGCTGTATTCCAAAGGTCCTTTATTATTTAAATATATTTTTTTCACGGTAAAGCGATCAATAATTTTTAATCAAAATAATGTGTGTTACAGGATTTGGTTACAAGATTGCATTGCAATATTTTTTGCTTGATTTCAGTTTTACATAAGTGAAGGGTGTGTATGCTTTGAATCAATGTTAGTCAGGCTTGTATTATAGAATATTCAATCCTTTTTTTGTGTAGATGTGTTTTTTAACTGTTATTCCAGCTATTTTGGATATATATTGGACCCATCGGGAATTTCTTCTTAGCTGCTGTGTATCAACTTGTTGATGTGTGCTCTGTCGGGTTTTAGCCAGGGTGTTTGTAAAAGCACTTAATACAAAATACATTTGAATGAATATAAGAATTACTGACTGCCTGGCTGACTTTTGGCTGTTACAGGTACACACGTGAGGCTGGTGTTCGCTCCCTGGAGAGGAAGATTGGCGCAATCTGTCGAGCAGTGGCCGTGAAGGTCGCAGAAGGTCACAAGGTCGCCAAGTCCCCTGAGAGCGCCCCACAGGGAGCTGAGCAGGAAGGTAGGAGCAGAAGGGGATCAGCAGGGCTCCCACTGTGGGGGGCTGACTGACTGACACAACTAGCCACACTATCAGTACACTAGCATTGTCTCCTTCCTCACACACTTTTACCCACTGCGGGTATCCTAGTGCCACTGACCACTGCACACTGCATATCCTAGTGTCACTGACCACTGCACACTGCATATCCTAGTGCCACTGACCACTGCATATCCTAGTGTCACTGACCACTGCACACTGCATATCCTAGTGCCACTGCACACTGCATATCCTAGTGCCACTGACCACTACACACTGCATATCCTAGTGCCACTGACCACTGCATATCCTAGTGCCACTGACCACTACACACTGCATATCCTAGTGCCACTGACCACTGCACACTGCATATCCTAGTGCCACTGACCACTACACACTGCGTATCCTAGTGCCACTGACCACTGCACACTGCATATCCTAGTGCCACTGACCACTGCACACTGCATATCCTAGTGCCACTGACCACTGCACACTGCATATCCTAGTGCCACTGACCACTACACACTGCATATCCTAGTGTCACTGACCACTACACACTGCATATCCTAGTGCCACTGACCACTACACACTGCATATCCTAGTGCCACTGACCACTGCATATCCTAGTGCCACTGACCACTACACACTGCATATCCTAGTGCCACTGACCACTACACACTGCATATCCTAGTGCCACTGACCACTACACACTGCATATCCTAGTGCCACTGACCACTGCATATCCTAGTGCCACTGACCACTGCACACTGCATATCCTAGTGCCACTGACCACTGCCTGTTACAGATACATATGGGCTTGCATGCTAAGTCACTCACACACACACACACACACACACACACACACCCACATCTGCCCTCTGATTATGGATCTTTCTAAGGGCTTTGCAGGAGGTTATTAAGCCCTAGTGTTCCTCTGCAGCTGCTCTTGTGTAACAGGAGAAATCAGTGTGCCAGTTAACACCCCCAGAGCCCAGAGGAGAGGGAGGAGGGGTGAGAGAGCAGGGGGTGAGAGAGCAGGGGGGAGAGAGAGCAGGGGGAGAGAGAGAGCAGGGGGAGAGAGAGCAGGGGGAGAGAGAGCAGGGGGAGAGAGAGCAGGGGGGGCAGAGAGCAGGGGGTGAGAGAGCAGGGGGTGAGAGAGCAGGGGGTGAGAGAGAGCAGGGGGAGAGAGAGAGCAGGGGGAGAGAGAGAGCAGGGGGAGAGAGAGAGCAGGGGGGGGAGAGAGGGGGAGAGAGAGGGGGGGAGAGAGAGCAGGGGGGAGAGAGAGCAGGGGGAGAGAGAGCAGGGGGGAGAGAGAGCAGGGGGGAGAGAGAGCAGGGGGAGAGAGAGAGCAGGGGGGGGAGAGAGCAGGGGGAGGGAGAGAGCAGGGGGAGGGGAGAGAGGGGGGGGGGAGAGAGCAGGGGGAGGGGAGAGAGCAGGGGGAGGGAGAGAGAGCAGGGGGAGGGAGAGAGAGCAGGGGGAGGGAGAGAGAGCAGGGGGGGGAGAGGGGGAGGGAGAGGGGGGGGAGGGAGAGAGAGCAGGGGGAGGGAGAGAGAGCAGGGGGAGGGGAGAGAGAGCAGGGGGAGGGAGAGAGAGCAGGGGGAGGGAGAGAGAACAGGGGGAGGGAGAGAGAACAGGGGGGGGAGGGAGAGAGAACAGGGGGAGGGAGAGAGAACAGGGGGGAGAGAGAGAGAGCAGGGGGGAGAACAGGGAGGGTTTTACGACTGTGTTACAGTTTGGGTTCCCACGCTCCACTCCCTCTTTCTGACCATCGCTGATTATTGGGCTTCCAAACTAAAATCTGCTCAGTCACTCATTTAAAACCTAACAAAAGGCCAAAAATTTGTCGAAAGGTTGAGTGTCTGTTTGCATCGGGAAATCACAATGCTTCTAGCTGGCCGATAGCGTCACCAGACGAGTAGACTGGTTCTACACACCACAAAGATTTAATGTTCCTCTGTAGTTTTAAGGACACATTCTCTGATGTTTTTGTACTTTATTTGACCGGGAAAAGTGGAAAAACAGAGAAGATCTTTTTCTGACAGAGCAGTGAGCTTAGTCCCCTGGCCAGACTCAAGCCACTAGAGTTTTCTGTACTGGCTGATATTGTGGAATAGTCTCTTGTGGTTAATAGCATTTCTTTGTGTTTGACTGTAGTGGAAACTAGCCCCTCTTACCTTACCCACACGCCATTACATTCCACACTATGTCTGACCTCTGAATAATATCACACTGTAAGGCACTGGAAGTGTCATATTAGTGTTACCGGGCGAGTGAAGTGTCAGTGTCGTCAGGAGTAACAAATGTGGTCACCTCGTCTTCAGACCCAATAGCAGAATAGCCGTCTACACAAGAAATCAGTCACACTAATTTCATAACGCTGTTAATAAACATCCAGGGGGACTTAAGAGAGCAACACCAGGAGTTACCAGGTCTGGTTGTCCTGAGACCTGGTCCAACTGGCTCAGTCCTCCTCAGATCCAACACCAGGAGTTACCAGGTCTGGTTGTCCTGAGACCTGGTCCAACTGGCTCAGTCCTCCTCAGATCCAACACCAGGAGTTACCAGGTCAGGTTGTCCTGAGACCTGGTCCAACTGGCTCAGTCCTCCTCAGATCCAACACCAGGAGTTACCAGGTTTGGTTGTCCTGAGACCTGGTCCAACTGGCTCAGTCCTCCTCAGATCCAACACCAGGAGTTACCAGGTCAGGTTGTCCTGAGACCTGGTCCAACTGGCTCAGGACCTCCTTAGATCCAACAGCAGGAGTTACCAGGTTGTCCTGGGACCTGGTCCAACTTGCTCAGTTCCTCCTCAGATCCAACCGGACACCAGATAAGTTAGAGGCAGCATTCCTTAGCTCCAATAGTGTGTAAACACATTATTTCCACGTTATGTTATTGCTGACTTCATTTAATGTGAACAGGTCCTTTAAGAGTATTCTGGTTGAACCAAGGGATAGGTGGGGTCAACTAGGATCCATGTTCATTGGTCTAAGCAAAGCACTTGCATTGACGAGCAGGGTCAAAGTGCAAAGTGAGTGTTTTGATAGCTATGATGCGATCAGAACACTAAGACAATCTTAAATGTGTGCGTAGTGGATTGACTAGGGAGACATACACATATATTTCGTATATATCACTTCATAGTAGAGGCCCTGTGACAAACAATGTGGTGGAAATATGTGCGCGTAGAACCTGTGTCCGTGTCCGACTTCCCGGACGATACTTTATTTTGCGCGCGTTAGTTAATTTTACGCGTGTGCGACCCCCGTAACCACTCCCAGTGAATCGGGGGGAAAATGGCGGCAGATGAAAAGAGGGAATGAGAGAATGGCTGCTCGTAACTCATCCTCCGCTCTTTGTGTTCCGGTCTGCCTGTTGCCAGGTAACGGTGCCATTACTGGCAGACAGAACAAAGAGTCGTGTGAGGAGGTTTCGTGCCTCGCAGGCCGGGTGTCTGTCCCTCTGTTCTCCACCAGCTGCTCCACGACTGGCGGCTCGTGACAGCTGTCACATGACCAGTTAGGGACATGCCTGTTGTTCTTTTTGCCCACCTCTCTCTCTCTTACTCTCTCTCTCTCTTTCTCTCTGTCATGTTCCTCTCCTCCCTTTCATCCCAGGCTTTCTTTTATCTTCAACGGTAATAAACGCTCCGAGGTAGCCGGCTGCTGGAGCAGTTTCCTGTTATGTTACACTCTCACCCAGACTAATCTTTTGTCTGCCTTTAACGACTGTGTCCACGGTAATGTCAACCAATGGATTTGTTCCTCGTGTTCGTCTGTCCCCTCCGCGCCTCCTTTTTAGCTCTTCATTAAGTGTGTGTAACGGGGGTTCTGTCCTGTAGGGGACGGTTAGGATTTAAAGGCCCGGCTCTGTTGATGGGGCTACTGTGCTTTTTATCCACACGTTATTGATAGTCTGGTCACATGATCAGTGGGCAGTAATGGACTTGTGCATAATTACACGTCTGTGGTTGCTGGTTCCTTAAATACTGTGGCACTTATCAACACAAACACACCTTTATCTGTTAAGTTCTCCAACTGTGTGAAGATAATAACTCTATAGAGGTGTGAATACTTTTAAAATCCTCTTTCTAATCTGTATTATGCGTGTGTGTGTGTCTGTGTGTGTCTCTGTGTGTCTGTGTGTGTGTGTGTGGTGTCTGTATTCTGTGTGTCTGTGTGTGTGTGTGTGTGTGTGTGTGGTGTCTGTATTCTGCGTGTGTGTCTGTGTGCGCGTGCATGTGTCTGTGTTTGCGCGGGTGTGTGTTTGTGCGCGTGTGTGTTTGCGCGCGTGTGTGTGTGTGTGTGTGTGCCTCAGCAGTGGAGCAAATGAGCAGGGCTGAGGAGGTGTCAGCAGACATGGCAGCACCTCCTCTGATGCCCATTATCATTGACCATGTGGCCCTGAAGGACATCCTGGGGCCACACATGTTTGAGATGGAGGTGAGTGGCTTAACACATTAATGACTATAAAGTGTTCACAGACACATACGTCTGCAATGAGCTAGGAACTAGCCTGACTTGGGAAATAATCGTATATACAATGTGTGCGTCACCGTCATTTAATCTAATCTTGTTGCGTAAAAAGGGATCGCGTGTCATTCAATTGGGGTTTTGTGATTATTTGTCTTTAGCATTAAAAAATATATTTGATGTGGGAATTACATGCAGTTACTTTATTACCTCGCCAGCGTGAAACAGAGCCATGTGGAAACAGCTTTGCAAGTGTAGATTTCTACACTAACTTGGTCCGACGTCTGATTTCTGTGCCGATCTCCTAACCGTGTTCACTGCTCGGCTTTGGGCAGTGTAGCTGTTGTACAGAAAGCACACACACACACGTATGTTAGTAATGTAGCTGTTGTACAGAAAGCACACACACACACGTATGTTAGTAATGTAGCTGTTGTAGAGAAAGCACACACACACACGTATGTTAGTAATGTAGCTGTTGTACAGAAAGCACACACACACGTATGTTAGCAGTGTAGCATTCCATTCATTCCCATGGGATTTGTGGGCGGAGAGGTCGGCGAATGGCTCCGGAGCTCGCTTCCAGCAGAACGGGAATGTGCCTGTGTTATGTGAACAGCAGGGAGAGGGGGGAGGGTCATCTGGACTGGGGCAAATCAGGGCTTATGTTGACCACGGCCTCATGCTAGGATACAGAGGAGCCACTTAAAACGTAGTGGAGCCCAGTGTGCTAATCCCAGTGTTCAGATGGACTGTGGGAATGGTCTGCGGAGAAAACTGACCGAAGGAAATGCCCGAAAACACGTGGTGGCTGAAACGATGATGTGGGACCCGTGTGCTAATCGCTGGATGTTTTTGTACACGCTAGTAACAAGAGATCATACAAAGCGTAGAGATTAAAATAAAAAATCACTGCAATTAACTCGTAAGACCATCTGATCTCGCACTGTAACTCCGGCTGGCGACATCCCATACTGACATAGTCACCTACTGACCACATGGCAATGATGAGAGCTGTATCATGTAGCATATTATATTTCAAATATCATTGTCCAAGGACTTTTTATAGTTGGTGCTGTTATCTTCTTGCAATTAATAAATTCAGGGGTGCCGGTAACTGTGAAAAAGTTAAGAATTATTATTACTTTTATTTCACTTGTATAAAAAATAGGTGTATATTTTTGAAGGCAAGATCAAGGTGAGATACACCTGCTTTCATTTTTTGTATCAGTTACATGTATGTGCACCTGTCTATGTGCACCCGGCTATGCCAGGTCGCCGTTGTAATTGAGAATTTGTTCTCAATCAGCCTACCTGGTAAAATAAAATAAAAAAAAATGTGTACCCGAGTATGTGCACCCGTCTATGAGTACCCGGCTATCTGTACCCGTCTATGTGCACCCGGCTATGTGATTCAGACCAGTAAGGGAGTGTTTCTCTTCCTGGTCGTGTCTAGGTGTCAGAGCGTCTAACCCTGCCAGGAGTAGCCATTGGCCTGGCCTGGACCCCTTTTGGGGGGGAGATCATGTTTGTGGAAGCCAGCCGCATGGAGGGTGAAGGCCAGCTGACCCTGACTGGACAACTAGGTGACATCATGAAAGAGTCTGCCCACTTGGCCATCAGCTGGCTGCGCAGCAACGCCAAGACATACCAGCTGACCAACAGTGAGGGACACACACGCACGCGTTTGACCGTCGCTACTTAATAGAATGTTTACCAAAAAACAAACCCATGTCAAAGCAGTGCACGGAGACGGCTGAATGATTCTGTTCGTCTTTCTGATATAGTGGTCGGGGGCTTAGATCCTCTGGAGGGGACAGACATCCATCTGCACTTCCCGGCAGGCGCGGTTACGAAGGACGGCCCCTCAGCTGGAGTCACCATGGTAACGGTTCTGGCATCCCTGTTCAGTGGGCGCCTGGTGCGGTCCGATGTGGCCATGACCGGAGAGATTACTCTGAGAGGCCTGGTGCTGCCGGTAAGACACAGTTGGTTTAGTCGACCAGGTTTGGGGCCACTTTAGTCCTGGAGGGTCCAAAAACGTTTTACTTGTAAATGTCGAATGTGTGTGGTGTAGCGCTTGAAGTATAGTGTGCAGGTGTGGTAAATATACAGGTACTGGTCATATAATTAGAATATCATCAAAAAGTTGATTTATTTCAATAATTCCATTCAAAAAGTGAAACTTGTATAATTTATACATTCATTCCACACAGACTGATATATTTCAAGTGTTCATTCTTTTTAATGTTGATGATTATAACTGACAACTGATGAAAACCCCAAATTCAGTATCTCAGAAAATTTGAATATTGTGAAAAAGTTCAATATTGAAGAAACTTGGTGCCACACTCTAATCAGCTAATTAACTAAAAAAACCTGCAAAGCCCTTTAAATCGTCTCTCAGTCTAGTTCTGTAGGCTACACAATCATGACTTGACAGCTGTCCAAAAGACGACCATTGACACCTTGCACAAGGAGGGCAAGACACAAAAGGTCATTGCTAAAGAGGCTGTCTGTTCACAGAGCTCTGTGTCCAAGCACAATAGCAATACGCCAGACCCAACAATGCAGAAGAGCTAAAGGCCACTATCAGAGCAACCTGGGCTCTCATAACACCTGAGCAGTGCCACAGACTGATCGACTCCATGCCACATTGCTGCAGTAATTCAGGCAAAAGGAGCCCCAACTAAGTATTGAGTGCAGTACATGCTTATACTTTCATGTTCATGCCAACATTTCTAAAACTTGTTTTTTTGTATTGGTCTTTTCATTAGTTGTCATTTTCACTTTCATTAGGTTTCATTTTCATTAGTTGTCAGTTTTAATCATCACAATTAAATGAAATAGACATTTGAAATATATCAGTCTGTGTGTAATGAATGAATATAATATCCAAGTTTCACTTTTTGAATGGAATTACTGAAATAAATCAACTTTTTGATGATATTCTAATTATATGACCAGCATCTGTATAGTGTGTGTATGTGTGGTATAGTGTGTGTGAGGTATATTGTGTGTGTGTGATATATTGTGTATGGTGTATATATAACATTAATATAACATGTGTGTGTGTGTGTGTGTGAGATATACAGTGGATGTAAAAGGTATACACCCCCCAGGATGTGTGAAAATGAGACAAAGATAAATCGTGTCAGAACTCCTTCCACCTTTAATGTGACCTATAACATGAACAATTAAAAGTGAAAAACTAACTGAAATCTTTGAGGGGAAAAATAAAAAAACTTACCATAACCTGGTTGCATAAGTGTGCACACCCTTAAACTAATACTCGGTTTAAGCACATTTGATTTTATTGCAGCACTCAGTCTTTTCGGGGTATGAGTGTATTATCATGGCACATCTTGACTTGGCAATATTTGCCCACTTGTCTTGGCGAAACTGCTCCTAATCTGTCATTGTGATTGCGAGGACATCTCCTGTGCACAGGTCTGGGCTCTGGCTAGGCCATTCCAAAACGTTGATCTTCTTCTGGTGAAGCCATGCTTTTGGGTTTAGATGTGTGCATTGGGTCGTTGTCGTGCTGAAAGGCGATCTTCATCTTCAGCTTTCTCACGGAAGAAAGCCTGAAAGTTCTGAGCCAAAATTGCCTGGTTTTTGTAAATGTTCATAATTCCTTCCCGACTAAGGCCCCGGTTCAAGCTGAAGAAAAACAGCCCCAAATCATGTTGTGCCACCACCATGCTTCACTGTGGGTATGGTGTTCTTTGGGTGATGTGCAGTGTTGTTTTTGCCCCAAACATACCTAATGTAGTTATGGCCAAAAAGTTCAACCATAACACATTTGCCCTGACACTTTTGTGAGACTTGATGTTTGTCTTCGATGTTTTTATTTGTAAGAAAAGGCTTCCTTCTTCCCACCCTGCCCCATAGCTTTTATATATGAAAAATACAGGAGGTTGTAGCACACAGCCAGTACAGGCCAGAAATTCCTGCAGCTAATGTGGCTGTAGGCCTCTTGGAAGCCTCCCTGACCGTTTTGTTCATCAATTTTGGAGGCACGTCGAGTTCTTCCTAATGTCTCTGTTGTGCCATATTTTCTCCACTTGATGATGACTGTTTTCACTGTTGTTACATCTGGTATATCTAATGCTTTGGAAATTATTTTGTACCCTTCTCCTGACCAATATATTTCAACAATGAGGTTTTTATTTTTTCCTCACAAAGATTTGAGTTTGTTTTTCAATTGAATTCTTCGCGTTATAGGTCACATTGATGGCGGACAGTTCTGACATGATTTATCTGTCTTGTTTTTTCACATCACAAAAACCTGGGTGTGTGTACACTATATCCACTGTATTTAGTGAGTGTGGGATATATTGTGCATGTGGGGGGATATATATAGTGTGTGTGGCTTATAGTGTGTATGATGAGCTGATGAGGTGTCTTCCTGCAGGTGGGTGGGATTAAAGACAAGGTCCTGGCAGCTCACAGGGCCGGATTGAAGCGTGTCATCATACCAAAGCGCAATGAGAAAGACCTGGATGAGATCCCAGCCAAAGTTCGTCTGGAGCTGGACTTTGTAGCAGCCAGCAACCTGGATGAGGTCCTGAACGCAGCTTTCGACGGGGGGTTCCCTGGAGTCTCCAACCATGACAGTCTTCCACAAATCACCAGCAAACTATGAGAGACAGTATGGCACACACTGACCACTGCAGAAGGACAGATGCTCAGGAAGTCTGCCAGACAGAGCTCTTGGCATTTTCTTTCATACGAATTAACCTACGAGTTAAAATCACACTAACCACATTGTCTTTGTGGTTGGTGTATCAACAAGCCAGTTGTCACACAACCTTTTTTTTGTGCGACTACGTTTAGAACAGATAGCTAATTACTGAGATTTGAAAACAATTTGGTGAAATTGGGGAGAGTTTCTAATTTCGAGCACCTGTGCCTTTCATTGACGATAAATGTTGGTTGTATGACAACTGAGCTGAAGTTGGTGCAGTTTAGACCTGGAGTTTTGGTCCTATGAGACTTCAGAATGCAGCACACTAGGTTGTTATGTGAGCGGTCAATAACCTAGATAACCAGGGATAGAAGTAGTAGCCAGTGATGAAGTGGTTGAGTAATTATACAGCTGCTCTTGAGTGATTATGGCTATAAACAATATACTTGCATGTAATCTGGCGAGTTAAAAACGAGCTCAGATGTTTTACGATGTCCGTCAGCAACCCAAATCAATACCGCTGGTGTTGTTAATTTACAAGTAGTATTGGTAGATACAGGACCACTGTATAATAGCTGTATGTTAAAGATGGCATTGCAGTGTTCACATGCCAATTCAAACCTGGAAAAAGTTTAAATAAACCGATTTTTGCGTAGAGTTTTCTATTGTGATATTTCGAAATCAAACTCATTAATCTGTTTCCTATTTCAGACCTCCAAATAAATGTTTCTCTGTAGATCACGCGTGTCTAACTCATTCCATAGAGGGCAGTGTCAGCAGGTTTGCACTCCGGTTTAATAGTTACATAAATATTTGAATCACTTAAAACATAAAATAAACAATGCATATATTGATATTGGCATCTGCATGTTTGGCAAACTCAACACTGCTCCGCCATTTCCCAGATGTCATGTGACAAATTATAATTGTGACTTTTAATGATGCCTGGAAAGGAAGCAGAACCAGAAACCAACATGAACGTGAACTCGGGGCAACTACTGTAGACATGGGGCAGTTACATGGGGCAACTACTATAGACATGGGGCAGTTACATGGGGCAGCTACTATAGACATGGGGCAGTTACATGGGGCAGCTACTATAGACATGGGGCAGTTACATGGGGCAGCTACTATAGACATGGGGCAGTTACATGGGGCAACTACTATAGACATGGGGCAGTTACATGGGGCAACTACTATAGACATGGGGCAGTTACATGGGGCAGCTACTATAGACATCGGGCATACAGGGGGCAGTTACTATAGACATGGGGCAGTTACATGGGGCAGCTACTATAGACATGGGGCAGTTACAGGGGGCAGCTACTATAGACATGGGGCAGTTACATGGGGCAGCTACTATAGACATGGGGCAGTTACAGGGGGCAGCTACTATAGACATGGGGCAGTTACATGGGGCAGCTACTATAGACATGGGGCAGTTACAGGGGGCAGCTACTATAGACATGGGGCAGTTACAGGGGGCAGCTACTATAGACATGGGGCAGTTACATGGGGCAGCTACTATAGACATGGGGCAGTTACATGGGGCAACTACTATAGACATGGGGCAGTTACAGGGGGCAGCTACTATAGACATGGGGCAGTTACATGGGGCAGCTACTATAGACATGGGGCAGTTACATGGGGCAACTACTATAGACATGGGGCAGTTACAGGGGGCAGCTACTATAGACATGGGGCAGTTACATGGGGCAGCTACTATAGACATGGGGCAGTTACATGGGGCAGCTACTATAGACATGGGGCAGTTACATGGGGCAACTACTATAGACATGGGGCAGTTACATGGGGCAACTACTATAGACATGGGGCAGTTACATGGGGCAGCTACTATAGACATGGGGCAATTACAGGGGGCAGCTACTATAGACATGGGGCAGTTACATGGGGCAGCTACTATAGACATGGGGCAGTTACAGGGGGCAGCTACTATAGACATGGGGCAGTTACATGGGGCAGCTACTATAGACATGGGGCAGTTACAGGGGGCAGCTACTATAGACATGGGGCAGTTACATGGGGCAGCTACTATAGACATGGGGCAGTTACAGGGGCAGCTACTATAGACATGGGGCAGTTACAGGGGCAGCTACTATAGACATGGGGCAGTTACATGGGGCAGCTACTATAGACATGGGGCAGTTACATGGGGCAACTACTATAGACATGGGGCAGTTACAGGGGGCAGCTACTATAGACATGGGGCAGTTACATGGGGCAGCTACTATAGACATGGGGCAGTTACATGGGGCAGCTACTATAGACATGGGGCAGTTACATGGGGCAACTACTATAGACATGGGGCAGTTACATGGGGCAGCTACTATAGACATGGGGCAGTTACAGGGGGCAGCTACTATAGACATGGGCAGTTACATGGGGCAGCTACTATAGACATGGGGCAGTTACATGGGGCAGCTACTATAGACATGGGGCAGTTACATGGGGCAGCTACTATAGACATGGGGCAGTTACATGGGGCAACTACTATAGACATGGGGCAGTTACAGGGGGCAGCTACTATAGACATGGGGCAGTTACATGGGGCAGCTACTATAGACATGGGGCAGTTACATGGGGCAACTACTATAGACATGGGGCAGTTACAGGGGGCAGCTACTATAGACATGGGGCAGCTACTATAGACATGGGGCAGTTACATGGGGCAGCTACTATAGACATGGGGCAGTTACATGGGGCAACTACTATAGACATGGGGCAGTTACAGGGGGCAGCTACTATAGACATGGGGCAGCTACTATAGACATGGGGCAGTTACATGGGGCATGGGCAAAGTGGGGCGGTATGGAGCTTGGAAACACGCTTGTGATCAGCAGTGACTATACATGTACACCAGTAACTCAATCTGATGAGCTTCACTGAATAAGCCAAAAGGATGTTGTCTAGAATAAATAAGGAGAAATTACACAAGGTATGAAAAAGATAGATTTATTTAATGACAAAATAAAACAAACAAAATGAGATGGGAACCAGCAACAGTACTATGTATCCACAGAGATGTTTGGCTTTAGGTCGCCCACTCCTGACAAACAGAATGTAGACAAAGACAGACAAGAAAAAAAAGTCTAACTTACAAAATGAAACACAATGAAGTACTCAAAAGAAGGACACAATATATCTACAAACACTGAAGATTAGACACAAAGTTACAACAGACTTTTCATTCATTAAAATTCAATACAAAAATGATAATTATGATAACAATCTCCATTTAATAATAACAATAATATTATAACTGTAGAAATTGTCCCCATTCCTGGTCAGATATTCAGTGGTTTAGGCTGAAACTGTTGGCCTAGAGACCAAAATAGCTTCTTCTCAGCCAATGTCCGTGCACACAGTACCCAGACCGTCTCTTCTTATCCGAGGAGGGGAAAACAGACACAACTAAAACCCAAAACTTAAAACAATAATAAATGGAACTCAAGCTATTCAACTGAAACTCTTTTCTCTCAAAAAAAGAAAAGAATTGCAGTTGTTTTTGACGCCCCGCCCTTGTTCAAGCTGACTCCTCCCAGTTTCCCAAGTACCATTTCTTGTCCGAGCACCTGTCGTCCTCCTTTTGAAGTGTTCGCTCCATTGGTTTGCTCTGGGCAATGCTGGATACTTATTGGAAAAACATGGATATCTGCAATTGAACTAATATTGTATTGAAGCCTAAAATGTATTTCCCATGGGACAGAATTCCATTGTTTTCATCAAGCTTTAACCAATCTGAACGTTCTAAATCAACGTACAATGGCGACAGGTTCCCTGGAACAGATCTCCCCCGAATCCACCAGGATCAACTTTAGGTGTTCTGTAGTGCCTGAAATGAATGGGTGTCTGTGTACGAGGTTGTGTATTGGTGGTGTGTGTGCTAGTCTGTGTGTAAGAGAGTAAAAGGTTGTGTGTGGAGTGTGTTTGTGTGTGCGTTAGTGGCTGTCCACCTGACAGTCCTCAGCACATTGATATAGTGACATTGATGCCCAGGTTTCCATTCTCAGCGAACAGCTGCGCGATGGAGGTGTCGAATACTAGGCAGTCACTATTCATAATCGCCGTGGCGATGCCCTCGTGGATGGAGCGAGGAGTGGCTTCCCAGGTGAGCCGCCGCCGGTGCCCGTTTAACTCCAGGCGGTAGGCAAAGTTTTCCGCCTGCTTCCGCGTGCCTATCAGCTGCACGATGGCAAAGAACTGCTGGTGGCCGTCGTACTTCTCCTGCTTCTCCAGGACCAGCATGAAGTGGAAGCCGAAGCAGGACTGCATCATGACCCAGTCCACTGCCCCAGGCAGGTTAATGTCCGTGGCCAGGAACACGATGTCCTCGCCCTGCAGCGTGGTGATGGATTTGTGCTGGTGCATCAGGTGGGGCATGACCGCATCTAACGAGCCCTGCCACTTGCACGAGGCCCCCGGACAGGGACAGGAGTACGGCCGGAACTCGCACAGCTCCTCGTGCTCCGCCTTGTCCGTGTGGGGCAGCGTCACCTCGCAGCCCGACGACGCGTACTTGCAGGGGAACAACACGGAGTTGGCCACCTTCTCCATGGCTAGGTTCCGGATCGAGCCCAGCGGCCCGCGGCACGTGGGGCAGCAGGTGAGCTTGGGGCGGCAGTTGCTGCAGACCAGGTGCCCGCTCTGGCACTGCAGAATAGGGGGCAGCACATAGTCGAAACAGACCGGGCACTCAAACAGGCTGGCCAGGTCACTGTTGGAGGCCGTCGTGCCGGACAGGGTGGGCACACGTTGGGAGGGGGCACATTTGGAGGTTCCTGTGGGCAGCGCTGTGGCGGTCTGGCGACTCATTTCTGTAGAGAAACCGGGAAGAGACACACGTGTTAACGAGACACGCCAGTAACATGTTGAAACATCTGTTTGGGAGACGAGATGACAGCAGGTTGCAGGGTGAGCAGTATGTTAGGGCCGCCAGCTTGGACAATCAATTAGTACAAACGGTATTGAGCTCTTACCCTCGGTCTGGACTACTGCTGGTTCTCTGTTCTACTTGGTCATTAGCTGAACACACCTGGTGTCCCAGGGCTACATTAGTCTCTAATTAGAGGGTTACAGTGAAAGAAAAATAAACAATTGTCTTCACGGTCTAGTCTATTATTTTAAGAAATTATTCAACACCTTTATTTTGATCTGATACTGTTAATGGAGTTCAAGGAAGTTTTCTATTTAAACAAAATAATCTACGAGCTACGAGTCTTAACCAACTGAACTTTATAAATGTTGTCCAACATGTCCAATCGTTTACACAACACTTACAACAGTGACTTCGTGAATGTTATTTCGTAATGTATCCGCCCGCCTCAGTGTGACCATGTCCAGATGCTTTGTCAAACAGTTATGGGGTCACGCATCTGACTCAGAGGAACACCTGTGGTCCGGTTTCTGGCAGTAGCAGAGCAGACCATTAAACGCTCTTTTTATGCAATTGTGCGCAGTCTTTAATCCGCCTGAAGAAATACAATTCTCTTTTGCAATAAGTTTTGCAGTTCTTAAGGACTTGTCACGGAATGTTTTTATATGAAGTCCAAAATAATACAATAATATTAATGCTCTGTCGGTGTGTGTGATAAGCACCTTAATTCAAAACGTTATGTTTCTATGCAAATCTACAGATGATATAAGTTAGCTTACTTTTTCCTTTTCCAATTTAAGTTTGTCTGAATGTCAAATATCAATATCAAATATTGCAATACTCTATGAAGATCTATGAAGGATATTATCAGAAAATCTAACAGTGAATTGTTTTTGCATTGTATTTGTAAAACAATTATAAATAATGTATAATAATAATGATTGTTTAGTTATGAGATTTAAAGTTAAGTGATCTTATCCAACCCCCTGAAATGACAACAATCAACAGTGTACCTTTACTTTTGTACAGGGCCAAAGCAGGGTAGCAGGCCTTTTAATATTTTATAAAATTATTAATGTATCTGTGACATGGAAATTGTAAAGAATGAGTGTGCATTTCACCGGTAGAAACAGCCACGCAGCCAGTTCACCGGTAGAAACAGCCACGCAGCCAGTTCACCGGTAGAAACAGCCACGCAGCCAGTTCACCGGTAGAAACAGCCACGCAGCCAGTTCACCGGTAGAAACAGCAACGCAGCCAGTTCACCGGTAGAAACAGCCACGCAGCCAGTTCACCGGTAGAAACAGCCACGCAGCCAGTTCACCGGTAGAAACAGCCACGCAGTCATTTCACCGGTAGAAACAGCCACGCAGCCATTTCACCGGTAGAAACAGCCAAGCAGCCATTTCACCGGTAGAAACAGGCACGCAGCCATTTCCCCGGTAGAAACAGGCACGCAGCCATTTCACCGGTAGATACAGCCATGCAGTCATTTCCATGTTCTCTCGGAGTGATCCTGGTATCTTTGGGCAGGCAGTCCCTTTCACTGATGGGTACCATTTTCCTCCCTCCATACCTCCCTCCCTGCATCCAGGGTCAGCCAGGAGGCTCTGAGATACACCTATATGTCTATTTGCTCAGATAAAGGCTGACCAACACAGAACAGAGCAGGGCAAGCACAAACAGACACAAGCAGCTCACAAATCTATTTTAGGCCTGCAACACAGATTTCCACGGTCGCACAAAAGACTCCAGAGAGCAAAGTGGAATGGGATGGATGTTAGAGCGGAGCGCTAGGTTGCTTCCCGTCAGCCGTTCACATGGTAACGGTCTGCAATTCAGGGCTTTGTGGATGGGACGGCCTGCGGAGAGAGTCAAGGGAGGGCTGAAGGAGCAGGGTATGACCCACCTTATGGCCCTGCTGCTGCTTTATATAACATACAGCCATAAGACACCAACTCAAAGACAGACAGATATGAAGAGAGACATGGAGACAGGCATGGAGAGACTGGCAGGCAGACAGGCATGGAGAGACTGGCAGGCAGACAGGCATGGAGAGACTGGCAGGCAGACAGGCATGGAGAGACTGGCAGGCAGACAGGCATGGAGAGACTGGCAGGCAGACAGGCATGGAGAGACAGGCAGGCAGACAGGCATGGAGAGACAGACAGGCAGCCAGGCAGGGAGAGACAGACAGACAGGCAGCCAGGCAGACGATGATGCATCGTGTTCTGGTCAAACACAGGCCAACGTTGAATACACACAGAGAGTAGAGGCACAGTGAGCAGCAGGGGTGTGTGTGGGTGGGTGTCATTGAGGCTGCTGTAAACATCTGCTCTGATAAAGCTCCACCTATTTATAGGCCTCTTGGTGAGCTACTCTGGAGTCTGGACACAGGCAGCAAATGTGAACTAAATTAGCACAGAAGACAACAGGGCCAAAACTAGATATGTGGGTGCTGAGAAGGCATGTTGTTCAGATGACAGGTGCACCTGGTGTGTGTGTGTCCCATGGCTGGAACGCTACAGTGGTGACCATCTACCAGTGTGTGTGTGGCACAGAGATGTACCCCAGCTCAGCTGGGAAAGAGCCGCAGGCCTTCCTGGTCCGGCAGTCTCGGTCCGAGCCTGCCTGGCCCTGCATGGCCCCTGTCTGCCACGGCTGGCTGGACCCGGAGAGCTATGGGACCGGTACCATAATTAGCATAACATTACAGCTCTGAAGAGTATGCCCATAGACTGTTCCGGACATTGATAAAGCCATAGACTGTTCCGGACATTGATAAAGCCATAGACTGATTGCAGGCGCAGTTTGAGCTAGCCTTGAAAGTGACGTTAAAGGCACACTACTGTCCCCCTCTTGCACACAGCAGGACAATTTGGGGTTCTGCAAGCTGCCATTATCAACTAGTCAAAATCAGCCCTATAACATTGCGTGGACGATATTGAATCGAGGGCATACATCTGGTGAAATGGATGAAAGTATTGGTGGGTCTCAGTGTATGATCTCAAATCTAAACAATCACAGTGAACTTAAAGTAGACAATTGTACCACAGGACTTGCTGCAGTGATGCCCATGCTGGGTACTGGCAACATTACAGGGTTTAGAGCTAAAAAGGAGTTTCTAAATACCCATACTGTTGGGCACAAACATTAGAGCACGGAATAGAGGTCAAATAAGTAATGCAGAGCACATAAGGCAGCTCAGATGAAAACTTTGTACACATTTCAAAGTATGCAAATGTCAGTTGAAAGACAAGATTGTTGACATGATTAACAATGAACGATGAACAGAAACAATCTTTAAAACGGTGCCGACTGGTTCTGTGGTTCAAGTTCACAATAACGTCCTCATTCACCAAAGGGTGTCCCTTCATAGAGCTCATGTTGCCTGACAACTAGGGTTGGGTACGGAACTGTGTACCTTCATGGGTACAGACCGAAATACGTCCGTACTACAGAGTACCAATATTTGTAAAAAAAACAAAAAAAACAATCAGTGGCAAATTTCGGGACCAGAGAGTGCATCTGCCGTTTGAACAAGCTCTTTCTCTCTAACCTCTCACCCGAAGTCAAGGGAAATGGCGAGCCAAAATTGTTCTGTAGTGTGGTTACCCTTTTCAAAACTTCAAATGGTTTTTTCCAGTTCCCAAATCTGGCGCTAATGATACTTGCTAGCAGTGAATAGCAAGTCCGTGCATATGCTCTCGAAAGGAAAATCTGGTTTTCAAAAACGGAAAGGAGGAAACAAAAAAGGGAGCCAGTATGTTACCCAGGTTTTCTAAAAGGACGATAGGTGTAGTCCGTGAGTGGTGGAAATTACCCGTTAGTTTTGTCTATGCTAAACTATGCTCCTACACTAAAGTCAGTTACATAATATCTTCTTAGAAAATCTGTTGTTCTATTACTTGATACTAAATTTATATTCCCACATAATTATTATTATATGAAACAAAAACACCCGACCCCGGATAAGCGGTTGAAGATGAGATGAGAGATGAAACAAAAACATCCTATAGTCTGAATGGGACGCTGGACATTTTGAAACTCGCACAGAGTGACTCAGCCTGTTACAAGAATACAGAAGTCATAAGGCCAATGTACACCGATACAATGTACAATGTATTGAGTGGGATGGCGAACAGGGCTGCTTTATCTTATTGTGCCACTGCTGGCTGAAAAACACTGTGAGAACCGTGATGGTTGGGCAAAAATATGCATGAGAATGTGCCACTACAACGTCTACCTCTTCCAACACAGGGGCTAGGCTATCGTCAAATTGGACTTGGAGACAAGAGAGAACAATAAAGAATCATATTCTAATTAGTTTTTGTTGGCATGACAGCTTGTGTAAATCTATAAAGTATTCTGCCATGTTTGTGTCTTGATGTAACCAGGTCCAGTAAATAGAGGTGAAGTGTGACAACACAACAGTTCTTTGAAAAGCATTCTTGTATTTGTTTAGTATCAGAATGATCTCAGGGCTTAGTTGTGTTACATGGTTGTGTGCACACATAGAAAGACCCTCAGCCTTACAGACCACTGGAAACATTAAAACCAAAGCAATTTAACCATAAATAATGGAAACTATTCCCATGGATTTAGCCACAATAAACTCTTGGAAAAGTCACGCCTTGGGCCTCGTTCAAGAGAAATGATCTCCAGGAGGACCATTTGACATTATAATGATCCGCCCGTTATTCTCATAGTTAAGAGGGTATCGGGGGACTTAGGAGAGGAGGTCTCAGGGGAGAATGCTAAAATAGACCACGCTGGTAGGGGGAGCAGTAAGAACTATGCATGTCCAAGGTTACTGGTCTATGGCGGGTGTAGGTTCTGGTGCTGTTCTGGTGGAACATTGAGGCCTCCAACTACATTCTTCACTTCAGGTGGTGAAGTTATTTACATGTGTTTACATTGAAGGGGTTAGAATCAGGTTATACGTCAAACTTCTAAAGTTTGCGGATGACATCACCCTCTGATCGAGACAAGCCTGCCTACAGGGGGGAGATTGTACCAGGACACCAGCCCGTCGGTCTAAACAACTTGAAGCTCAATGCTCTAAAGACAGTGGAGACGAGAGTTGACTTCAGGAGAAGCCCATTAGTCCTTCGACCCATCGTCCTGGGGGGGCTCCCCCGTCAATACAGCAGAGTCCTTTCGCTTCCTGGGCAACACCATCGCCCAGGACATCAAGTGGGGGCTGAACATCACCTCTCTCCCTATGAAAGCACAACAAAGACTATACAGCCTGCGGCAGCTCAAAACGTACAAACCGCCAACGTCCATGATGATGAATGCCAACACAGCCATCATTGAGTCCATCCTGACCTCCTCCATCACCGTCTGGTAAGCTGCAGCCACTGTCAAGGATAAAGACTGACCGCAATGCATCATCCGCCCTGCGGAACGGACCATTGGAGGTAAGCTGCCGTCCCTTAAAGAACTGTCCACAGCCAGATCACTGAAGCGGGCAGCAAGGATAGAGGCAGACCCCTCTCATACTGAAAACAGACTATTCAGAACTCTCCCCTGTGGCAGATAGCTGAGGTCTGTCAAGACCTAAACCAGTTTCCAAAGACAAAAACAGCTTCTTCCCTACAGCAGTAAGTCTAAGGAATTAACCACCCAGTTTACAATCAGCAGCACAGATACAAAAATATATATGCACAATTTGCAAACACATATATACATTATCGGGAAACTCAATGGACATCTTGAACTATGACATTGCTATTTTGCACCATCCTACTAGATTTTATAGTAACACATGACATATTCTAGCTACCCATGCTCCCTCCTGTCGGTCTGTTTCTATTGTGTGTTCTGTTATATTGTTTGACATTTGAAGAATACTGTGCAAATGAGGACCGTTTGATATTAAGTATTTCCACAAGATTCAAAAACTCCATCTAGAGTTTTCCACCCAAGCTACTTACCCGGCATAACCCTAAACAACACACAATCAGGTCTCAAATGCATAGAGAAAGAAAGTTTGCTTGCCTTCGTCCATAAGATTCCAAAATAAGGCTTTCTTCTTCTCTTGAAATGTGGGGACCTCTGTAAGGGGAAAGAGAACAGAAATTAACTACTGGAGTAAACAGTCAGATCAGAGCAAAGGTGAGGTCCCTTGAGAAACACATATCAGCATCAGCGCCCTCTCAGAATTATAGACAGGGCCATATGCCTACCTTCTGTTCCCTGCAGGACAAACATTCAGAGTGGACCAGAGCCGCACGATAACGGAAAAAATCAATATCACGATTATTTTGGTCAAACTTTAAATCACGATTATTAAACTCGAATTACAAATTGACTTTGGAAACAATGCATTTGTCATTGTATTTTTAACAGTGGATTTCCCTAAATATAATTAAACTGAAAAAAAAAATCAATCATAAAAGAACCACTAAACATTTCTCATATATAGAAATTGTAAAAAATACATTAGCCCAAAATAAATAAACAGCATATTCCAGTCCATAACTGTCATCAAGGTTTTTAGCCAGAAACCACTGTTAGGGGACACGTAGTCATAAAATTGGAATCTGCGTTGACGTAATGAATTGTAAATCCTAAAATCCGGTGCCGGCACATTACGACCCAGAGACGAGTGTGTTCTGTCCTCGACGAGGTGCCATAGTCCACAGGGAGCGTGTCAGAAGCGGAGCGTTGGGAAGTCTGATCAGATGATTGACAACTAAAAATAAATGACTTTGCCTGTCCAACGTTGAGTTCCTTTTGATTTTGTATTTTCTTTGATTTTTGGGGTTCCACCATATGCAAGACAGCCAAATTATACATTTTTCATCTGGTTTAATTGTGTTTATTGTTGCAGTTTCCCACTTTGTTGTATAGTAGCCTACAGACAATGAAAATACACTTAAAACTCCAGCTATGAACATCATGGATAAAAGATTTGTAATGGTCGTCAAAACTAAAATGTATCCTCAATTATTTTGTATCTATATTTCACAAACATTGTCTGTGACCAGGCCGAAAACAGCCCGGGGAGTGTTCGGCGTTTGAGGGAGGAACAAAAGCATATTGTTGTATAATGCAAATGTATTGCATTAAAAATAAAGACAAAAATGGATGCAACACAAAAATCATTGCAAGCGTGATTTTGTTTTTAATAATCGTCTGAGGGCATAATCATAATTTAAATTGAAAATGAAATTCATTGCACAGTCCTAGTGTGGACCAAAGTCAACGATTCAAGCTACAATAATTGGCCTATACACTGAAAGGTTCAAGCTACAATAATTGGCCTATACACTGAAAGGTTCAAGCTACAATAATTGGCCTATACACTGTAAGGTGCCGTAGTCTCTGATTTGCACAAACCTCCACTGGTACCAATCTAGCCTTGTTGATTGACGAGCTGTAGTGATTGTATTAGCACTAAGCCATAGTACCAAGAGCCCATCACAGTCGGCTGACGAAAGCTTTTGCAATAGTTAACAACACTGACACAAAACACAACACTAATGCAAAATACATTACATGAAGAATTGATTTTCCCCTTCAGGGTTCATCCGCACAAAATAATTTGTCAAATCAATAAATGTTCCATCTGAAGGTCAGGGTATAATCGCACAATATCACTCACTGCCCAGCACATACTATAACAATACGATAGCTATTCTATACATAGACAAAACTCACTGCCCAGCACATACTATTACAACACTATAGCTAGTCCATACATAGACAATAAGATAACTATTTTTTCAATTGATTGAGGTCCTGACTGTGGTCCTCTGTCGCTCTGTTGGTCAAGTATATAGCGTGCAATGTGGAGATACGGAGTCCCTTCCAAGGCTTCTCGTCTTTGGATACATTTTTTTACCAGCACCCATGTCACAATACTAACTTTAACATGATTCCGGTCACTGTTATAGGTCTTTAGTCCAACTCATAGGTTGAATTGTGACCTGTAAACACAGAATTAAGACATTCACCCAGCCAGTTAAAATGCATCATCTAGGAAAACATCGGGGAAAGACTCACAAAATGAGCACAGGAATGCTAAACCCAACACAACAACCATCCCATCATGCTCATCAGCAGGCTTCACCATGCAGGCGCCTGGCTCAGAATTAGCCTGGACAAGGAGAGGACCTGACAGCTCTCGTCCCTTACTATAAACCCATGCTGCCATTATTAACAAACACACAAAGAGGGGTAGCAACCGTGACAATTGTTTGGTCACCTTTTACAGAGGCATCACCTCTTGTGCTCCTGCCTGCACAGACTAACACAGGATTAGAAACTCCTTGCCCTTCTTAGGAAACCAAAACCTTTGTCGAAACCAAAAGCATGACGGGACAAAAGTGAACACTGCTAGGCATCTGACACCACAGTTGCACCCCAGGTATAGTAGGAGTCCAGGAAACACTACATCAGCAGATGCATTGTGTTACCGACAACATACGGGGGGTTACAGACAACAAGTGAGGGAAGGTACTGACGAGTCACCAAATGGTAAACAGGACTTTTACCTTTAGGTTTGTTGGCTGCTGCTCTAGCAGCTATGCATGTAAATAGCTGGAGCACCCCTCTCCACGAGTTCACAGGCTGCACATTCGCTCTGACCGACATGGGGAGAAAGTGAAGGAACACTTCATTGCGGTTTTTCCATAGAAACAAAACAGCCCATAACAGTGGGCCGCTCGTTTCCTGTCTCTCTCTCTGTGCTCCCTCTGGGTCTCTGCTTAAACCTCCATCTGAAAACAGTGGTACTGCTGCCCTCAGATCCTGGAAGTCCAGGACCAGACACAGAGGAGGAATGGACGACACATTGCCACACTGATAACCAGTCCCCAGTACGACAGAGAACAGCAGACGGGAATCTGAAGAGCTCAATACTTTAGGGCACCTCTAGAAAAGGGCAAGACAAACTGCAGCCCAGAGTAGGAGAAAGCATATAACGAAAAACAACGAGTGCATTGTAATCCATACATATAACCAGCTCCCAGAATCTGGTAGGCAGCAGGAGGCCAGACCGGGAGGAGTGGAAATAAAAGCAGAAGGTTTAATACTGGCGTTTCACTCCTTCACAAAGAGCAATGCATTGGCGTAAGTAACCACTCCCAGTTCTGCCCCGTATCCTTTAGTAGATCCAGTCAGCCCGTGGAGAAGGCAGCTGCTCCGAGGCATAGAAACAGGATCTTCTAAGCAGCCGGGTGAAACAGACAGCCCTGGCTGGAGCTGCACCGTCACTGCTGCTCCCAGTAGGCCAAAGTCAAACTGGAGAGAGCCTTGCTTATGTTCTCCCTCTCACTCTTTGTCCCTACTGAGGCATGGGGCCCTTCTCTAGGGCTCAGCCCTTCTCAGATTACACAGTTTGCTCTAACAGCTCCGCCTCTAGCAGGGGTGACACCTTCCAGCTCAACTCCCATCCAGCGAACACACAGACCAGACACAAACTGGAAAGGGTGATGAGGCTGAAGAACACAACTACCATTACAGACACTATAGACCGCCAGTCCAATACGAGCCACAGAGCAGAGATCAGGTTACACCACAGGACAAAAGCACAGGCCAGACAGACCCTCTTCTTTTTACAGAAACCACACCAACCAACACACACATATTATAACTTGTGCAATCTAATAACACGAGTCACTGTTTTTTTTACGGACATGTAACAGAAATTATTCTCATATATGGTGTGAGAATGAGAATTGTGGGCTTCACGTCCATGGAAACCCGGGCCCGTGGGCTTCACGTCCATGGAACCCCGGGCCCGTGGGCTTCACGTCCATGGAACCCCGGGCCAGTGAAAAGCACTGGTCTTAGGCACTGCCTTGCAGTACAACTGCAACATTGTGGTCTGGCGTCATAATCCTGGTTTCAGCATAGTGACGCTGCCCGGGAGTGCAGCTCAGCACAAACTTAGCACAGCCCCAGCCCCCCCATGCGTCGACATCTGAAACAAGCGCCTCGGGGAAAAAATGTTGTGCCCCTAGATGTCATACTGTTTAATCTGAGACAATACTCTGCAGTGCTCACTGACAACTGTGTTTTCAGTACACTCTGGCAAACATGGGTATGCAGTAGATACAGTAAGCTGATCAGTATTGTATGTCTAATATAACCTTTTCTATAGCATTCTGTTTTCACACAGAGGGCATTGATTGTCATAGGAGGTAGGGGTGGGCGATATGGTAAAAATATCATATCACGATTTTTTCAGGAAAAATCACGATTCGCGATTTTATCACGATTCTTTTTCATGTTGATTTTTAAGACTATTTTGCAAATTACTGAGCTGCAATACAAGCAAATTATATCTCCATTTAAAAAATATAGCGATACAAGGTAACAAAACAGAAAAGGGAAAAAAAATTAAAGTAGCATATTTTAATCACGTGTATATTTAATGGAAGTGCAATTGTGCAAAGAAGCACCTACATTCTCATC
>CM055745.1:13426204-13484566 GCA_029465975.1 Dallia pectoralis
GAACGTGCACTGGAGCGCGATTCTACGATATTTCCGAAAAAGTGAATCGTGGAGACATTTTAATAGTCCACGATTAAATATCTTCATATCGCACACCCCTAATAGGAGGGGTCTGGGGAATTGCAATCTGTATTGTATTGTGTTCAGGACACTTATCTGTATATTTGCATGGGAAAAATCGCATGATAATGCTGACGATTGGTGATGACATGCTCATTTGTGGTTCTGAACAAGTGTTCAACAGTGCCCGACACTCGACTACAATAGATTCATGCTTTGCGACACCCCATCTGCAAAATCGAAACAGTCGCTAAAACATGACAACAGAAACAGTACGTAATCACATCTTAGTAGACCAGCGCAGCATAGAGATGCAGCTAGCTCAAAAAAGCATCATCAGAGCAGCAACAACATGTGTTGCCATGGTGAATATATACTGGGAGATGGAATCCAAAGGCAGCAACATCCACCTTTAAAAACAGCCACTGCCTCTTCACAATACCCACATGAATAAACAGGTTAATTAATCTTTGCTGCAAAAGAAATGAAAACTGACTGATGAGTAAGGCACACAGAAAGCAACTTTGTAAACGATCTAGAATTACTTCTCTGCCGGAGAGCCTGTGATTGAGTCCCCAAACTGGACCTCCCACTGCCGGAGACACAGCTGTCACTATCAGGGGGTCACCCTCACCATGTGCCATTAACTATGCAACTGCCCGCCAGCCAGAGGGACAAAGGACAGGGTTCAAGTATTGACCCATTCCAGCACCATTACTGCCAGTGTGAGCTGCCGTTTCTCTGCTCCTAAACAGTCTCATCATCACATCTCGACGACGAGAAAAAGAAATATAAACAATTCAGAGACATGTTTTATGAGGAGCAAAATTGTGCCTCAGAAAAGTTCAAAATCTATATGATAAAATATTAAAATAGCAAGTTATTTGTCTTATCAGTGCATTTGGGGAAAAAGTCACACAACAAGATCTGGGTACAGTTTGGTCTTTGTTATTCTAGTAAATTCGGTCCCAGTGCACTTTTATAACTCTCTGAGAGGCAGGCTCAGAATACACACAATGCACTTCCAGTACAAAATAACCGGGTGAACAAAATTGGCAGGCATCACATGTAGCCGTATACGCATTCCTTTGTTATTAAAACCGGGAGCCAGGTAAGGTAAAAACATCCACATGTATTCGTTTTCTGAAGGATGCTTACCTACTAAGCTAATCAAATAACATAAGACACATGTGTCTTTAGCTCAACTTCGAGTTAACCCATCACATAAACTCAAAGTTACCAGGTGACGTTACCGCTGTAGGCCAACAACGAGAAGTCAGCCTACAGGAAGCGGGTATTAATGCGAGGATAACGTCTCTCTCAACGTCAGCAAAACAAAGAGGATTGTTGACTTTAGGAAGCAGAGAAAGGAACACACCCCAATCCACATGAGTAGAGAGTCAGCGGTTTCCAGTAACTCTGCGTCCACATAAGACATACGTCTCATGCTATGAGGCTAAGTTTCACTAAATGTATAGGAGGCAAAAACTCACACCAATGGACATGGACAGTCAGAGAACTAAATAAGCATATAGAGAAAGGTTCATGGCCTTCATAAATTCAGCGCACACACACACACACACACTGTGATAATCCTTCCTGGAAGACATGTGCATTTTGCCTAATCATCGTCACGTCGGCCACATCAGCCTAGGACCTCCAGGTTAAGATTCTCAATAGAGATCTTGTGGTTTGCACAACCAACGGTCACAGACACGACAGTACCTAAACCCTGCACCCTTCGACAATGTATGATGTTCTACAACTCGGAGTCTGTCCTTCAGTGAAAAGCACAAATCTGTCCACTGATTTTATTTGAGTCAGTAACAGCCACAGCACTTCCATGACCCAAAGCCAGCAAACAAAAATGAAAACTGGAGTGATTCTACATACAAGCCTCTCATTCAGAGAAGAGGTTAGGCTATTGCTGAAATGTTTAAAAAGGTGGTGTAAACATTGTACATTAATAACTACCGGGCATTCAAAAACATAGTAACTCTTAATGCATCTGAAACTACAGTATCTCTATTTGCAGCTTTAAAATTATTAGATTGAAATGTTCTGCTTGACAGCTGTGAGAGAGGTGAGTGCAGACTGTAAACAGCAAGGCTTTATTTTACAAACAGTACATCACAAATAGAGACATTGACAGAGTTCAATATAATTTTCTGCCATCACGCCAAGAAACCATGCACATTCAGAGCATAGGTTGGAATTAAACTGGAGCTTGTTGTGGAATGGCATCGGATTTCAACTTCATAGGGTATATAGGACGCTTGATGAAAGTTGTGATCAGCATCCTTGTTCTGCATCTTATGGCACTTAATTTTGAAAGGGCCTTAAAGGAGGATTTTTAAGTTCTTGCAACCAATTTCAAAAGTAACTTGAAAAGCCATGATAAAGGTTGGAAAACACGAAGCTAGTCTGGAACGCTAATGGACTGACACATTTTTGTTACCTATTGATCCCTCTTTCAGTTGGCGGCTCACACAAAGACAACTCATATTCATGCGTGAGAAACCCAGGAAACCAACAAACGTGGACAAGAATGATTGACTTTGACATTACATTTTTGCCAAAACGTGGGAAAAACTAAATGTTTCTGTAAGACATACTGATACAAAAATAAATAAACTTAAAAGCCATGTAAGAGTCACATATTGTGACCATTTGGACTACAGACCGACACCTGCAAAAAAATGAATAAAAGGACATGGCCCCAATAAACCATCGTAAACATGGTTGTGCTGTCCTTTCAATTGTTAAACATGCTAAGGAAAACATACTTAGTTCGTGTATGTAAAGAAATAGTAAACTTATCAACAGCAGTTTTTATTTCAATATGATTGTTAGATGTCCTTCAAATTTCAATATTGCACTGGGTAAAAAATTAAGTAAAATAGCAAATGATTTAATATTATACACCAAAGAGCACTACCCATCGCAGAAATTGACAAGTATTGTGACACCTGCCATTCCGGATTATCACCAACTGGTTTCTGGTCTCAAACGAGCCCATTCAACATGACGGTTGCAATGACACCAGAAATAAACTCGCTAAAATGACATATTGTATAATGAAAACAATCCGTTAGCAACAAGTAGAAGGTGTAGTCGGTGTACATTGGCGTTCTGCGAGGGCCCAGACAAGGCAGCAAAAGACTCATTGAAACGATCATCATCATCATCATCATCACCATGGCAAACCGGTGCGCTATCTAGCATACAACGTAAACAAATCAATGAAGCGCATACCATTGACTTGCCTAGCTACCGAGCCAACGTAATATATATACATAACCAAACCCGCGGGATGTTAACATGGTGCATAACAGTTCGATAAAATCAGCTGACAAACTCGACAAATAGAATGCAAAGAGTTAAACGAGATAATGTGTTGATATGGGAGCCAGTGGCTTGAGCGCGGCCTAGTGGGACTACTTAGCTAAAATAAGGCTAGGCTAGGTAGCGCGGCTAGGTCATACACACAGCTAGTAGGCTATAACAAGGCCTCCTCTGTAGAGTTATCACACATTACCAACTCGGTTATTTAACAAGCCAACCTAGCTAAACACCAACGTCATAACATTAAGATTAACCAGCAGCTAGGCATCTAGCTAACGTCAGATAAACGTGTTAGCCAGACGATGACTACCTAACTGGCTAGTCGGCAGCTACCCAGCCAACTCACACAAGCTAGCTAACGACGTTAGCCTGACGCTTTGGGGTTAGCATGGAGGTTCCGTGTTGTTTATCCAAATACCCGTTTGTTAAACACCAACACTCAATAACATTCCTCCTCACCTTGGATTAAGTATCCGTTTTATATTGTAGCTTACCAGCTACCGCGACGTAATCCACAAGGGATCCCGCTCCAACTGTACCTTTCCTTCACTCGTCAGCTAGCTATATAGTGTTTCCACATTCGCGGTCTCGCGCTGTAACGTTAGCAAGCTACTAGTCTGGGGACGACAGGACTCGCGCTCGTCCAAGTACTCGCGCCGGTCTCGGGACCGCGCACAGTTGTTGAAAATAGTTTCTCACGGGGGCGCGCGCGGTGCAAAGGAGCGCGCCTTGGTTACACGAATCATGCTCGGATGACAGACATGTAATAATGTCTAATTGACGTTACGTCGTCTTTTCCAATCTGACTGGCAATATGCCAAAAAAAGGTAGCCCAGGCACACAGTTTTTACATTTTAAATATGCCTTTTACCCTGCAAGGCTCTGCATATTTAGGTCAACGTGACACACTGTAAATACTGTTTTTCTTACATTAATGATCTCCACATCTCCATTTTCTTACACGTCTGTTAATTATTCATCACCTGTTTAAGATCAGCAAAGCAAGTATATACTCTTAGCAGCCACGTGTAACTGCTCGGATGCTACAACAATTCATAGATAAATAGTCTCATAAACATGTGCATATTGTCAGTGGGATTAGTCAGCTGTAAATGGACCTGCACCTGCTGCCTAAGTATTTTGTGCATGTATATTATAATAAAAAATAAAAAAGGGATTAATGTTATTTGCCGCAGTTTATAGAATTACATGGTGGATATAAGTCATCGTCAATGGTGACTGAAACCTGATCACACCCTGATTAGAATGATCCTTTGCATTGTGTAGACACAACTAATGTGCCTCAGTCACCTCCAACTGAAGCTGCATGCTGTGTGTCATTTAATTGTTATGCATGGCTGTCAGTTGGTCAGCTTACTATGACTCAGCCTACCTTAACGACACCTGTGTGTTCATTACACAAAGGACATCATTCCAACCCCAAGTTAATAAAGAGAGTTGGTTATGTCTCAATAAAAGTCAACCGTCCACACGTCTCTCTCTCTTTATCTCTGTCCTGTTTAGGTGGTTTCAAGTAAATGCAAATGACCCACAGGGTTAACACAAACAAAACAGAATCCTTTGCATGTGCCATTTACAAGCGTCCAAGTTGGAGCTCTTCTGGAATTCATAGCACACAAATGTATTATATTATGTGCGTGCCTCCATCCGGGCAAATAATATACCTGACAGGATTTTACATACATTTTGGCAGGTTTGCATCATGTTATGTGACTATGGGTCTATAGGCTTTGTAACTCCATTTATTTTTTTATTTTTTTATCAATTCTCATTTGCATCAGCAACCTGGCCAAGATAAAGCAAAAATGGCCAAGACAACATACATTTACACAATAAATACACAGAATACAAGAGTGCAAAAAGCAGTGGGATTCCACAAGATAATGCAGGATCAAGTAGAGAGTCAATATACAGTTATTACAGGATGAGGTATAAGTAGATCAGTTGAACAGCTTTGGTGCAGTGGTGGGTGTCAAATTGGGGCATTGGTGACAAAGCGAATGACACTGTGGTAAACCACATCCAATTTATTAAGAGAGAGTTTACGGCAGTTCTATAAATGACAGCACCAAAATCAAACATTGGTTTAATAGTAATCTTAGGCAGACAGGTTTGGGCAGTGATCGGTTGAAAAGCATGCACTTAGTTTTAGCAGAGTCTAGTAGAAACTGGAGGTTTCAGAAGGAATGCTGAATGGCATTAAAACTCTCCCGGAGATAAGAAAACACATAATCTAACGAATGGATATTGGTCTGTAGCAGTTAGGGTTGAGAACGGGAAAAACGGGAATGACTGTGGCGGATTTCCAATCTCTGTGGATTTCAGAAGATGAGAGAAATAGGTTAAACAGACTGGTAATGGGGGTAGCAATATTTGCAGATCATTTTAAAGAGGGGTCCCAACCATCCAGCCCGGCAGATTTATTAGGGTCTAGATTTTGCAACTCTCTCAGTACATCGGCAGTCTGGATAGGGGTACAGGAGAAGTGTGTGGAGGGGCGTGGACATGTCGCTATGAGGGTGGTAGAGCAGTTAGCTTCGGAGTGAGAAGTCAGATGAAAGCATGCCCAGCTTCAGCGAAATGCTTATTAAAGTTTTCTATTGTCATAGACTTATCTGTATTACAGTATTACCTAACTTCAGGGCCGTAGGAAACTGGGATGAAGTGATCTTGTTCTCCAAAGATTTAATAGTGTCCCAGAACATTTTGGAATTGGTGTGACAGGATGCACATTTTTGTTTAAAGTAGTGGGCCTTTGTTTTCCTAACTACCTGAGTATATCGGTTTCTGGCTTCTTTAAAAAGTTGCATATCATGTGGAGTTGTTTGAGGCTAGTGCGGTACGCCACAATATGTTTTTCTGCTGGTTACGGGCAATCAAATCATTTGTGAACCAAGGACTGTATCTGTCATATTGCTGTGTTCAGTTTCACTGAACGCGTGCCGTGCAGGGTTGGTTGCTGCACCTATATTTAGTTGTCTGCTGCAACACGTTAAACAGTTTACCCCCTGGACTGAATATAAAGTACTATCAGAAAAACTCTGACCAAACAATGATGTTTTGGTCACCTTAATGATCACTATACATATATGTAATGTTAAGACCATTATTAGTCATGGGTGCTCTGTCATCAGAAACAATTTTACACCCTTGCCCTATAAGGAGCTAGTTTAACAGTATGTTATCATGGTTTTCACCTAAATGAAAACATCCCCTGTTCCTGTCATTTGTATCATTATCACTCACACCAGGCCCCCATTATCTAATTAGTAGGTGTATTTAAGTTTGCTCCTCCTCCTTCAGTGTTGTGCTTCATTGTTTGATGTCAGTCTTTTGTGCAGGTCAGTGTTATGTGGGCATGTAGCTGTTTTTGTTATTTAGTATGCCGCTTCATAGTGGACTTTTTAAATTCTCAGTCTATGTATGTTTACCGTTTAGTTTTTTTGTTGTTAAATAAAACCCACGAACATGAGTACTGCCTGTTGGTTCCTCCAACACCACCAAAGTCGTGACAGTGTGCGTGTCAGGGTTTGGTGGGGGAGGAAACACAGATCGAGGAGTTGTGGAGAAGCAGAACCTCTGAGGATGTTGAACTGTTCCGGAATGTTGATGGTATTTGAACATTCCTCCTTGGACAGAGAGACACGTTATTTTCTTGCATTGACCAGAGAAAAGTGGGGAGGAGTTTTGGAAAGTAAAATGTTGGTATTTGTATTTCCATAGCTCAATGTGCCTGTTAAAAAATTCACCCGCCATCTGCATTTGGATGGTGTTTGTTTGGGGACACTTAAACATGTTTTGGTTTTCCATGAAAACACACATGAATTTGATTAGATTTAACCTTATTGTCATTGAACAGTGCAAGTTCAGTAGAACGAAATGCAGCTTGCATCCAACCAAAAAGTGTGAAAAGAGTAGTGCAAAAATACTATGCAGGGCAGTGAAATACTATGCAGGGCAATGAAATACTATGCAGGGCAGTCTGTCATGTGCCAGTGTGTGAGTCAAATGAGATGTAAGGATGTGCAGATGACATGGATAAGTAAATGTGCAGTTGTGCAGTAAGATGATGTAAAAAATTGCAGATACGCGGAGGGCAGCACAAGAGCGACACATCTGTGCAAGTGGGAAATGGAGAGTACAAACTGTATGCATTGTGCTAATAGAGAGTACAAACTGTATGCATTGTGCTAATAGAGAATACAAACTGTATGCATTGTGCTAATAGAGAGTACAAACTGTATGCATTGTGCTAATAGAGAATACAACTGTATGCATTGTGCTAATAGAGAGTACAAACTGTATGCATTGTGCTAATAGAGAATACAAACTGTATGCATTGTGCTAATAGAGAGTACAAACTGTATGCATTGTGCTAATAGAGAGTACAAACTGTATGCATTGTGCTAATAGAGAGTACAAACTGTATGCATTGTGCTAATAGAGAGTACAAACTGTATGCATTGTGCTAATAGAGAGTACAAACTGTATGCATTGTGCTAATAGAGAGTACAAACTGTATGCATTGTGCTAATAGAGAGTACAAACTGTATGCATTGTGCTAATAGAGAATACAACTGTATGCATTGTGCTAATAGAGAGTACAAACTGTATGCATTGTGCTAATAGAGAATACAAACTGTATGCATTGTGCTAATAGAGAGTACAAACTGAATGCATTGTGCAAGTGGCAAATAAAATAAATAAGTTAGCGGTGTGTAGGGTATGAGGTAGAAGCCAGGAGTACAGACACTAGGCATTGTGAAAATGGCAAAGTGTAACAGGATGGTGGTAGTTTAGCTTTTCCTTGACTTTCCACTGTTGTGCCTTTTTGACCACGGTTTGAATAGGCAACATAGCATAATTTGTTGAAGTTGAATCTGAAGAGATTTCTCTCATTCTACCTGAAGCACCTTCTCCATGTTGGATTGGCTTGATTGGCACTTAATATGTACAATAAATACGTCCTTGACACAGGCAGCATAGAGGAAATTGATGGAGGAGGTCAGGATGGACTCAATGATAGCTGTGTAAAAGTTAATCATCATAGCCTTTGATGGATTTTATTTGGACAATGGGACTAAGAGCTGCTTGGCTTCTCCAATAGTCCACTCTCATCTCCACTGTCTTCAACATTTGATCTGCATCTGTAATCATTTACATTTGGTCTGCGTCTCACAAATGTTCTTCTTTGGGATCCGAACAACTCTAACTTAGACTTGTCTGTCCATAACACTTCTTTGTACCCTGATGAAGACAGCGTGCCTGTCGAAACGTTGGTCTTATTAAATATTGTATGCATTTGAGTTTAGAGTGTGCAGCTTTTTCTTATGACGAATGAGTTTCAGATGAAAGTCATTTGTTTCTGGGGATTTTGAGCCTGTAATCGAACCCACAGTGGCTAATTCTTCAAATACTCAACTAGTCTAAAGAAGGCAGTTTGTAATTCTTCTTTAATTAGCATTATTAACATAATTGGAGAAGGGTTTATAATGATCAATTTAATATGGGGAATTAAAACTTGGATTAGCAAACGACACTGGAACACATGTGTTAATGGCTCACTGTATGCTTATGGAGATATGCCATTTAAAAACAATTTATTCATTTAGAACATTAACACTGTGCACTGTACTACCAATCAATTATGTTATTTTAAAGGGATGAGATTTTTTAAATTTTCTTTAAAAAATTACCCACAACTTTTTAACGGTAATGTAGATTCATGGCAAACATTTCTATGCTATCTATTCTAAATAAAGTCTATAACACAACAAAAGGGAAATAGATTTTGGGGTATGAATTCTTTCCAAAAGCACTATAAATATACATGCATGCAACCTTTACTGACCTCGCCCTGGAAAGAAAACTATGAAACTATGTTTCAGACAATGTGATTAATCACATGTAAAAATGTGTAACAAAGGATTATGACCAAAAGGTAAGGATAAACCACCCAACAGTACACATTTCTGAAGTATAAAGTACCTTCTTAAATAACACAAATTTTTAATCTGTACATATTCATGTTGACTACTCAACCTAAACTTCTAGACAGACTGTGCAAATTGACAATGCATTGCATAAGAAATATCTACATGTACTGTCTAGATGTACTGTATGCTAATGCCATCTACTGGCTGATTTGGCTATCTGGAGCTAAAGGTGTTATGAAATGTGTGTTATCCTGTTAACACTAGAACTATACAACTGTTACGCATTAATACACAATTTTCTTTCTTTATTTCATGGGGAAAAGTTTTTTTATCCACCTACAGAGCGTAGACTTTGCAAAATATTTATAGAATTTGTGTTTACACCCCTTTTAAATGATTAGCTTACTTCACCACCCCTTTAACTGATTAGCTTACTTTACCACCCCTTTAACTGATTAGCTAACTTCACCACCCCTTTAACTGATTAGCTAACTTTACCACCCTTTTAACTGATTAGCTAACTTTACCACCCTTTTAACTGATTAGCTAACTTTACCACCCTTTTAACTGATTAGCTAACTTTACCACCCCTTTAACTGATTAGCTTACCTACACATCTTTAACTGATTATCTTACGGTGGTAAAATGTTGCTATTCTTCCAATGTTCTGCAAAAACAGAAACCACAAAGTGCTTTGCATAATGAAGTGGCTGATTGCGTAATTAAGAGGGGTGTGTTGACACTGTTTTGTTACATAACACCATTCCTGAAGAACTAACTGTTGTCCTATACAGGATGGTTGTGATACAGGTTGGCTCTCTGACCTTAGAACTGTTGTCCGATAAAGGATGGTCGTGATACAGCTTGGCTCTCTGACCTTAGAACTGTTGGAAGTGCATCTACATTCAGTGTTTGTCATACCCCGTACAATATATATTTTTTGTTCATACAACAAACCCCAATGAAATGGCTCACAAGTGTACAAAGAAAGCAAGATACAAAGAAAGCAAGATAAAGCATAACACAATATCTTGTTTATGACAAACACATGGCATTTATTACCTTGACCAGCCTTTGAAGATCAAATATACAGTACATCCTGTCTTTTAAGTAACTGTGAGATACCCACAGCATGAGGTGATGCACCAGCATTTCACTTGATATCGAAAAAATGTACATGTAAACAATCCTTTGCATTTCAAAGAAACAACAAAAAGGACATTTGGGAGACATAAACCAAAACGTTACCTCACTGGTTGAACACATGTCTCCAAGAGTAGAATATGACTGTAATAAACAACAGTAAACCTGTAATAAACAACAGAAGCTACTAGTTATATACATGTTTCGATCCGATTGAGATTTGCTTGACATAATCCAACCCGTAAACACACCCTCAAAGCTTGGTGAACAGCGACCTCTGGTGGTCATTGAATATGATTGAGCTGATTTCCTATTGGCTAATCTTAATTTCTTAGTTCTGCAGTGTATGGCTCTTAGAAGGTAGTAACTTGCACAAGGGCGATGCCCAGCAGGGTGTGCCAAATCATTGAGTAACATGGGCAAGTTTTACTGTCATCTCTGAGTCAACTCGGGAAACACAATTTTAAGATTCAGTGTAGTGCACATTATTTACTGGAATATTCGGGGGACTGGGGCCTAACTCTTAAATAATATTTGAGGTATTACAAGGAATATAATTCCATCCGATTTTGTATATATAACGTATTCAGCACATTGAGTGAACCTAGGCCAGAGAACTATGTCTTTTAGCCTGTTTAGCTACAGGAAGGCTTCATATTCTGCAAACATACTGAATCACTGTTTGGAAACAGTCTGATTTAAGCAGCTTGTTTAAAGGAAAAACAACATAACGGGATGCTGAATTATTTCTTTTAAAGTTGTTTAGATAAAACCTCACCTGCCACATCTTAAAATAATTGTATTTACAAAAAACCCGAATTATATTACAATATTAAGAAAAACAAAGTTCCTTCAGCAATTATCACAGCAATATCAACAGAATTTGGTTTGACACCTTAAAGACGTCTGCAAATAAATTACACTTAAAGTACTTAGAACAAATATGTGCACATTAAATACATGACAGCTGAACAGGATCCGTCCGCATTTCATGGATTCACTCAAAAGCAAACTATTCAGAAATAGAAGTGCATTTGTGCTACTGGATACGTCCCATGGACATAGTTGAACTTATGATGTGTCGAAAAAAAGGAGAGCGACGCCTTCCAAACAAAGAACCCCAATAGCAGTGCCACGGCTTACTAAGTTTAATACAAAACCCAAAATAACTCTTATTCTCTGTACATAGGCTTACTCAGGGCACTCGCCTTCTACAGACAGAAACACCTGGAAGTATATCTGTGTGTGAGTGGCTGAGTATTGTGTGTGTGTGTGTGTGCTTCACTTCATCCTAGTAGAAGGCCTGACAGCGCATTCAGGTCCCTCATGTAAGGATTGTCACTCAGGATGCGGTCAATGCGCTGCTTCTGGTCGGGGAAGATGTCGTACAACCGCTTCTTGAGCTCTGCGGTTTCCGAGGGCGACCGCTGCGGGGGGGAGGACGGTGTCGGGCGAGGGGGGTGTGACTGCTGGAGAGGGGGGGACGGGCGTGACCTCGGCAGAGGGGGTGAGATTGTCAGGCAGGGGGGGTGCCATCCAGGGGGCCCAGAGTGTGGCCAGTGGGAAGGTGGCCTTATTTGGGGGGTAGCTGTGGGGTGGGGGCAGACTGCAGTGCCTGGACGTAGACAGGCTGAGGGCTCACTCTGTGATCTAGCCTCAGAGAAGGTGTGACTGGGCTCCGTCTGAGAGGAAAACACACGGTCAGTATTCTCCACACACTCACACGTTGTTTTCATATCCTAATTAGGCACCAGAACAGTGATAACCTTAACCTCTGACCCTAAACATAACCCTTATTGCCTAAACTTAAAATGAAAGGGAATTCCTGAACTGAACTTGTTAACACCAACAATCAGAATTAGCTAGACCCAACATTCCGGTTTGACTCTCAGCAGGGACTTCTGGCCACAGACAGATATGTTAAACCAGAATCAATCACACACACACCACATACTGTTATTATAAAACGTACCCGTTGTCCGTCCTTAAAAACACCTCCAGGTGGGGGCCATGCCTTCCCAAGGGGTCATCCGGGATCATGAAGTGGTCCTCGGCAAAGGTGAACGGCAGGAGCCTGGAAAAACAGGGGGACAGTCATTTCTGGGGAACAGGGGCTCCCAACGTGTCCATGACTGGCCTGACGACTGATTGGTTAAAAGGACTCCACCTCTCCTGGATGATTCTCATCCATGCCTCTGACGTGTTCACAAAGTCCCGCAGGTTGTCATTGGTGACTATCACGCCTTCAGTCTTCTCAGCCAGGTGAAGTAGAAACCTAAAAGTGAGAGAGAGAGAGAGAGAGAGAGAGATAAGACTGTCAGCTGATGGTGAGTCAAGGTGGATGAGGTTGCAGTCAGGAATGTGGGCGAGGCACTGGGACATGGCAAATAGAGCACTGAGTGTGTGGAATTATCCCGCCTAGAAAATGTGTCAACGCAGGAATACAGCAATAAGCAGAACAACTGGGGCTTGTGTCATTTAGCGGACTAATAACTCAGTAATGTTATTGCTACTTGAGCCTTGTTTTACCAAGTAGACATTTCGTAATGTTAGGGTTGTAACGAATGTTCGTACATTTCTATTGATACCTTAATTGAGACTGCTTAATGTTCAGTCTAATAGCACTAGAGATGGGGATCGTACATTTCTATTGATATTGATACCTTAATTGAGACTGCTTAGCAAGCAAAGTCTTTATCGAAATGTTCGTATTAATTGGTGAGAAGAAGAGAAGCGTTTAATGACTTTATGTTAGATTGGCAGCTGGAGTAGGCAGCGTTTACACTCCAAGACATGCATTTTTTTAACTAATGTTTTCGCTTTCTCTTTGGGTTTCATAAAATATAGCCACGCCCGCTTAGCACCAAACAACGGAAGAGAAATGACGCGAATGAGGGCGTCAATTCAATTCTTTGTTTATTTTTTTTGTCAATATGCACCAGTGATTTGATTTAAAGTAAATGACTCGTCTCTCGAGACGTCACATTACACAAACCAGCGGTATCGATAACAGTATCGTTAAGCTCAGGCCTTTTTGAGTTTTGGTTTTGAGAAATATGTTACCAGTTCCTTATTAGAAGCGGGTCTAGATCCCCATCCTAGCAGTACATATTATAAACATTCTTTAGTATGGATGGCTGATTACAGCCAGTTGTGTGACGTGATCAGATGAGTGACTCAGCAGTACCTGTCATCGTGTGAGGAAATCCTCTGTCCACAGACTTCTCTAGAAGGGGTGAAGGAGAGCAAACGCAGGTCTTCCAGTTGATTCAGGTAATATTGTTCTGTTAAAACCAAATGGCCAATTCGTTGGTAAATTTATACAGCCAAAATTGTTCTGTTTCTACACTGAAGGGTTGTGTGGTCAGCGTCAACCCCATAAACTGACCTACCTGGAGTCAGTATACACAATAACAACCCTATATATTAACTGACCTCCCTGGAGTCAGTATACACAATAACAACCCTATATATTAACTGACCTACCTGGAGTCAGTATACACAATAACAACCCTATATATTAACTGACCTACCTGGAGTCAGTATACACAATAACAACCCTATATATTAACTGACCTACCTGGAGTCAGTATACACAATAACAACCCTATATATAAACTGACCTCCCTGGAGTCAGTATACACAATAACAACCCTATATATAAACTGACCTACCTGGAGTCAGTATACACAATAACAACCCTATATATTAACTGACCTCCCTGGAGTCAGTATACACAATAACAACCCTATATATAAACTGACCTCCCTGGAGTCAGAATACACAATAACAACCCTATATATAAACTGACCTACCTGGAGTCAGTATACACAATAACAACCCTATATATAAACTGACCTCCCTGGAGTCAGTATACACAATAACAACCCTATATATTAACTGACCTCCCTGGAGTCAGTATACACAATAACAACCCTATATATAAACTGACCTACCTGGAGTCAGTATACACAATAACAACCCTATATATTAACTGACCTCCCTGGAGTCAGAATACACAATAACAACCCTATATATAAACTGACCTACCTGGAGTCAGTATACACAATAACAACCCTATATATAAACTGACCAACCTGGAGTCATTATACACAATAACAACCCTATATATTAACTGACCTACCTGGAGTCCGTTTCAGAAAGGAGGTTTAGTGAAAACTCTAGAGTTTGTATCACTTAGGTAACCCATCGTGGACATGCTCTCACATCCGAGCAGATTATTTGTGTCGCATTACGTTTTTTGCAAACGTCAGTTTTAGGGCAGTATTACAGCCACTGTATGCAGAGCCGTTATATGAAACGTGTTTGTAGTGTTCCCTGGACACAAACCAGTGAGAGACATTAAAGAGGAGGTCCACAGCATTGCAGGTGAATAATGCAAAACCCTTTACAATGAATAGTTATTAATTATAATTCGGTTAATGACATGGTGCTGCAAGATCAGACTGGTATAAATTATTTGAATTTATTTTAGGATTTCCTAATGCGATTGGCTGCATTGATGGCACACAAATGTGTTTTTCACCCGCAGGATTGCACCTAAATGAAATACATTATAGCGTCAATACTATTCTACCAGTTTTTACCAGTAATAACACTTGCAATAAAATATGAGCATGTATTTCAGGCATGTATATAGTTTGTTCTAACAGAATGTCAAAAAATAATTTCCCAAATGGGAATTAATATAAAGTATAAGTTAAAATGATGGTGTAAATTAAAAATCAAATGAAAACACTATATTGGAATTTGTGACGTATGCGGTAGTAATGCTGGTTGCCATGGTGAATCGTAGTATCACGGCTCCATTCATGCTGCCTTTTTATAGCGGTGGTGCACACGCGTAACTCTGAGTGAACCTACTCTGGGTTGATTGAACCAACTCAAATCAGCTGTTCTGAAACCAAAAACTCAGTGTTTTCCATCTTAGTGTAAATCAACTCCGAGGTCAGGGTTAGATTTAGAGTTTGTTAAACCACCTTCCTGAAACGGACCCCTGGAGTCATTATACAAAATAACAACCCTATATATATAACTGACCTACCTGAAGTCATTACACACAATAACAACCCTACACATTAACTGACCTACCTGGTGTCATTACACACAATAACAACCGTATATATTAACTGACCTACCTGAAGTCATTATACACAATAACAACCCTACACATTAACTGACCTACATGGAGCCAACAGAGGGTGGCCTGTTAGGAGAGTGGCATGTAAGGGGCGTGGCCTGTTGCCTGTTCGGGGCGTGGTTTGTGAGTGTGTATCTGCTCAGACCTGTGGTGTAGCAGTCTCTCTTCTGCCTCCACTGTGGGACAAACACAGTGATCTCCCGATGGCCCCGCCTCCAGAAGGCCTCCACAGCTATAGCTATCCCCCGGCAGGAGAAGAAGCGATTGAGACCATGACTACAGAAGAACAGAAACACATGGACGTTGGTTGTTTTGGTGATAGCGGATTCCATATAGCCTCAGGGTTTAGCTACTGTATCACAAGAAATACTGTTCGATGACTGACTCAAGCACGACACACACACTAGCATTACACACACACTAGCATTACACACACACACTAGCATTACACACACACACTAGCATTACACACACACTAGCATGACACACACACTAGCATTACAAACACACTAGCATTACACACACACACTAGCATTACACACACACACTAGCATTACACACACACACTAGCATTACACACACACACTAGCATTACACAGACACACTAGCATTACACACACACACTAGCATTACACAGACACACTAGCATTACACACACACACACTAGCATTACACACACACACACACTAGCATTACACACACACACACTAGCATTACACACACACACACACACACACTAGCATTACACACACACACTAGCATGACACACACGAGCACGACACACGAGCACGACACATGCACTAGCATGACACACACACGCGCGCACGCACGCACGACACATGCACTAGCATTACACACGCACGCGACACATGCACTAGCATGACACACACATGCGCACGACGCAGGCATGCACGACACACAAGCACGACACATGCAGCGCAGTAAATCAGCAGATTGAAGTGACATCAAACCAGCAGCTTTCTCTAGCGCGTAATTAAAATATATTTTTCCCACCACCACCAGTTTGACAAATTTTACCAGCATTAGGCAAGAGGCGAGTGCTAATTCTGGACCCTATCTGATGAGAGTGTTAAGTGTCCTTTGTGTTGTTGTAACTCAGAAAACTCTGCTCAGTTGACACAGTTGGTTAACAAACCAGCACAACGAAAAAAGAAAAAACACCCAGAAAGGTAATGAGACGCATTTATAAGTAACAGTTTGACTGTCCAAAAACAAAGGTTGTGTGTTAAACTCTTTTAAAAATTCTACTTCAAATTCTAGGCCGAGACGCCGATCCTGCCCAATAAACGGATCACATAAATGTTTTGGTTGTATTTATACAAGACAGAAATATGAAGACTACAAGATGAATAGGCAGACCTGGGGTCAGATTGATAACAGGTTTTACAACCAAGCGCCCGGAGAACAATATGAACAAACGCACAAACCTAAAAACACAGGTCTGATTTTCTGGAGCAATTTCAAGTGATGGGGAAGTTCCCCTACTAAAGAGAAAGTGTCTTTAAACAGGATGTGCAACTAGGGCCCAAGCACCATTGACGTGGATAGTAAAATCACCTCGCCAACCTGGAAACGTAAATCGCAAAATATGCAAAAAAAACCTTTTCATTTCCCCATTGTAATTCTCTAAAATCACCCCCCATGCTTGTTCACACTAGGATGTCACTAAAGTCTCTGTTCTCACCAGATGGGTTTTTCTGACCTCCTTCTAATGAGGTAGCTGCATAGATATGGCTCAACTCATACTTCTGATCACACGACAACAAACCGACGTTAGCTGTGCCAGTACAATTTATCGGACTGTCCAATGGAGTGCATACAGCACTTACTCCAGTTGAAAATGAGATAATGAAACATGAAGTAAAAACCAGGAGAACTGACACAAGTGAAGGGCGGTTAGGGGATAGGATGAAGGTTAGGAGAATAGAGAGGTTAAGATTAGCAGAGCAGTTAGGAGGGTCAGGAGTTAGGAGGAGGAGTAGGAGTCAGGAGGGTCAGAAGTTAGGAGGAGGGACAGGAGTTAGGAGGAGGGACAGGAGTTAGGAGGAGGGACAGGAGTTAGGAGGAGGGACAGGAGTTAGGAGGAGGGACAGGAGTTAGGAGGAGGGACAGGAGTTAGGAGGAGGGACAGGAGTTAGGAGGAGGGACAGGAGTTAGGAGGAGGGTCAGGAATTAGGAGGAGGGTCAGGAGTTAGGAGGAGGGTCAGGAGTTAGGAGGAGGGTCAGGAGTTAGGAGGAGGGTCAGGAGTTAGGAGGAGGGTCAGGAGTTAGGAGGAGGGTCAGGAGTTAGGAGGAGGGTCAGGAGTTAGGAGGAGGGTCAGGAGTTAGGAGGAGGGTCAGGAGTTAGGAGGAGGGTCAGGAGTTAGGAGGAGGGTCAGGAGTTAGGAGGAGGGTCAGGAGTTAGGAGGAGGGACAGGAGTTAGGAGGAGGGACAGGAGTTAGGAGGAGGGACAGGAGTTAGGAGGAGGGACAGGAGTTAGGAGGAGGGACAGGAGTTAGGAGGAGGGACAGGAGTTAGGAGGAGGGACAGGAGTTAGGAGGAGGGTTAGGAGGAGGGACAGGAGTTAGGAGGAGGGACAGGAGTTAGGAGGAGGGTCAGGAGTTAGGAGGGTCAGGAGTTAGGAGGAGGGTCAGGAGTTAGGAGGAGGGTCAGGAGTTAGGAGGAGGGTCAGGAGTTAGGAGGAGGGTCAGGAGTTAGGAGGAGGGTCAGGAGTTAGGAGGAGGGACAGGAGTTAGGAGGAGGGTCAGGAGTTAGGAGGAGGGTCAGGAGTTAGGAGGAGGGACAGGAGTTAGGAGGAGGGTTAGGAGTTAGGAGGAGGGTTAGGAGTTAGGAGGAGGGTCAGGAGTTAGGAGGAGGGTCAGGAGTTAGGAGGAGGGACAGGAGTTAGGAGGAGGGACAGGAGGAGGTCAGGTGGAGGGTCAGGAGTTAGGAGGGTGAGGCTAGATATAATGCTGATCATATTTGATGCGAGTCATTAGCTTTGCCAACGGGTCCTCCCACAGCCACTGTGCACAAGGCTCACGCACTCATACATCTACAAAGGGTTAGATGCTTTCACACACGTGCACACACACGCGCATGCGCACGCACGCGCACGCGCACACGCACACGCACACGCACACGCACACGCACACGCACACGCACACGCACACACACACACACACACACACACACACACACACACACACACACACACACACACACACACACACACACACACACACACACACACAGAGGCCTACACAGGTGGTTACCGACAGTCATATCTGACAGTGAGATAATGAGTGTGGGCCAGGGTGTAGTTCCACAGACTCTTACAGAAGGTGTACAGTAATACTGGGAGGGACTCACGCCATTGCCACGTTGCTGCCATCGATGATGACGTGTCGGAGTTCAGGGCGCCCCGGCTCGTTCTGCAGGCTCAGGACGTGGGGCGTCTTTAGGGACTCCTGAAAGCGGGTGGTGGTGGTCAGCGGCGGGGGCTCAGTGCGAAACAGGAGTTCAGAGCGAGGCGAAGGCCCAATCCGAGGTTGGGGCCCAGTGCGAGACAGAAGCTCAGTGCGAGGTGGGGGCCCAGTGCGAGGTGGGGGCCCACTGCGAGGTGGGGGCCCAGTGCGAGGTGGGGGCACCCTGGCCAACAGGGTCTGGTAGGAGCAGCCGGGCCGCGTGTCCCCTGGCTGAGAGGAGCCCTGCGACGTGCTTCTCAGTGACGTCACACTCTCCACGCGTACCGGACCCATGGTCTGAGACCCTCCCCGGGCCAGGTAGTCCACCCTGGACCCCGACGGGGGGTCTGGCTGCTCCACTGTCCTGGCCCTGTTGTCCAGGCTGTCCTCGTCGTCGTCAATGATGATAACGTTACAATGAGGTACCGGAGCGCTGCTCTTCTTTAGCGCAACCGTCTGCATTAGGCTAGCGCACTGCTCCCTCAGACCAACGCCGTTAATGCTGGGGGGCTTAATGTTCTCCTTGGACTTGACATCCAGGCCTCGCTTTGGCACTTTATCCAGTCCTCTGTCCTTCTCCATGGACCCGAAGAATGAAGAGGACGACGACTCAGGGTTGTGGCTTAGCGACACGCCACCTCGCCAAGCCTCCGTCTTCTGGCTCTCCTCCACAATGCGCTCCAGCAGCAGGAACGTGTCCTCCGTCTGGCCGATCTCCTGGACCACCCGCTCCACCACCTCCTGCTGGTAGCCCATGGTCTTGAAGAAGTTCACCAGGCAGCGCAGGTTGGTCTCCGGGCTCACTGCCTCGCCGTCGTCCACACCGTTGCTGGATTCCAGCACCATCAGCCCCGTGTTGACCTTGGAGGGGGTCTTGGTTCGACCGTCGCTGGCTGCGCGGTGACCCTCTCTCTCCTCCGACTCATCCCTCCGTTCCAGGGAGTACTGCCTCTTGGTGTCCCTGATCTCGCTCTCCGACGAGCGCCTCTTGTGGGAAGGCCGAACGCCATTTAGCAGGCTGACCTCACCTGCAGCCCGGGGCGCCTTCTCCTTAAAGCTGGTGTCCAGGATGCGGTTGGAGAGGTCAGTGACCGGCGTGCTGCTCTGGGAGCGGTCCTGATCTACATGTAGAACTCCACCCGGCTGTGTGGGGCTCTGGGAACGGTCCTGATCTACATGTAGAACTCCACCCGGCTGGGTGGTTCCCTGGGCCAGACCTAGCAGCTCCTCCTTCAGGGGGCTGGGCAGCAGGAGTAGCTCCATGGTGTACTTATCATGGTGCTCCTCCACGAATGTCTTAAAGGTGCGCTTGACTGCTGGCTCCCTGTCTGCCGGCAGGCTGCGTTTTTCCTGAAACAGGGCAACAAACTGCTGCACACGACTCTGTGCCATGACAACAGACTCGACGCAGCCCAGCAGGCGCAGGCGGCCCGGCTCCAGAACCAGAACCTCGGCACTGGTGTCCCGCAGTAGGCGGTCCAGGAATAGACCTCTGGCACCGGCAAAGATACAGTGCATGTCCACAGGGTAGCTCTCCACCTGCTGCAGCTCTGGGTCACATAGACCTTTCAGGTACTCCTGTAACACAGAGTCATCAATGTATTCATATTGCCATACAAAAAGCATTTCAGAACTGTTTAGTCAGTTTCCATTGGACGAACTCTGGAACTTTTGATGAATCATTTGGCAACAAAAGCTTTTTGAGGGCGGAGTGACTGCATCCCAGTAAGAGAAAGACACATTGACAAACTTACGAAAGTAGAAGCAGAAACCATGACTATAAAGCGTACACTGCACAACAGTAAACACCTTACCTGGACCAAATTAAAAATTACCTGTAACTTAGGAATGAATAATTAAATTCGGCAAATATCTTTTCAACATTTTGTAAAAGCCACTACTAGTATATCTAGCATTCATTCAGTTTTGCCAAACTAGACCCGGTGTGGCTAAGAAATGGCATTCACAAACTAACAGAGACCCATTCATGCAGACTCTCAACCTTCTTTGTGGGGAACAATAACCAGCTATTTGAAACTGATAGTAAAAAAGACTCTGTACAACCAAGAAAACAACTCATCGCCCTGAATCATCTCCAGGAAATCAGTGTGACCAAAAACCTACATGGGAAGTCGGCAAGATACCAACAAAATGAGGAAATCGAATATTTGTTCTCTTAAATATTTAAGGAATCAGACTCCAGTCTGCCAAAGCCAAATAGCAAACCAGTCCCAATTCCTGTCCACGCAATTCCCTGATGACTGGCCAGAGACGTGATGGGGCAAGACAAAGCCATAATGTAGTGGAGTTTCCACTTACCATGTTCTCATTGGGGTGGGAGGGGTTTCCAGGTTTACTGGCACCAATAGTAACTATTTCCGTGTCAAACAGTGACATTGATATGATCAAATCCGGTGCTCCATACATTGAATTCCAGCTGCACTGTACACAATGTTGGCCAAGAAAGACTACAGATAATTTTTTTTTGGTGAGGTAGCCAAAACTGCTGTTGCCAGAGTAACATCAGGAACGGCAGGGTGCCAGCTTGCCTATCGATCATGGTATCTGTCATGCAGTCCTGATCTTGCAAGCAAGTAAGCAAGTTTATTTCTATAGCACAATTCATACATAGAAGCAATTCAATGTGTTTTACAGAGGAAAATAACAATAAAACGATTAAATACATTCATACATCTTGGGAGAATTAGGTTGTAATCTTTGCCTGTCGTCTTGACGCCCAAACAAAATTACAGCACCAAACAACGTTAAAGAGACTTTGCTCTACCAAAGGCCTTTGCTGTGGTGCTGCATACTGACACCACTGAATGGAGAAAACATGAGAATAGCTGTCATTTTTAAGAACCACAATCGTTTCCAGCAGCAGGCAGTCATTTTTACCTTCGCTTTTGATACGTCGTCTCTCTTTCCCTTGAGTTGAAGCCATATCTGCCTGGACGCGGTACTACTGTGCGCTCCAGTGTGGTCCAACAGGCCGATAATAGTGAAAGCTACCTGGAAAACCTGCTCGACCCGGGGCTTAGCGCATTTAAGTTCCTCTTGCTTGTCCTCGAAAACGGCAAATTCGTCCACAGTCAGGGCCTCGTGTTTCTCCAGCCTGCTTGCTGCTGCTGGTGACAGCCTGTTTCCAGGGGGGTCGCCATAGGTACCGTCCTCCGTGACTCTCTTCATCCCGAGGAGGGGCCTCGTTGTTGACATTCTGCTCCCGATTAGATATGTCCCCTTTTCCCCACAAATAGGCTGTTATTATTATAATTATTTCCACCACCCGGAATAATTGAGATCTTTGCCCTCCGTCATGGTCCCCCGCGACGTGACTTCCTGCTCCCCGGGTGAAATATTAGCGATAAGCGTATTTTCTGACCAACTTTTCACACGACAACCCCCGAGGCGACCGGAAAGTCCCGGTGATGACGTCATCAAAAGACGACTGCGTGTTGTTTATTTTGTCACCGACCAAAGATCTCACCGATATGTTTGAGATATTGACAGAGACATAGGTATTAAAAAAATAATTACTAATAATGATTACTAATGGGCTCTACATTCCTATGTAAAATAGACAACCAATGTGACATTTAAAAACAGGATATTGCAGTGTACAGTGGGACAAATACAAACATGCATATAGGCCTATAATGGATTTTAAACAATCTTTATGATTTCACCCAAATGCATTTTTCAAGCAAACCCCCATAAATACCAATATTTCGACATCTGTATACTTCCTCCAAATCTTATACAACTGCACCACCTAGAGGTTATGAAGCTATGAGATAGGGGTGTCTGGTCTATTCTGGTTTAGTAACAACAGGCACATTCAGCATGATTCATGACACATTATCTTTGTAAAGCTGATTTTGTTACAACGTTAGCAGTGAATTGTGTAGTGATTTTTATTTATAAACTTACAGGGATAGGTGTAATTGAAATGGGTTCAAATTAAAATGGTAAAAAAGGTATTGAACAGTTGTAACCGGGTTTAAATTCAGATCACACAAAGACAGTGAAAATGGGTCTTTACACAAACACACATGGGAGTCTTGGTAAACTCCGTTACTAGTTCCCTTCTCACATGCATTGTTTTTTTTAGGACGGTCTGTTTAAGACTCACAGTTGTGCTATATTCTCTCAATTTCTAAATAATGTTTTAAAGTTCCCTAGGGATAATGCATTGGATTGTTCCGTAAAGAATCTTGTTCCACATTTGCTGAATGTTCCTTAGTTTAATTATTGTATTGACATACTGTGTCACTTAGTTTATGTTAGTAATTGTATTGACATATTGTGTGACTTAGTTTATGTTAGTAATTGTATTGACATACTGCATACTGTGTGACTTGCCCCCTTTTTAAAACAAGTGTTATCGGTGCATTACCCTTTTATGGAGGAAGAGTCTGTTGACTAGCTCGACCCAGGGATAACCAGTCATTATATCACTGTGTTGCTGAGACACTTTAACCGACAAGAACGGAACCTGCTAATATTTGGGTGAACAGATAACAAGACAAGATTGACACCTGCATCTTTAAGTAAACGTGATCAGCCAAAGTTAACCAATCACACTTTCATAACAAGCAGAATTACAGGTGCAACGCAAAAAATGAGCATATCGTGCAAAAGTTCATTTATTTCAGTAATTCAACTAATATATTATATAGACTCATTACATGCAAAGTGAGATATTTCAAGCCTTTATTTGATATAATGTTAATGATTATGGCGTACAGCTTACGAAAACCCCAAATTCAAAATCTCAGAAAATTGGAATATTGTGAAAAGGTTCAGGATTGTAGGCTCAAAGTGTCTCACTCTAATCAGCTAATTAATCCAAAACACCTGCAAAGGATTCCTGAGCCTTTACTTGGTCTCTCAGTCTGGTTCAGCGGAATTCACAATCAGGGGGAAGACTGCTGATGTGACAGTTGTGCAGAAAACCATCATTAACACCCTCCACAAGGAGGGAAAGCCTCAAAAGGTAATTGAAAAAGAAGTTGGATGTTCTCAAAGTGCTGTATCAAGGCACATTAATAGATAGTTAAGTGGAAGGGAAAAGTGTGAAAGAAAAAGGTGCACAAGCAGCAGGGATGAACGTAGCATGGAGAGGATTGTCAGGAAATGACCATTCAAATGTGTGGGGGGGCTTCACAAGGAGTGTCGTATTCCTCTTGTCAAGCCGCTCCTGAACAACAAACAACGTCAGAAGTGTCCTGCTTGCGCTAAAGAAAAAAAGAACTGGTCTGTTTCTCAGTGGTCCAATGAGATGACATGAGAATGAGATGACATGAGACTGAACAATGCAGAAGAGCGGTAGGCCGCTATTGAAGCATCCTGGTCATCCATAACACATCAGCAGTGCCACAGGCTGATAGCATCCATGCCATGCCGCATTGAGGCAGTAATTCATGCAAAAGGGGCCCAAACCAAGTACTGAATACATATGCATGATTATACTTTTCAGAGGGCTGACATTTCTGTATTTAAAATATTTTTTTATTGATTTTATGTAATATTCTAATTTCCTGAGATTTTGAATTTGGGGTTTTCATAAGATGTACTAGTATAGACCAATTATCACCCTACGTCACATCGACGTCACGCATGTTCAAACGCGCATGTCGGTTGCAAAAGACGACCAGAAACATTCAAAACGCTATATTGAAAAAATCAATTTTATTGGAAATGTCGATCCTTATGAAGTCCCAAAAGACCAGTGGATCCGCGACCCTGACGCCTTACCTCCCATCACATTTCCTGATATATATTCTTATTTTGTTTGTGGTGTCAGTATGGAACGCCATTTGCGTCAATATTAAATAATAAATGCAGCTATGATATAATAAATATATCTATGAAATTAGGCAATAATTACATGAATACGTGTAAATATAAATGTATAAATCACTTCATATGTACATAGGTTTTATTTCAAAATTATGTTTTCCATAAGACAACATTTATTTATTTCGAGGGACTTGTATTTCACAATTCCCCATGTATTCATTTCAAGGCAGTCCTTTTTCATAGGACCTGCACTCTCAGCGACTAATAATCCACCTTGTTTTTTCACAATTTTTGAACCTACTCAAATAAATAATTCATACAAACAACATGTGTTTCTCTCTAGTTGTATGTCTTGGACATGACCAGAGATCTCTGCTGCGTTTTCTGCAACCTAGTTGCGCGCGCAACCCGAATGTATACAAACAAATCATTGGTCTATAGTCATCGAAATTATATAAAATAAAGGCTTGAAATATCTCACTTTGAATGTAATGAGTCTATATTTATAATATATAATAGTTTCACCTTTTAAGTTGAATTACTGAAATAAATGCAATTTTTTTGAGTTGCACCTGTATGGGCCTCCTATAGCTGTTAAGGTGCCAGCATCAAATTATGAGTTCTATATAATGTTTTAGTTAGAAGGCAGCGCCATGTTACAACTAGTTGTATAAACAAACAAGCTGTTGACACGCTTACTCGGAAACGCTTTGACAGCTCAGCTTTGGACAGCAGTTCCTTGTTTATAGTACAATTCCTCATCAAAGGAGTCATTGGAGTTTCAGAGCAGAGACAGACTTTCAATTTGTCGGGGGGAAAAACAACTTTCAATCTGTCGCTCTAGATCGCGGATTAATATGTATTGTTGTTTCCCTGCAACTTTCTCGATCGTTTGTGTCTGTTTGAATTACGCCTGTATGGAGTATGCTCGTATGTCATGATGGCCGAGCGGTCTAAGGCGCTGCGTTCAGGTCGCAGTCTCCCCTGGAGGCGTGGGTTCGAATCCCACTTCTGACAGCAATGCTTTTGGTTAGGAAACGTTATATATAATTAATGTATGTAAGTAGCCAACGTGTATACTCTTAAATTAATCTATTAGTGAACACTACTTTAAATATATTTGATTATTAAGAATCTGAATAGTTTATTTATTCGCATTACACTTGACAGTGGATATTTATATAATATCAATGAAATTCTACTTTTATAAGGACTTTAAAGGCCACGTCTACCATGTGTTTCCGTGGTGACATCCGACATCAGCCATCTAGTGTTCTACCATCTTACTCAGCTTGTTTGTGACGGGTGGGAGTTGCCTGCTTATGATGTCATATTTAAAAACTGGCAAGCTGACGAAGTGGGAAAAATGCCACATACATTTCTTGTGTTGGAAGTTTGTGCTGATGTTTAGCTGACCTATACATTTGTAGATGTCTAGCCTTGTGGGCAGATGTGAAAATCTTTATTTAGTTGATCATTGAAAATTTTTACAAATTAAGGGAAGGTATTGAGCAGATTAACAAAACATTTTTTTTAGAGCACAAAAGTCTAAAAAAGCATTATTGCCTCGGTTAGATGTCTGTTGAATCGTACAGAATCTACAGACAAGGCACTCTAATACATGCACTTTTATTTTGTCTTCCTCCGGCCAAACATTCTCTTTCCCTTCCCTCTTTCTTCTCACATACGTGTCGCTGTCACAGATATTACCCCAAAATCTTTTTAGCTCTCCAACTAAGGAGATAACAAACAGTTATCATATTATAAAACAGTACGTTTGGTTGGTTGGCAACAAACATTTAACATAGCTGTCTACGTTGCCGGTAGCACAAATGAGCCAGCTAACATACCTTAAACCAGGGGTGCTCACACGTTTTCAGCATGCGAGATACTTATAAAATTACCAAGTCAAAATGATCTACCTACTACAAAAATGCAAAACGTAGATTTATCTATAAATATATGAAGAATTCTTTTTACAATGTTGATGTACCTTGCATACTATGGGATAAGATTTGGGTCAATAAAAATGAATGAAACTTTTGCGAAAACAAACAAAAAATATGCATAAACACCAAACATTTTTACATTGTCTTCAAATAAACTGCATTCTTTAATTAAAAATGTCAGTTTCGCTTTCGCCAAACATGCTTTTCAATGCGCTGGCAGATTTTTCGTTTTCAAAATGTTTTTTTTTACGTTTTCGCTTCTCAAATTTACGTTCGCCCTTCTAGGCACATACCTATCGTGTGGGCGGGCATAACACCAGTCTGTTCTCATTGGCTAGTGAGATTTTGATTGACAGCTCCTTGAACCGGAAGTAAACTTCAGTGCCCCAAATTTTTAAATCTGTGAGTCAGTAAAACACTGACATTTCCCCCAAGTGCATTCTATATAACATCCAGTTAGTCCCGGGTCTAGTGACAACACTAGTGCATTCTATATAACATCCAGTTAGTACCGGGTCTAGTGACAACACTAGTGCATTCTATATAACATCCAGTTAGTGCTGGGTCTAGTGACAACACTAGTGCATTCTATATAACATCCAGTTAGTAACGGGTCTAGTGACAACACTAGTGCATTCTATATAACATCTAGTTATTACCGGGTCTAGTGACAACACTAGTGCATTCTATATACCATCCAGTTAGTTCCTCGGTCTAGTGACAACACTAGTGCATTCTATATAACATCCAGTTAGTCCCGGGTCTAGTGACAACACTAGTGCATTCTATATAACATCCAGTTAGTACTGGGTCTAGTGACAACACTAGTGCATTCTATATAACATCCAGTTAGTACTGGGTCTAGTGACAACACTAGTGCATTCTATATAACATCCAGTTAGTACTGGGTCTAGTGACAGCACTAGTGCATTCTATATAACATCCAGTTAGTGCTGGGTCTAGTGACAACACTAGTGCATTCTATATAACATCCAGTTAGTACCGGGTCTAGTGACAGCACTAGTGCATTCTATGTAACATCCAGTTAGTGCCGGGTCTAGTGACAACACTAGTGCATTTTATATAACATCCAGTTAGTACTGGGTCTAGTGACAACACTAGTGCATTCTATATAACATCCAGTTAGTACTGGGTCTAGTGACAACACTAGTGCATTCTATATAACATCCAGTTAGTACTGGGTCTAGTGACAACACTAGTGCATTCTATATAACATCCAGTTAGTGCTGGGTCTAGTGACAACACTAGTGCATTCTATATAACATCCAGTTAGTGCCGGGTCTAGTGACAACACTAGTGCATTCTATATAACATCCAGTTAGTGCTGGGTCTAGTGACAACACTAGTGCATTCTATATAACATCCAGTTAGTGCTGGGTCTAGTGACAACACTAGTGCATTCTATATAACATCCAGTTAGTACCGGGTCTAGTGACAACACTAGTGCATTCTATATAACATCCAGTTAGTAACGGGTCTAGTGACAACACTAGTGCATTCTATATAACATCTAGTTAGTACCGGGTCTAGTGACAACACTAGTGCATTCTATATAACATCCAGTTAGTGCTGGGTCTAGTGACAACACTAGTGCATTCTATATAACATCCAGTTAGTCCCGGGTCTAGTGACAACACTAGTGCATTCTATATAACATCCAGTTAGTACTGGGTCTAGTGACAACACTAGTGCATTCTATATAACATCCAGTTAGTACTGGATCGTCTCCGGTTACGTATGTAACCTTAGTTCCCTGAGGGGAACGAGACGCTGCGTGAAACCGCTATGGGAACGCTCTGCGTGAGTGTGTCATGAAGCACATGTGTAATCAGTCCAATGGCGTGACGGAACGTCACAGACGGGTGACGTCGCGACCAGGAAGTCATAAAAGCACCCCTAATTACCGGCACCTTCAGTTTCTGATGGGCTGAAGCAAGTGCCAAGGGCATGCTGGGAGTATGGCACAGACACGCAGCGTCTCGTTCCCCTCAGGGAACTAAGGTTACATACGTAACCGGAGATGTTCCCTATCAGGGAACTTCGAGCTGCGTGAAAACGCTATGGGAACGCCACTACCCACTTCGCCATACGAGCAAGTGTCCGCCATGTGAAGTCAGAGCGCACATTCGGACGAAAGCACCTGCGCCCCTGGCGTGGAGCCAAAGTCAAGCCGGTAAAATCTCACGAACGTGTGCGGTGAGGACCAGCCTGCCGCAACACAGACGTCATGAAGAGACACTTTACCTGACAAAAGGGCTTTTGAAGCCGCCATACTCCTGGTCGAGTGGGCTCGAACAGCCAAGGGTGAAGGCTGACCAGCCGATTCGTAAGCAAGTGAGATGGCCTCAACCACCCACTTGCTCATCCTCTGCTTAGACACAGGACCCCCTCTCTTGGGTGGTCCAAAGCACACGAACAGCTGTTCAGACAGCCTCCACAGGGCAGTTCTGTGGACGTAGGCGTCTAAGGCCCTCACCGGGCAGAGGAGTTTATGCTTCTTCTGGTCCGTTGTCAAAAAAGGAGGAGGGCAGAAGGCTTGCAGCACAATAGGCCCAACGATATTAGTTGGGACTTTGGGGACATACCCGGGTGAAGGTAGTAGAAACGCCTTGACCATACCGGGTGAGAAGTCCAAGCAAGAGGGCGCCACCGACAGCGCTTGCATATCACCAATCCTCTTCAGAGAAGAGATGGCAAGTAAGAAGACCGTCTTGAGGGTCACGAACTTGTCAGGGACCTCCTCAATGGGCTCAAACGGAGCACGGGAGAGGCCTTCTAGTACAATAGCCAGGTCCCAGGATGGCACCCTCATGCCGGCTGCTGGCTTCAGCCTCCGGGCGCCACAAAGGAAGCGTGATACCAGTGGGTGTCTCCCCAGAGAAACCCCATTTAGAGGGACATGGCATGCGGACAAAGCCGCCACATACACCTTCAGTGTGGATGGGGATAGACCTGTAGAGAAACGATGCTGCAGGAACTCCAGTACTGCAAACACTGGGCAGTTAACTGGGTCCACCTGCCGTTCTCTACACCACGAGGTGAACAGTTTCCACCTGGCGGCATACGCCTTCCTTGTGGCTGGAGCTCTGGAGTGAAGGATGGTCTCAACGACCTCAGTCGAGAGACCTGAATCTAAGAGGCGGGCCCCCTCAGAGGCCAGGCCCATAGTTTCCACAGCTCCGGGCGGGGGTGAAGGATGACCCCATGCGCCTGGGAAAGCAGGTCCCTCCTGATCGGAATCTCCAGCGGAGAGCCGACGAGGAGAGATATTAGGTCCGCAAACCATACTCGGGCCGGCCAATACGATGCTACGAGCAGTAGACTGACCCGCTCCTGACGGATCCTCTCCAGAACTCCTGGGAGCAGAGCAACCGGGGGGAAAGCGTACAGGCGTGACCTCGGCCATGCCTGCACCATGGCATCCATGAGTCAGCGAAAACCACAGAGGACAGTGTGACGTCTCTCTGGACGCAAACAGGTCCACTTCAGCCCGACCGAAGTGCGACCAAAGGAGCTCCACCACCTCGGGATGGAGTCTCCACTCCCCGGGACTCGGCCCCTGTCTCGACAGGGTGTCTGCCCCCTGATTTAGGTACCCAGGGATAAAAATGGCCCTTAAAGAAAGGAGCTTCCCGTGGGACCACAGAAGGACCTGGCGGGCCAGATTGTAAAGTGGGCGTGAGCGCAGACCCCCCTGGTGGTTGATGTAAAAAACCACCGATGTGTTGTCCGACCGGACAAGGACATGATGACCCCTTAGGTCTGGGAGGAAGTGCTTCAGAGCCTGGTAAACTGCCAGCATCTCTAGCCAATTTATGTGCCATGATAGCTGATGGCCCCGCCAGAGCCCTTGAGCTGGGCGACCACTCATGATCGCCCCCCAGCCGGTGAGGGAGGCATCCGTCGTTAGTGTAACACGACGACACGGAGCTCCCAACACGGGACCCTGGGTTAGGAACCAAGGCTTCCTCCACATGACCAGCGTGCGGAGACAACGCCGCGTAACAGTGATCATGCGGAACTGGTTTCCCCTCGGGGAGAACCCCTTGGTTCTGAGCCACCACTGTAACGGTCTCATGAACAGCAGGCCGCAAGGAATAACGTTGGACGCTGCTGCCAGCAGACCCAACAGTCTCTGAAACTGTTTCACAGTGAGTGACTGGCCTAGCCTCACCTGCTCGACGGCAGCAAGGATTGACGCCACACGTGCAGGAGACAGATGTGCCCGCATCGTGGTCGAATCCCAGACTACGCCCAGGAAAGTGGTCACCTGTACCGGCGACAGCACACTCTTCCCAGCATTGAGCCTCAACCCCAGTTTGTTGATGTGAGCCAGAACGATATTGTGACAAACCAGTCCTCGGACCTGATTTGTGATACGATCTGTTTGAGAGTGAGCATTTTGAAGCTGAGTCTCCCGACCGTCTGATTCAACAGACGTAGGTCTAAAATAGGACGCAACCCCCCATCCTTCTTAGGAACAACGAAGTACCGGCTGTACCAGCCCGACTCCCTGCTGAGAGGAAGAACTCGTTCTATAGCCCCTTTTAGCAGGAGAGTCTGTACCTCCTGCTCCAGTACCAGAGCATGCTCTGGGCCCACCACTGTGGGCAGGACCCCATTGAAACGAGGCGGATGCGTCCTGAATTGGATGGCATACCCGCTCTCGATTATCCGCAGGACCCACTGAGATATATTCGGCAGGGTCTTTCACTCTGCCAGAAAATCCACTAGGGGTACCAGCCTCTCGAGGCTGGCCTCTGGAGTAACAGGTACTGCAGACACAGTGCCCTGTAACAGCGCACTTGCAGGGAACAACTGGTCCGACAGTTCTGGGCCCCTCCTCGGAGGAGGCGAGCGCCCCTCGGGAAAACGCTCGCCCAGGCCACCCCGCTGAGGGCACCAGGAGGAGCTCACTACTCCCCTGGTGGGGACCACCCCCAGCGGTTTGACCCCCCTGTCAGGGTCTCTTAGACAAAGCCTTCTTGGGTGTAGCGACAGGCCTCGGAACTGTCCTACCCCTCGAAGGCCCCGCCTGTGAGCGCCGCCCCCCGGCCCACTCATCGTGTGGGGGCGCCCGAGTAGCGACACTCACTCTCTGCTGCGCCCGGTGTGCCGTGCTCGGCGCCGGGCGGGGCTGCCCCCGTCCGACAGCCCCCGCGACGCGGCTACGACGGGGGAGAAATTTCTGGAAGGCAGCCGCCTGCCTTCTCTCCTCCTGAAACCTCTCGACGACCGAGCCAATAGCAGGGCCAAAGAGGCCGTCGGGGGAAAGAGGCGCGCCATAGCACGGCCCACTGATTTGGCCGTCTCCTTAGTGGCACGAAGAGACAAATCCGCCGCCTGACAAAGTTCTCGAACCTCATCAGGACTTACAGTCTCCCCCTGAGCCCCGTCGCTAAGCAGCTCTGCCTGATATGCCTGTAGAATAGACATAGTATGCAGGCAGGAAGCTGCCTGACCCGCCGCCGAATAAGCTTTGCCCACCAGCGCTGAAGTAGTCTTCAACGCCTTGGAGGGCAATGCCGGTGTCCTCAGAGACGATGCCGCGGGAGATAAATGGCTAGCCAGTATCTCCTCCGCGACCGGCATCGGTCCGTACCCATGAACATTAGCCTCGGCAACATTAGAGTACATATGAGTCCGCGGATTAAACACCCGGGATGTCCGCGGATTAAACACACCGGCTTCTTCCAGGACCTCGACACCTCAGCGTGGAGGTCCGGGAAGAAAGGCAAACACCGGCGAGGAGGTAAAGCACGGGAGGGCAAGAATCGTTCATTCAACTTACTGGTTGAAGCAGACTCCTGCCTTTCAGCCGGCCACTCGATGTTGAGCTTCCCCACAGCTCGGGTGAGTACCTCCAGCAGCTCCTCGTTCGCGGGTGATTGAACCAACAATTCAGCCTCCGCCTCGAGGTTTTCAACCTCCATTTCCTCAGAACTGGACTGCTGAGAAAAAGGTGCCTCCCCCAGGGCGGAAGAAACCCGCGCGGGTGCTTCCGGACCCCGAGCTGAGGCACTGGCTCTAGCAGACGAAGACCGAGAAATTGCAGAAGCCGCCTCGAAACCGCATGCTAGATCCGCTTGCGAACCCCACGACGTCAGTCGGCGCCGTGCCTCGGCAGCGGCGGCTAGTGCATTCTATATAACATCCAGTTAGTACTGGGTCTAGTGACAACACTAGTGCATTCTATATAACATCCAGTTAGTACTTGGTCTAGTGACAACACTAGTGCATTCTATATAACATCCAGTTAGTGCTGGGTCTAGTGACAACACTAGTGCATTCTATATAACATCCAGTTAGTGCCGGGTCTAGTGACAACACTAGTGCATTCTATATAACATCCAGTTAGTGCTGGGTCTAGTGACAACACTTGTGCATTCTATATAACATCCAGTTAGTACCGGGTCTAGTGACAACACTAGTGCATTCTATATAACATCCAGCTAGTGCTGGGTCTAGTGACAACACTAGTGCATTCTATATAACATCCAGTTAGTATCCCGGGTCTAGTGACAACACTAGTGCATTCTATATAACATCCAGTTAGTGCTGGGTCTAGTGACAACACTAGTGCATTCTATATAACATCCAGTTAGTACCGGGTCTAGTGACAACACTAGTGCATTCTATATAACATCCAGTTAGTACCGGGTCTAGTGACAACACTAGTGCATTCTATATAACATCCAGTTAGTACCGGGTCTAGTGACAACACTAGTGCATTCTATATAACATCCAGTTAGTACTGGGTCTAGTGACAACACTAGTGCATTCTATATAACATCCAGTTAGTACGGGTCTAGTGGGTCTAGTGACAACACTAGTGCATTCTATATAACATCCAGTTAGTGCCGGGTCTAGTGACAACACTAGTGCATTCTATTCTATATAACATCCAGTTAGTACTGGGTCTAGTGACAACACTAGTGCATTCTATATAACATCCAGTTAGTACCGGGTCTAGTGACAACACTAGTGCATTCTATATAACATCCAGTTAGTACCGGGTCTAGTGACAACACTAGTGCATTCTATATAACATCCAGTTAGTGCTGGGTCTAGTGACAACACTAGTGCATTCTATATAACATCCAGTTAGTACCGGGTCTAGTGACAACACTAGTGCATTCTATATAACATCCAGTTAGTGCTGGGTCTAGTGACAACACTAGTGCATTCTATATAACATCCAGTTAGTACCGGGTCTAGTGACAACACTAGTGCATTCTATATAACATCCAGTTAGTGCCGGGTCTAGTGACAACACTAGTGCATTCTATATAACATCCAGTTAGTGCTGGGTCTAGTGACAACACTAGTGCATTCTATATAACATCCAGTTAGTACCTGGGTCTAGTGACAACACTAGTGCATTCTATATAACATCCAGTTAGTACCGGGTCTAGTGACAACACTAGTGCATTCTATATAACATCCAGTTAGTGCCGGGTCTAGTGACAACACTAGTGCATTCTATATAACATCCAGTTAGTACCGGGTCTAGTGACAACACTAGTGCATTCTATATAACATCCAGTTAGTACCGGGTCTAGTGACAACACTAGTGCATTCTATATAACATCCAGTTAGTGCTGGGTCTAGTGACAACACTAGTGCATTCTATATAACATCCAGTTAGTACCGGGTCTAGTGACAACACTAGTGCATTCTATATAACATCCAGTTAGTGCTGGGTCTAGTGACAACACTAGTGCATTCTATATAACATCCAGTTAGTACCGGGTCTAGTGACAACACTAGTGCATTCTATATAACATCCAGTTAGTACCGGGTCTAGTGACAACACTAGTGCATTCTATATAACATCCAGTTAGTACCGGGTCTAGTGACAACACTAGTGCATTCTATATAACATCCAGTTAGTATGTACTAGTGCATTCTATATAACATCCAGTTAGTGCCGGGTCTAGTGACAACACTAGTGCATTCTATATAACATCCAGTTAGTGCCGGGTCTAGTGACAACACTAGTGCATTCTATATAACATCCAGTTAGTGCTGGGTCTAGTGACAACACTAGTGCATTCTATATAACATCCAGTTAGTACCGGGTCTAGTGACAACACTAGTGCATTCTATATAACATCCAGTTAGTGCCGGGTCTAGTGACAACACTAGTGCATTCTATATAACATCCAGTTAGTGCCGGGTCTAGTGACAACACTAGTGCATTCTATATAACATCCAGTTAGTGCCGGGTCTAGTGACAACACTAGTGCATTCTATATAACATCCAGTTAGTGCCGGGTCTAGTGACAACACTAGTGCATTCTATATAACATCCAGTTAGTGCCGGGTCTAGTGACAACACTAGTGCATTCTATATAACATCCAGTTAGTGCTGGGTCTAGTGACAACACTAGTGCATTCTATATAACATCCAGTTAGTACCGGGTCTAGTGACAACACTAGTGCATTCTATATAACATCCAGTTAGTACGGGTCTAGTGACAACACTAGTGCATTCTATATAACATCCAGTTAGTGCCGGGTCTAGTGACAACACTAGTGCATTCTATATAACATCCAGTTAGTGCCGGGTCTAGTGACAACACTAGTGCATTCTATATAACATCCAGTTAGTACTGGGTCTAGTGACAACACTAGTGCATTCTATATAACATCCAGTTAGTACCGGGTCTAGTGACAACACTAGTGCATTCTATATAACATCCAGTTAGTACCGGGTCTAGTGACAACACTAGTGCATTCTATATAACATCCAGTTAGTACTGGGTCTAGTGACAACACTAGTGCATTCTATATAACATCCAGTTAGTACCGGGTCTAGTGACAACACTAGTGCATTCTATATAACATCCAGTTAGTGCTGGGTCTAGTGACAACACTAGTGCATTCTATATAACATCCAGTTAGTACCGGGTCTAGTGACAACACTAGTGCATTCTATATAACATCCAGTTAGTGCTGGGTCTAGTGACAACACTAGTGCATTCTATATAACATCCAGTTAGTACCGGGTCTAGTGACAACACTAGTGCATTCTATATAACATCCAGTTAGTACCGGGTCTAGTGACAACACTAGTGCATTCTATATAACATCCAGTTAGTACCGGGTCTAGTGACAACACTAGTGCATTCTATATAACATCCAGTTAGTGCCGGGTCTAGTGACAACACTAGTGCATTCTATATAACATCCAGTTAGTACTGGGTCTAGTGACAACACTAGTGCATTCTATATAACATCCAGTTAGTACCGGGTCTAGTGACAACACTAGTGCATTCTATATAACATCCAGTTAGTGCCGGGTCTAGTGACAACACTAGTGCATTCTATATAACATCCAGTTAGTACCGGGTCTAGTGACAACACTAGTGCATTCTATATAACATCCAGTTAGTGCCGGGTCTAGTGACAACACTAGTGCATTCTATATAACATCCAGTTAGTGCCGGGTCTAGTGACAACACTAGTGCATTCTATATAACATCCAGTTAGTGCTGGGTCTAGTGACAACACTAGTGCATTCTATATAACATCCAGTTAGTACTGGGTCTAGTGACAACACTAGTGCATTCTATATAACATCCAGTTAGTACCGGGTCTAGTGACAACACTAGTGCATTCTATATAACATCCAGTTAGTACCGGGTCTAGTGACAACACTAGTGCATTCTATATAACATCCAGTTAGTGCTGGGTCTAGTGACAACACTAGTGCATTCTATATAACATCCAGTTAGTACCGGGTCTAGTGACAACACTAGTGCATTCTATATAACATCCAGTTAGTGCTGGGTCTAGTGACAACACTAGTGCATTCTATATAACATCCAGTTAGTACCGGGTCTAGTGACAACACTAGTGCATTCTATATAACATCCAGTTAGTGCTGGGTCTAGTGACAACACTAGTGCATTCTATATAACATCCAGTTAGTACCGGGTCTAGTGACAACACTAGTGCATTCTATATAACATCCAGTTAGTGCCGGGTCTAGTGACAACACTAGTGCATTCTATATAACATCCAGTTAGTGCTGGGTCTAGTGACAACACTAGTGCATTCTATATAACATCCAGTTAGTACCGGGTCTAGTGACAACACTAGTGCATTCTATATAACATCCAGTTAGTACCGGGTCTAGTGACAGCACTAGTGCATTCTATATAACATCCAGTTAGTGCCGGGTCTAGTGACAACACTAGTGCATTCTATATAACATCCAGTTAGTGCCGGGTCTAGTGACAACACTAGTGCATTCTATATAACATCCAGTTAGTACCGGGTCTAGTGACAACACTAGTGCATTCTATATAACATCCAGTTAGTACCGGGTCTAGTGACAACACTAGTGCATTCTATATAACATCCAGTTAGTACCGGGTCTGGGTCTGGGTCTAGTGACAACACTAGTGCATTCTATATAACATCCAGTTAGTACCGGGTCTAGTGACAACACTAGTGCATTCTATATAACATCCAGTTAGTGCTGGGTCTAGTGACAACACTAGTGCATTCTATATAACATCCAGTTAGTACCGGGTCTAGTGACAACACTAGTGCATTCTATATAACATCCAGTTAGTGCTGGGTCTAGTGACAACACTAGTGCATTCTATATAACATCCAGTTAGTACGGGTCTAGTGACAACACTAGTGCATTCTATATAACATCCAGTTAGTGCCGGGTCTAGTGACAACACTAGTGCATTCTATATAACATCCAGTTAGTGCTGGGTCTAGTGACAACACTAGTGCATTCTATATAACATCCAGTTAGTACCGGGTCTAGTGACAACACTAGTGCATTCTATATAACATCCAGTTAGTACCGGGTCTAGTGACAACACTAGTGCATTCTATATAACATCCAGTTAGTACCGGGTCTAGTGACAACACTAGTGCATTCTATATAACATCCAGTTAGTGCCGGGTCTAGTGACAACACTAGTGCATTCTATATACACATCCAGTTAGTGCCGCATTCTATATAACATCCAGTTAGTAGTGACAACACTAGTGCATTCTATATAACATCCAGTTAGTGCTGGGTCTAGTGACAACACTAGTGCATTCTATATAACATCCAGTTAGTACCGGGTCTAGTGACAACACTAGTGCATTCTATATAACATCCAGTTAGTACCGGGTCTAGTGACAACACTAGTGCATTCTATATAACATCCAGTTAGTACCGGGTCTAGTGACAACACTAGTGCATTCTATATAACATCCAGTTAGTGCCGGGTCTAGTGACAACACTAGTGCATTCTATATAACATCCAGTTAGTGCCGGGTCTAGTGACAACACTAGTGCATTCTATATAACATCCAGTTAGTGCTGGGTCTAGTGACAACACTAGTGCATTCTATATAACATCCAGTTAGTACCGGGTCTAGTGACAACACTAGTGCATTCTATATAACATCCAGTTAGTACCGGGTCTAGTGACAACACTAGTGCATTCTATATAACATCCAGTTAGTGCCGGGTCTAGTGACAACACTAGTGCATTCTATATAACATCCAGTTAGTGCCGGGTCTAGTGACAACACTAGTGCATTCTATATAACATCCAGTTAGTACCGGGTCTAGTGACAACACTAGTGCATTTTATATAACATCCAGTTAGTACCGGGTCTAGTGACAACACTAGTGCATTCTATATAACATCCAGTTAGTGCTGGGTCTAGTGACAACACTAGTGCATTCTATATAACATCCAGTTAGTACCGGGTCTAGTGACAACACTAGTGCATTCTATATAACATCCAGTTAGTGCTGGGTCTAGTGACAACACTAGTGCATTCTATATAACATCCAGTTAGTACCGGGTCTAGTGACAACACTAGTGCATTCTATGTAACATCCAGTTAGTGCTGGGTCTAGTGACAACACAGTTAGTGCATTCTATATAACATCCAGTTAGTACCGGGTCTAGTGACAACACTAGTGCATTCTATATAACATCCAGTTAGTGCCGGGTCTAGTGACAACACTAGTGCATTCTATATAACATCCAGTTAGTGCTGGGTCTAGTGACAACACTAGTGCATTCTATATAACATCCAGTTAGTACCGGGTCTAGTGACAACACTAGTGCATTCTATATAACATCCAGTTAGTACCGGGTCTAGTGACAACACTAGTGCATTCTATATAACATCCAGTTAGTACGGGTCTAGTGACAACACTAGTGCATTCTATATAACATCCAGTTAGTGCCGGGTCTAGTGACAACACTAGTGCATTCTATATAACATCCAGTTAGTGCCGGGTCTAGTGACAACACTAGTGCATTCTATATAACATCCAGTTAGTGCTGGGTCTAGTGACAACACTAGTGCATTCTATATAACATCCAGTTAGTACCGGGTCTAGTGACAACACTAGTGCATTCTATATAACATCCAGTTAGTACCGGGTCTAGTGACAACACTAGTGCATTCTATATAACATCCAGTTAGTACTGGGTCTAGTGACAACACTAGTGCATTCTATATAACATTCCTGAGTACTTGTGTTGGATACGGGCAGAACTTGAGACGTACTGGGAGCTTCTTCACTATTTGGCAACTGAGCATCATCTGCAACATCACTGTCTACAGTGTCAACTTCAAGTTCAATTTGGTCAGCATGCTTTGTATTTAGATGCTTCCGAAAGCCTGAGAATGTTCCAAAAACCTGTCAGCCTCCTGCCTGAGCACATTTTAAGCGAAGTGATTTGCCCTGATATAAACCATGTATTAATAGCAAATGCCTCACAAGACTGTTGGTGCTCACAACTTGAATCTGGCAAACAAAACAAATAACCCCCATGATATCAAGTAAGATGGTAAATTCACAGAAAATATGTTGCCTGTCCCATATGTCAGTGCACTAGTCTGTAGAATGCAGAAGTCTAGACCTAATCTCAGCCACACGTGGGCTCTCCTGAACTTGGCCCAAATCGATATTGTAGATAGTTGTCTGTATAAAGGTGTACATGTTGTGAAGCATCTGATTGTAAAGAGTCCCAAATACAAAGTGTGCCTTCACAAGTTCATCAAAAGCACCAAGTGAAGTGGTTGAGTTGCATGGTATGACCTGCTTGTCCATATCCATGAAGAACTCATGGATTCTGCTCTACTTCATGCCAACAGCAAGTAGATGGGTTGAGGGGTGCTGTTGATGGCATCAATGTGATCCTGGATGCTTGTTCCAATCAAAAAAAAAATAGACATTAAGTTCATTTTCGTACACTATACTATACACAGGAATATACACTCACCTAAAGGATTATTAGGAACACCATACTAATACTGTGTTTGACCCACTTTTGCCTTCAGAACTGCCTTAATTCTACGTGGCATTGATTCAACAAGGTGCTGAAAGCATTCTTTAGAAACGTTGGCCCATATTGATAGGATAGCATTCTTGCAGTTGATGGAGATTTGTGGGATGCACATCCAGGGCACGAAGCTCCCGTTCCACCACATCCCAAAGATGCTCTATTGGGTTGAGATCTGGTGACTGTGGGGCCCATTTCAGTACAGTGAACTCATTGTCATGTTCAAGAAACCAATTTGAAATGATTCTAGCTTTGTGACATGGTGCATTATCCTGCTGGAAGTAACCATCAGAGGATGGGTACATGGGGGTCATAAAGGGATGGACATGGTCAGAAACAATGCTCAGGTAGGCCTTAGCATTTAAACGACGCTCAATTGGCACTAAGGGGCCTAAATTGTGCCAAGAAAACATCCCCCACACCATTACACCACCACCACCAGCCTGCACAGTGGTAACAAGGCATGATGGATCCATGTTCTCATTCTGTTTACGCCAAATTCTGACCATTCTGAATGTCTCAACAGAAATCGAGACTCATCAGACCAGGCAACATTTTTCCAGTCTTCAACTGTCCAATTTTGGTGATCTCGTGCAAATTGTAGCCTCTTTTTCCTATTTGTAGTGGAGATGAGTGGTACCCGGTGGGGTCTTCTGCTGTTGTAGCCCATCTGCCTCAAGGTTGTGCGTGTTGTGGCTTCACAAATGCTTTGCTGCATACCTCGGTTGTAACGACTGGTTATTTCAGTCAAAGTTGCTCTTCTATCAGCTTGAATCAGTCGCAATCTAGCATCAACAAGGCATTTTCGCCCATCCCAGTAACTAAGCAGATTGTGAAATACTCAGACCAGCCCGTCTGTCACAAACAACCATGCCACGCTCAAAATTGCTTAAATCACCTTTCTTTCCCATTCTGACATTCAGTTTGGGGTTCAGGAGATTGTCTTGACCAGGACCACACTCCTTAATGCCATGTGATTGGTTGCTTAGATAATTGCATTAATGAGAAATTGAACAGGTGTTCCTAATAATAGGTGAGTGTACATAGATGCTTAATTGATCCTTCAAGGGGAATTTGTCTTCTTCTATGGTAGAGAATCAGATGTAGGGTAAGAATATACGAGCCGAACGGATGACCTTTTAAGAAGATTTATTTACATTAATATTGCTTCAACCAAGAGCAATATGCACTCCCCCATTTGAACCAGCGCTGGTTAAAGGCCGGAAAGAGGCAGTTCCCATGGGCTCAACCGCTTTTATACCCCAACCTTAAACCAGTCAGAAACATCGACACATCCCCCAGTTCACTCTCAATGACCAATCGATACATTCCTTGTCATACAGTCAACCCCACCCAGGCAGGATCCAATATCACACCCATGTCAATCACACCATTTGCTTTGTCCCAGGCACATTGGAATGTATGGGGGATGGGTGTCACTGAAGATGTCTGTTCTTCTCCTAAGTTTACCAAATATCATGTGTTTATAACTAATTATACTAAAATTATATGAAATTTAACAGATATATACACAAATGTAAACAAATAATGTAACAACCGAATTATGTAAGCAAACTAATAACCTAAACTAATAATGCTGTTGAACAAACTACTCTTCTAAACATGTACACGAACTGAAAATCCACCACACTTCTTAGGCCCAAAATACAACCACACACACAAAGGGCTCATGGACATGCAAATATGAAGAGATGGAGTGATGGACAGCCACGTAGTGGCACCCTGGGAGCAGTAAGCAGGTTCGGTACCTCGACAGTGACCAGGAGGTGAACTGGTAGTCATAATCTCTCCAGCTAACAGTCCACTTTCCATACTTTGGTCCATGCTGGATTGAACCAGCCACCCTCTGGTTCCCAAGCCAAATCCCTACAGACTCAACTACTGCTGCCCCGAGACATGAGGAAAACATTTTTTTTTTCTTCCAACTTTACAAGAACCTCAGCTGTCTGAAAAAGTGAAGAAGAAAATAAAAACACCCATATAAGCTATAATACAAACCTTCTTAAACACGACAAGGTGCTTCTCAGCTTGGGATGCAGAAACCTTGCCTGGCCTTTTGCGCCCCTGGGCTGTTGGAGGAATCAGGTGGAGTCGGAGAATGATTGGAGACATATCACCACATCCTGAACACAGAAACAAAAGAGCTAAATGTTATGTGATGCTACAATAATTTTACAATAAAAAAAGCCTCCTTGACAGTTAAATCTGACTTAAGAAATAGCTGGTCAAAGTCAAAACCCTAAAATAAAATAATTAGGAAAATAAAGTACCAGAGGTAATAATGTCCCTATCCATTTCCTCTTCATTAGATGTAGCTTCTGCACAATAGGTCAGATCTTCAACGTCGCCTGAGGAAGGAAGAGCCTTACTCTGCTGGATGACCCTTTTTTTGATTGTTGTAGGCCACCGTGGTAGAGAAATACTTTATTAATACAACATGAAAAGATTAATACACCCACCAGTTTCCAAGACAAAGCAGATAAAATGTATCAAAGACACTACACACCTTTACACAACATGACACTACACACCTTTAAACAACATGACACTACACATCTTAACACTACATGACACTATACACCTTTACACCACATGACACTTCACACCTTTAAACAACATGACACTACACATCTTAACACTACATGACACTATACACCTTTAAACAACATGACACTACACATCTTAACACTACATGACACTATACACCTTTACACCACATGACACTTCACACCTTTACACCACATGACAATACACACCTTAACACTACATGACACTATACACCTTTACACCACATGACACTTCACACCTTTACACCACATGACAATACACACCTTAACACTACATGACACTATACACCTTTACACCAGATGACAATACACACCTTTACACAACATGACACTACACATCTTTACACAACATGACACTACACACCTTTACACAACATGACACTACACACCTTTAAACAACATGACACTACACATCTTAACACTACGTGACACTATACACCTTGACACCACATGACACTACACGTTTTTACACCACATGACTTTACGTGCCTTTACACCACATTACACTACACACATTTACACCACATGACAATACACACCTTTACACAGCATGACAATACACACCTTTACACAACATGACACTACACACCTTTAAACAACATGACACTACACATCTTTACGCAACATGACACTATACACCTTTACACCACATGACACTACACACCTTTACACCACATGACACTTCACATCTTAACACTACATGACACTATACACCTTTACACCACATGACACTACACGTTTTTACACCACATGACTTTACGTGCCTTTACACCACATTACACTACACACATTTACACCACATGACAATACACACCTTTACACAGCATGACACTACACATCTTTACACAACATGACACTACACATGTTTACACCACATGACACAACTCGCCTTTACACCACATGACACTACACGTCTTTAAACCAATGACACTACACATCTTTGTCTGGATTGAGGAGAAGTTCCAGCTCCACGTGATAATGTTTGCTGTCATGGCCATTCAGGGGTTGACCAACGTGCAAGCCCAGTGGAACATCATGGGAGAATTTAGCAACCTGCCCCAGGAACAGCTGCTGGAATGAATTAAAGAAACACGCAGCCCAGTGAGTGATGTCATTCATTCAAGAAACCCACTGGTGCCCAAGACTATAGCATGTTACAATTTTCAACTGCAGCCTTTCTGAAGATTGTTCTTAATTTGACTCTGCTAGATTGTTCCAAGCATTTTGATGTATTTAGTAATGTATGGAAATCAGTAATCCTGGCATGGGCCTTGGTGTGCTGTCCTCCTGGTGATGTCCTGTGTTGTGTAGACGCTGTGTTTGCCCGAGCCATGCTCACCATGGCCAGTGTGAAGCTTTCAGCTAGCCGGCCCATTGTCAACCATCCACACTACGAGGACGCTGGACAGAGGTGTGGATATAACATAGATTCGACTGTGGCAGCTAGGCTAACTCAGTTCTGTGTTGTCTGACTGTGGTTCTGTTTGACTCAGGGAAAGGACTAAGCTGTTTTATGTCATGTAGGTGAGGAGGAACCTGATGCAACTGGAGGTGGACTACTTTGTTCTCGAAGATTCATGGTGCATTGACGTTTCAGGTTAGCTTCTGGGGTCTGCATTATGTACAGTTCAACATTAACACCTCCCCAGACGAGCATAATTTAACATTTCAGTATTGCCAACTTCTGACTACGATGTGTTCTACCATGTTCCTGTTTCTTGTAGTTATGAATCAGTTGGCCAGTAGCGTAATATCTGTCGAAGACATAAGTTGAAACTCATGTTACTACGAACCTATTGTCCAACACCAGGTAGTTGGAAAACACACAATGTCAGTATTACCATGTGAGGGCGCCACAGAGCCTTACAGCATATATCCAGACCAATTCTGGTGTGTAGATGGATGAACAGAACAATGCATGGAATGAATAAATAGAAATCCAATTCCACCTCACCGTCACATACAATGGATGAACTTTAAACAGGTATAAATTATTAGAAAATCATTAGGGAGCAGGTTCCACACTTTCATTAAGGCCTTCCATGTATCTCTCATCTGAATCAATGTCAGAGTAAACGAGTCAGCAGTCAGAAAAAGACTGAACTAAGTTGGCCTACATGAGAGGTCCGGATAAAGAAAGCCTCTGCTTTTAAAATAGAATCTCAAGGCACCTGGGTAGCAAGCAAACAAACAAAGTTTATTTATATACATTAAGTATTCCAGTCAGTACAGGACAAATGTATTCTGCTGCCAAGTGACCTTTTTAACAGACTGTTTCACAGTCAGTCACTCACACAATGTTTTGTTTAAATATCGCTAACATATTTTCTCTTTCTCTTCCTTTCAGTCTGTCAATATTTTCTCCTTAGGCCTGGCTGCAGTATGCCTGCCCCGGGAATGCTGGGAAAGTTCCTCTCTGTACTCGCATGTCCAGGGACTCCAGGCCCCACTTTTCCACCGTCTTTTAAAACAATGTTTACAAAGTCCTTAAAATTCCTAGAGCAGCCAAAGACTTCAGATAACCCCTGAGTCAGCCTGTTTTTTGCTAAACCTTATAGTATTTTCACTACCCCTGACCTGGTGCGGGTTTTCATAAAGTTCCCTTTTCTTTTGGTTCGAGTTACTTCTGAGGTACCGTCTCTGGTTTTTCTGTCTCCCTTTTTAATGCCCTTTGGAGCAGTGGACAAATAGGATGGCCTGAATAGTAGAGCGTCACCCTGTGCTGTGATTTTAGATGATTTTGTTTCCCCGCTATTTTATTTTCATTGTTCCTGCATTCTGCCAGTCCAAAAACTAATTTCTATTGATGTGGGCTACCTAACTTATTAGTTTTTACATAATTTATTAGTATACAAATGTTACTTCATGATTTGATGCAAACATGTACTTTCTTCTTATAAGTTCAGTATATTTTGTATTATTGTTTTTTAATGCATTTCAACAGTTATTAGATATTTTTTTTGTTGCCAAAGCAAAGTGTTAAAGCAGCAAATATCAGAGTAATGTAGCACACCTTTTCTTTTAACTTTCTTTTAGGGAAGCAGAATATGAGCATTTGCAAAAATGTTTTCATCTTACAATCCTTTGCAATTTGTAGCTGTGCATTTTTGCACAAATGCACAGGTAATCCAACATCTGTAGTTTTGGAACCTGAATTGATAATTATCATTCCACTATTAATGTGTCTGTAACTGTCTAGTCGAAGTTGTGAAAAGTGTGTTCATAATGAAAAAATATTAATGTGTAAGGAAATGTCATTATTGAAATGAGGTTGTCATGGACGTGAATTGTAAAATGTTTGGTTGGAAGAATCTTTTGTATGTAGAATAACTGTCACGTGACTAAAGTTACTTTAAGATTTGGGCATTGTGGGCAGTCTGATTTGATAAGGGAGAATACGCATGTTAAAGTCTGAGTTCGATTTTCTGCATGTGGTCTGGGAAGGGACACACGGTGGGTTTCTCTGTAATTAGTTTAATAGTGTTGATGTTTTATGTATGTAATAGTATGTTGATGATCAAGACCATGTTCCCGTTGTATGATCATTATTTGTTTTCTGTTGACATCGAACAATGTAACATGTGGCGTGTTTAATTACGTGACTGATATATTGCAACTGTCATTTAAGCATTAAGTATTTGTTTCAGTTTTCACGGTGTTTGATGAAGAAGAATAAATCATCGAAGGACATCAGTATGTGTGGACAATCTTTTGTCAGACCGGTGCAGTTACAGTGTCAGCGGCCGAGGCTCAATAAATGTTGCCAACAACGCCATCTAGGAAAAATAGTAGAGCCCTAGGAACTCTGAATAAATAATACACTAAAGCAAGGTTCTTGTCAATTTGGGTGAGAGCATTGAAACAGGAAGCCAAGAGGAGACTGAGGCGAATGTATAAATTAACAATTTATTTATCCTAACAAAGTTAAAATACATATGTAAAAGCTAAATGTGCATTGTCTTCAACGCTGTAGCGCTGGGTCCTTCAGAGTCCGCCCCGCCAGAATCTCCATCTGCGCCTGGGCACAAAAAAACAGGGAACCATTACCAATTCCCGGCACCAATAATCGTACACCGAAACCGACACGAAGTGTGGCTGGACACAACCCCAGCAGCAAGCACCGTAGCACAGAGTACACTTCCTTCAACACACGTCAACTGGGCCGTACTCACGATTAGCCCGGGGCCCAGTGTGTGAAGAAGTTGATTACAATTAAAAACATTTTTTTTTACTGATTTTATAGGTAGTCCCTATTATAACAACTTTGTAATCTTGTTTGTTTTCCCTATTGTAAAGACCTTGTAATCTTGTTTGTTTGCTGACGTGTGGTACATGGTTTCTGTAATAACAGAAGAGATTAGCTAAGCAAACTGTGACTAAAAGATTATTGCGCTTTGCAATTCTTTAGAATTGTGAAATTCCCTAGAATAGCAAATATATAAGTTACTTCATTAATGACAGACAAATAATGAAATCATAGTTGATGTGTATGTAACAACGTGAAATTACATTGCTTTCAAACTGTGAATTTTATGGCCAGCGGTATGATAATGCTTCCATTTATTAATTATGTATACACACCCAGGCTAAATTATAAGGTTTAATATATTTTGTTTTTTTAAAAAGTCCTAGACTCTAATTAATATGGTATATAGTTGTCTAGCTTCACATGTTTGGGATGCTCTGGATTGGCTCCAGGTCTTGCCAATATCCAGCAACTCACAGCCATTGAACAGTCCAACATTACACAATCAACAACCTGATCAACTCTATTTGAAGGAGATGTGTTGCACTGTGTGAGGCAAATAGTGGTCACACACCAGATACACACACACACAATACAGTAAAACTGCACATCTTAAAGTGGCCTTTTATTGCGGCCAGCCTAAAGCACAAGTGTGCAATAATCATGCCGTCTAATCAGCATCTTGATGTGCTACACTGGTGAGGTGGATGGACTATCTCGGCAAAGAAGAAGTTCTCACTAACACAAATGTAAACAGATTTGTGAACAATATTTGAGAGACATATGCCTTTTGTGTACATGGAAATAGTCTTAGATCTTTGAGTTTAGCTCATGAAAAATGGGGGCAAAAACAAAAGTGTTGCGTTCATAATTTTGTTCAGTGTATATCTTGCAATTTCCATGCATGTTTTCTTTTAGTGTCTTGCGAAGGCACTGTGTATTGCTGATAATGCTGAATAAAACGTAATAATACTGAATTAAACTGAATAATACTGACTAATACTGAATGTGGTGCGTATATCTATGTCTTTATCTAGGTAAGCCCACAGAGAAACAAATAACAAATGTCATGGTCTTTCAGATTAAGCAACAAGTTGGTAACCAATTAAAATCAACAACAGATGTTACGGATATCATTCAGGTACAACTGAGGCCAAACTTGAAAATAGCAAGAACATAATGCATACAAGGTTTAGTTGTTCTGTTCTGTTTATATTGGCATATCGTCTTCCAGTTCTATATGTTTTTTTTTTATGTTGCGTTCATAATCTTGTTCAGTGTATATCTTGCAATTTCCATGCATGTTTTCTTTCAGTGTTTTGCTAAGGCACTGTCACGAGTGGTGAGTTTTGTTTCCTCTTCCTTGTTTACGTTTCTTTCACAGGTGTTTGTTTTCAGTGGGGCTATGAAGGGTTGTTTGGTAGTATTCACAATTGCTTAGCATTGTTTCATGTCACTTGGTTATAGAGGTGAGTGTTGGTGTACCTGTTGTTCTTGTGTGTTTTTGTATAAGTCGCTATATGCGCATCTTTGATTTAAGTTCAACAGTTTAGTGTGTTTTCCCCGTACTCGGTTTGTTTTACTTTGAATTGTCTTCAATAAGACCTGAGAAACTAATCATACGTCTCTGCAGATGGCTTTCACCACACTACGCCGTTCCATTCATGACAGGCACTGTTCCATTCATGACAGGCACTTACTGGGAAGCAAGGGATGAGAAAGGAAGCATGTGAAAAAATATTGGTCTTTCATGGTCTATCCGTGTTGCAATGGCATCAATTAGAGAAAAAAATGCAAGGAAACCTGTCAAGGTTGTGGAAAAGTGTGACAATGAAGTGAATATGTCTAGTCTGCTAGGCTATTCGTGTGCCGCAATGCATTCTGGGTCACGAGAGCAATCATGCTAATGAAGCTAACCTTTGCCAACAAGTGACTTAAATGTAAAAGACTGGAACGCTTCACGAACTATAGCAATCATGCTAATAATGCTAACCTTTCTATTTGTCAAAATGACTGGTTGGCTGGAACCCTTCACGAACAAAAGCTAGCATGCTCAGTAATTCTTCACAAATCAAAGTGAAAACTTTGTAAGGTACTATAGTGGTGCCATCTTGAATCCTAATAGGTCTGGAAGACCATCAGTCAAATTTTTATTTTTTTATGGAATAATAAATATTAATGGATTAATATAAATTAAGGTAATGTGTACATTTACTTAAACTGTACAGTTATATCCATCATCATGGCGCACATATGGGTCAGAGAGGCTTGTATTAGTACAATGTGTACCAGTGGCGGGCCGTGCATTTCACACCTAGGCCTTCAGTGGTGTCCCACCCGAATTAATCCACCTCTTAATACCAACATTATGACGCCACGACTATAAAGCATCATTATTATAGAGAAACACAGTACAACAGGCTGTTGCATCACAGACAGGTATCTCATGCAGCCATTACCTTTTCGTTGTGGAGCTCCGTTTCCCTGCGCATATGTTCATTGAGCTGTAGATCCACTCGAGTTTCCACAAAAGTTTTCAAAAGCACCGTTGCTTGTAAATGTCCGGCCGTGCTTTGGTGTCTCGGTGCTGCTTTGGTTAGACAACTCAAGTTTGCAAACCCAGTGTGGCTCCAAACACCAAATCGATTTACTGTAAATAACATGCATTCCCAGCAATACAATTTTCAGTGTTCCTCGGCTCGGAGGCTGTGAGCCAAGGGTAAACCCTTTCCCCGGCTGGGACAGGCTAGCTAACTTCGGGATTGTCCGACCTTTCCTTATGATGTCCCGCTTTTCTTGAAGTCCGTTTTGAAAATGGCTTTGCGAGTTAATGTCTTCTCCTCTGTCAGCCATTGTGGTTTGTAAAATCAAAAAAACTGTATTTATCGCTACATTAATATGTTTTGTATTGTACAGATGCCGTTTGCGGTTTGCTCTGACTAGTAGTAATAGTACGGGTTCTGACCATCCAATCAAAGGGCGTGAAAAGGCTGATGTTATTCTAAGCCTGCTAGATGGCCCCAGTGTCACCATCTCGAAATCTGATTGGTTGAATTAATCTGATTGAGTATGTGATTGGTTAAAGAGCACCGTTACATTGCCATTCATTTTGAAGCTACAGGTGCCTGCACGATTGATTCTGAAGGCCTTAAGGCAGATTTATTTGACGTGGCAACACATGATGGCGAGAAATATGATTGGATAAAAGCTCTAAAATAAAAAATACACTACTGGAAGCAGCGCGACTGAGAAAAAAAGCTATGAAATTGAGAATAGACTATTGGGAATAATTTAATACACATTCACGGGAAAAATATATTACAATGCAAGCCAGTGGTTCTGATAGTGTTTAGGCCAGCAGAGAAGGCCTTGCTGGCCCTGACAGTCCACCACTGGTGTGTACTAATATGGACAGAAGCCCAGCCAGCACAAAGTAAAGGTAATTTCTAAATTCAGACGGTGTACCTCTGCTACAGGGCACCCTTGATCATGGCTAAGCAAGCCATTTAAACCATCAGTCTTTCCACTCATGGTTGCAAACAAAATACACAAAAACAAACTGCCCAGAATTACACAGGTGTCTAAAAAATATGAACGTAACAAAATAGACCAAAAAATGCCCTGGTGAACAGAAGAAATGTCTGGTTAAACAGCATTTCACCTAAATAAATAACTTTTCCCGCCACAATGCATGCTGGGAGAGCAGAGTTTGACAGTTGTATGGAATGACACCGCATGGGGTCCAATTCACTCAAGTTTATCAAGCTTTTACTCTGTCAATTCTTCACATATCAAAGTGAAACCTTTTTAAGGTACTACAGAGTGATGCCATCTTGAATCCTGTTAGGTCTGAAAGACCATCAGTCAACATTACAATTATTTAATAGACTAATATATATTAAGTCAATATGTACATTTACTTAAAGACGCCCCCTTCAGCCATTTTGTTTTATATTAGTTTTTCTTAGATATACAATTGAAAGACAGTAATTTTACACATGTCAGGCCCAAAAGCAAGTGAATTGGACCAGCGGTTGGGGAGAAATTGTGTTGTGTACATTTTCCCAAATCTGGACTCTACAAGATATTCCATTATGGCAAATCTTATGTGTCCCAGAGGCTTTTTTGTTCATCATGGAAAGTAAGGCATGTATGCCAAAGGGCATCCATTTTTTTACATATGGAGCAGCGGGGCTGATCCCGAACACACAGAAATTAAGGCAATATGAAAATGTACATAGGCACGCCCCTTTCTTGCAACGAATGTCTTATTCCTGAAGACCCTATAGACAGACAGTCATCCCAAACATGATTGTAAAGCGGCTAGTCAATTGGAGTGGCGGCTGATTTATAGTTAATAAGTAGAGACAAGACACAAGGAGAGGTTAGATTCTCTATGTCCCCGGCACCATAGTATAGCAGCATACATCTTAGAATGAGACAGGGGGGTCCAGTGAAGCTGTGGCCCTGAACAGGGTAAACCCCAAAAACAGGGCCCAATAGGCCGGAAAACACCAACCCACTTTGCCGAGCATCAATCCAGGGACACCAATCGACCACTCGGGCAGGTTTAGTTTTTGCTCACAAAGCTACTCAAGTTGAGGGAACAGAATAGAACTGTAGCGAGCCAGTGACATCCGCCCCCTGAGGGCATATGGGAGGTACAGCCCGAACGAGTTACGTGGCATCTCTCTCCTCTCCATCCTGTGGGCCCACCACTCACAGGAACAACTGCAGGGGTCGGGTGCGCTGTCATATGGGTGGCAGTGAAGGTGTGGGGTCTCGACGGATCAGACCCGGGCGTCAGAAGCTTGCTTTGGGGACGTGGAATGTCACCTCGCTGTAGGGGAAGGAGCCAGAACTTGTGCGTGAGGTGGAGCGATACCAGTTGGATCTGGTGGGACTTACCTCTACGCACAACCGTGGCTCTGGAACCTTACTCCTGGATAGGGGTTGGACTCTGTTCTTCTCTGGAGTTGCCCAGGGTGAGAGGCGGCGGGCTGGTGTGGGGATACTCACGAGCCCACGTCTGAGCACTGCGGTGTTGGAGTTTACCCCGGTGGATGAGAGGGTGGCCTCCCTACACCTAAGGGTGGTGGGGGGGAAAACTCTGACTGTTGTTTGTGCATATGCACCAAACAGCAGTTCGGAGTATTCAGCCTTCTTGGAGACCCTGAAGGGAGTCCTATTTAGGGCTCCAGTAGGGGACTCCATCATTCTGCTGGGAGACTTCAACGCACATGTGGGCATCGATGGAGACACCTGGAGAGGCGCGATTGGGAGGAACGGCCTCCCTGATCTAAACCCGAGCGGTCGTTTGTTATTGGACTTCTGTGCTAGTCATGGATTGTCTATAACAAACACCTTGTTCGAACATAAGGAGGCGCATAAGTGTACATGGTACCAGAGCACCCTAGGCTGAAGGTCAATGATCGATTTTGTGATCGTATCGGCTGATCTAAGGCCGCATGTTTTGGACACTCGGATGAAGAGAGGGGCAGAGCTGTCAACTGATCACCATCTGGTAGTGAGTTGGATCAGAGGGTGGGGAAAGACTTTGGACAGATCAGGTAAGCCCAAACGGGTAGTGCGGGTGAACTGGCAACATAACGTCTGGAGGAGGCCCCTGTCCGAAAGATCTTCAACTCACACCTCCGGCGGAGCTTTTCAGGCATCCCTGTGGAGGTTGGGGGCATTGAACCTGAGTGGGCAATGTTCAAAGGTTCTATTGCTGAAGCTGCGGCGGTGAGCTGTGGTCTCAAGGTCCTAGGTGCCTCAAGGGGTGGTAACCCTAGAACACCGTGGTGGACCACGGTGGTCAGGGAAGCTGTCCGACTGAAGAAGGAGGCCTTCAGGGATATGCTATCTCTGAGGACTCCGGAGGCAGTTGCAGGGTACCGACAGGCCCGAAGGGCTGCAGCCGCTGCCGTGTTAGAGGCAAAGCAGCGGGTGTGGGAGAAGTTTGAAGAAGCTATGGAGAAGGACTTTCGGTCGGCACCAAGATGCTTCTGGAAAACCGTTCGGCACCTCAGAAGGGGAAAACGGGAAACCATCCAAGCTGTGTACAGTAAGGATGGGACACTGTTGACCTCAACTGATGATGTGATCGGGCGCTGGAAAGAGCATTTTGAGGAGCTCCTGAATCCGACCTACACACCCTCTAGTACAGAGGCAGAGCTGGAGGCTGATGAAGGGTCATCGTCAGTTTCCCTGCGGGAGGTCGCTGAGGTAGTCAAGCAACTACACTGTGGCAAAGCCCTAGGGACTGATGAGATTCGTCCAGAAATGCTAAAAGCTTTGGGTGGGGAAGGGCTGTCTTGGTTGACACGCCTCTTCAACATTGCATGGAAGTCTGGGACAGTGCCAGAGGAGTGGCAGACCGGGGTGGTGATTCCCTTCTTCAAAAAGGTGGACCAGAGAGTGTGTGCCAATTACAGAGGTATCACACTCTTCAGCCTCCCTGGTAAAGTTTACTCCAAAGTGCTGGAAAGGAGGGTTCGGCCAATAGTCGAACCTCAGATTGAAGAGGAACAATGCGGTTTTCGTCTTGGCCGGGGAACCACGGACCAGCTCTTTACTCTCGCAAGGATCCTGGAGGGGGTCTGGGAGTATGCCCATCCAGTCTACATGTGTTTTGTGGATCTGGAGAAGGCGTATGACCGGGTACCCCGGGATATTTTGTGGGAGGTGCTGCGGGAGTATAGGGTGAGGGGGTCTCTTCTCAGATGGTCGGTGACCTTCAGCACTCACTGGATCGGTTCGCAGCCGAGTGTGAAGCGGCTGGGATGAGGGTTAGCACCTCTAAATCTGAGGCCATGACTCTCAGCAGGAAACCGGTGGAGTGCCTACTCCGGGTAGGGAATGAGTCCTTACTCCAAGTGAAGGAGTTCAAGTACCTCGGGGTCATGTTCGCGAGTGAGGGAACAATGGAGCGGGAGATTTGTCGGAGGATCGGAGCAGCGGGGGCGGTGTTGCATTCGCTTCACCGCACCGTTGTGACTAAAAGAGAGCTGAGCCAGAAGGCAAAGCTCTCGATCTACCGGTCAATCTTTGTTCCTACTCTCACCTATGTGCATGAAAGCTAGGTCATGACCGAAAGAACGAGATCGCGGGTACAAGCCGCCGAAAAGGGTTTTCTCAGAAAGGTAGCTGGCCTCTCCCTTAGGGATAGGGTGAGAAGCTCACATTATAGGTACAATTAGGAGACCAGTTACGCGTGGGTATGTATGGCTGGACTAATTCAGCGAGGTAGGTGGGAGCAAGGCCATGTAAAGCTTTATAGGTTAACAGTAGTAATTTAAAGTGTGCCCTAGCCTTAACAGGCAGCCAATGTAAAGAGGCTAAGACTGGGGTAATATAGTCAAAATATGGTTAGTTTTAGTCACGATTCTAGCAGCTGCATTAAGTACTAGTTGAAGTTTGTTTATTGATTTATCAGGGTAACCAGAGAATAGAACATTGCAGTAATCTAATCTTGAGGTAACAAAAGCATGGATTAGTTTTTCTGCATTAGTTTTCGATAAATAGTTTCTGATCTTTGCAATGTTCCGAAGATGGAAAAATGCTGTCCTTGAAATATATTTTATATGATCGTCAAACGAGAGATCCGGGTCAAAGGTAACACCAAGGTTTCTCACAGTTTTTTGTGAAATGACTATACATCCATTTAGGTTCAAGGTAAGGTCTGTCAATAAATCTCTCTGTTTCTTAGGTCCTAAAACTAGCATTTCAGTTTTATCTGAATTTAGCAGCAGAAAATTCTCTGTCATCCACATTCGTATGTCTGAAACACATGCTTTCATAGTAACTAATTTAGGAGCTTCTCCATGTTTCATAGCAATATACAGCTGCGTGTCATCGGCAAAGCAGTGAAAATTGACATTATGGTTTCGGATTACATCACCCAAAGGCAACATATAGAGTGAGAACAGAAGTGGTCCAACAAGGGTCTCCAATCTTTCCAAGAGAAGGGAGTGATCAACAGTGTCAAAGGCAGCACTAAGATCAAGAAGCAATAGGAGAGATGCAGAACCTTTGTCAGAAGCCAATAAAAGGTTGTTTACCACCTTAACAAGTGCAGTCTCAGTGCTATGATGGGTTCTAAAACCGGACTGGAGTTTTTCATATATATTATTTGTCTTCAGAAAGTTGTAGTGAGACAGATTTTTCTAAGATTTTTGAAAGGAACGGAAGGTTCGATATTGGTCGGTAGTTCTTTAGGATGTCTGGATCTAGGTTAATTTATTTTTAACAGAGGCTTAATTTCTGCAATTTTTTGTGAGGTTGGCACTGATCCGGAGGAGAGGGAGCAATTTATTATGTTTAACATTGATGGACCAAGCACAGGAAGTAACTCTTTAAGTAGTTTAGTTGGAATTGGATCTAGTTGACAGCTGGTTGATTTTGAACTATTTATTAATTTTGTAAATGTTTCAAGAGACACAGGTACAAAAGATTCAGGAGTCGCCATTGAAAATAAATCAGGGCAGCTCTGCGAGCTCTCAGGACGACAGAGTTTTTGAGAACTGAGGCAATTAAGAGTACAATTCGCAATTTCTTTTCTAATGTTGATTCTTTTTTCATCAAAGTAGTTCATGAATTCATCACAACTAGAGTGAAGACCCACTTCATTTGTATCGATTAGATTAGATAAGTAGGCTGATCCAGCGTTTATAAGTGCTTTCCGGTACTGCACAGTACTATCAATCCAGGCTAGTCTAAATACTTCTAACTTAGTGGAGCGCCACTTTCGCTCCAATTTTCTGGAGGCTTGCTTAAGTGTTCTAGTAGTGTCTGTGTACCAGGGAGCAAGTTTCTTACTTCGTATTGGTTTTGTTTTTAGGGGTGCCACAGCATCTAAAGTCTTACGCAGTATATCGTTAAGATCCTCTATTTGATTATGTACAGATGATGTAACTCTACCATCATTTAGCAGGCCGAACAAGCCTGGAAGTGCATCAATAAATGTATTAGTAGTCGTAGAGTTTATGCAGCGGGTTTTAAATATCCATACCTCGGGGGAAAAAGTGCCACTTGTTTTGATGCTAAATGTTATGAGATTATGGTCAGATAAACCAGGATTCCGCGGAAAAATAGTTTGATCAATTACATTTATTCCCTTTGATAACACTAAATCTAAAGTATGATTGTGACAGTGCGTAGGTCCTGAGACAAGCTGGACAAAACCTACCGAATCGATTATGGCATTAAAAGCCTTTTGAAGAGGGTCATTGGTATTTTCCATATCGATGTTAAAATCACCAGAGATTAAAATAGAATCTGCCATGACTACAATGTTGGACAAGAATTCTGGAAACTCACTCAGGAACAATGTGTATGGCCCAGGAGGCCTGTAAATAGTAGCTGTCAAAAACGAGGTATTGCCCTGATTTGTTCTCATAAGTAATACTTCAAAAGACAGAAACCCAGTGATTTGTTTTAATGAAATATTATAGTATGTAGCATAAATATTAGCAACCCCCCACCCCTCCTTTACGGGATGCACGGGGAATCTGATCACTAGTGTAACCAGGAGGAGAAGCCTCATTTAAAGCGATACATTCATCAGCCTTAAGCCAGGTTTCACACAGGGAAATTAAGTCTAATTTAGGATCCGTAACTAATTTATTTACTGCGATTGCTTTTGAGGTAAGTGATCTAATATATAGGAGACCTATTTTTAGATACGAGATGTTAATGTCAGTTTTATTTATGACTGGACTAATTGAGGGCCTTAATGAGGTTGCTTTTATTAACACTACCTTTTTTATTTTATTGAGCCTAGTTTTAATGACGGCGTCGATGGTGCAGTGTTTGCTGACTGCTCTGGCTATGCTATCGGCAGATCCCACTAGACTAGCAGGCTGGCTAACAGCCTGCTGCCTGACCTGCACCCTATCTCATGTTAACGCTATAAGAGTGAGTCTCCTAGCTATATTCCTAGACAAAAGAAGAGCACCTCTCCAGGTAGGATGAAGTCTGTCGCTCTTCAGCAGCTCAGCCTTGACCCTGTTCCTGGGCGAGTCCCAAAAACATGGCCAATTATCCACGTAACCTATCGATTGTGAGGGATAAAACTCCGCCTTCAGCCAGCGATTGAGCTGTGAGAGTCTGCTGTAGATCTCATCACTGCCCCTAGCTGGCAGGGGGCCAGAGACTATTACTCGATGCTGACACATCTTTTCAGCTAAACTACACGCTAACGCTATGTTCTGCTTCGTAACCTCTGACTGCCTGATCCTAACATCGTTAGTGCCAACGTGAATAACAATATCTCTATACTCCCTACGCTTTCCAGTTTTAGACCTAGCTAGCACCAACTCCAGATTAGCGGCTACGTTGGTGGCCCTGCCCCCCGGTAAACAATGAATGATCGCTGGCTGATCCTCTAATCTAATACTGCGAGTAATGGAATCGCCAATAACTACCGAATCTCCTACCCCCTGCACATCTTGTTCAGTCTCGTCATCACTACACCTGGTGTCCATTATCTCATTAGAGGACTATTTAAGCTCCCTGTGTTTCGGTATGTCTTTGTGTGGAATTGTTCTATGTTGCGTGTGGTTGTATTACCAACTCTAATTGATAGAGCTTGTTACATTATACTCTGTGTGAGGAGTTACATTAATTTACTGAGTGCGCTGCGTCGCATCCATTATATTCAAAGTATTAGCGTGTTTAAGCTCTAAATACAGAGAAAACATAACGCTCTTCGTGGTCCTGACTGGCTTCCATCCTTCCGTCCGCCCTACACACTGTGACAGAATTCCACACCCAGAAGTGACAGAACTTTGGAGCCTAATGTCCGGGGGACTCTCCAAGAACACTCGGCTACGCTGACCTCCATGGGCAAAGCCATCAACTCCCTGGCCGAGACGATGAAGTGGTTGGAGACGCGGATCTCCGACGCCGTGAGGCCAGAGGAGGTCCCACTCCCGAGTTCCCCACCAACCGGAACTTGGGAAATGAAATTACTCCAACCCGCGGTGTATGACAGAGCGGCAGAAAGCTGTCAGGGATTCCTCTTACAGCTAGAGCTCTTACAGCTAGACCTGATCCCAGCGCCCTCCGACAGACAGACGCCGCCCTCATCACCTGCCTCTCAGGTAAGGCTCTGTTTTGGGCCAGTGCTATTTGGTCCAAGAAAGGGCCGGTCCTCCAAAATTACCAGATGCTCTCCGACTACTTCCGTTCGGTGTTTGATCAACCACCCGACAGAAGGGAGGCTGGAGAGCATCTGGCACTACTGTGGCAGGGGAAGAGGAGTGCCCAGGAGTTTGTGCTGGAGTTCA
>CM055745.1:13485066-13640595 GCA_029465975.1 Dallia pectoralis
CAAAATAAACACACTTACACACCTTACAGTGTTATTAATATACATTTCATTCCTGATGAGAAATATAACCTTTAAACACTGAAAAATAATATATAACTGAAGTTATTGGGAGGTGCTGCGGGAGTATGGGGTGAGGGGGTCTCTTCTCAGGGCCATCCAATCTCTGTACGCTCAAAGCATGAGCTGTGTCCGTGTCCTCGGCAGTAAGTCGGATTCGTTCCAGGTGGGGGTTGGCCTCCGCCAGGGCTGCGCTTTGTCACCAATCCTGTTTGTAATATTCATGGACAGGATATCAAGGCGTAGTCATGGGGGAGGGGTTCCCTTCGGTGGGCTGATGGTCACATCACTGCTTTTTGCGGATGATGTGGTCCTGATGGCCTCATCGGTCGGGTGACCTTCAGCACTCACTGGATCGGTTCGCAGCCGAGTGTGAAGCGGCTGGGATGAGGGTTAGCACCTCTAAATCTGAGGCCATGACTCTCAGCAGGAAACCGGTGGAGTGCCTACTCCGGGTAGGGAATGAGTCCTTACTCCAAGTGAAGGAGTTCAAGTACCTCGGGTCTTGTTCATGAGTGAGGGAACAATGGAGCGGGAGATTGGTCGGAGGATCGGAGCAGCGGGGGCGGTGTTGCATTCGCTTCACCGCACCGTTGTGACGAAAAGAGAGCTGAGCCGAAAGGCAAAGCTCTCGATCTACCGGTCAATCTTTGTTCCTACCCTCACCTTTGGTCATGAAAGCTGGGTCATGACCGAAAGAACGAGATCGCGGGTACAAGCGGCCGAAATGGGTTTTCTCAGAAAGGTGGCTGGCCTCTCCCTTAGGGATAGGGTGAGAAGCTCAGTCATCCGAGAGGAACTCGGAGTAGAGCCGCTGCTCCTTTGCATAGAAAGGAGCCAGTTGAGGTGGTTCGGGCATCTTGTACGAATGCCACCTGGGCGCCTCCCTAGAGAGGTGTTCCAGGCACGTCCAGCTGGGAGGAGACCTCGGGGAAGACCCAGGACTAGGTGGAGAGATTATATCTCCACACTGGCCTGGGAACACCTCGGGATTCCCCAGTCAGAGCTGGCTAATGTTGCCCGGGAAAGGGAAGTTTGGGGTCCCCTGCTAGAGCTGCTACCCCCGCGACCCGACCCCGGATAAGCGGTTGAAGATGAGATGAGAGATGAAGTTATTTCAAATAGATTAATGATGGTATAAAATAATACACTAACAATAACACATTCAATAATACATACCTCATTGTCAGTTGAAAAAAATATTGGCTATGTCACATGCTCGTTCACGTTCAGAACTACAAGGGAGCCAAGACAAATATTTTAAATAGAGAATGGCCATTAATATGTTCACGCTTCTATGTACTGACTGAGGGGATGAACTTACTTGTGAATCTATTGGTTAATTCCAACCCAAAGTACGGCGTATTTAGCGCTGCATTCATGTTACCAAACAGACGAAAAGGACGCCGACTTTATGCAACCAGTACGGCGTATTTAGCGCCGCATTCATGTTACCAAACAGACGAAAAGGACGCCGACTTTATGCAACTAGTACGGCGTAAATGTAGCCGGTTACTAGTAGACGTCGTACGGCGCTCGACGTATCCGAAAGTACTCATTACTTCCGGGTCACAATGACCATTTATTTGTGGTTTTAATATATTATTCGCCAATTGTTATATATACAATATATACATTGTATTGATTGTAATAATATTAATAAAATTGTATCGATGAGTAATTACTAATTTATCCTTTTGTTTTGTATTTTCTTAGGTTCCAATTCTAAAAACAAATAATCATAAGACAAATTACCTAATTATCTCCCCGTTTATATCGACTCTAGAGTTTGGGTCAGAACAACATTTATTGATATCACAAAACATTTTCAATTTATTCTACAAATTATATTGATACTGACTTAAATACATGACCGTATTTAAAATTGTGGCATGGTTATTGTCACATAAACCTGTTATTATATGTGATGGAAATGACGTCAGCAAAAGGGGCTGGCGCAAGGAGGGTTCGGGGTAGGATTGTAAGTTAAGCAGACAGTGAGTGCTGTGTTAAAGTCACGTTACAGCTAGTTAAATAAAGCTGAGTTAAAACAACTTACCGTCTCCTCATACCTAAATAGGTTTAAGTGAAGTAACACTTTACATGGTGTCAGAAGAAAAATGGCAAAGTTTTCGGCGCCGGAGCAGTTTAACTTCGCTAAACCGAAGGACTGGCCTGACTGGAAACAACGCTTCTCCAGGTACTGAGTGGCTACGAAGCTCAACAAGGAGTATGCCGAGGTGCAAGTTAGCGCATTGATTTACTCTATGGGCCCGGAGGCTGAGCAAGTGTATGAATCATTTGGCTTGGAGGATGACGAGGAAGAGGATTTCGACTATGTACTAAGACTGTTTGACGAGCACTTTGTGCCGAAAAGAAACGTGATTTTCGAGAGAGCACGTTTCCACTCGCGGACGCAAGAGGCGAGTGAGTCTGTTGAACAGTACATAAGGCACCTGTATGAACTCGCAGCTCATTGCGACTTTAAGGAGAAAGACGAGGAAATAAGAGACAGACTTGTCATTGGGATTAGAGATAAAGATATTTCACTAAAGTTACAAATGACAAGTGATCTCACTCTGAAAAAGGCAGTCGACATAACCAGGCACTCTGAGCTAGTGAAGCAACAGAACAGCGAGGCTAGCACACCAGGCCACGTGGATGAAGTGAGATCGAAGTCTTATAGAAGAAAGTGGAAAAAACCTCAGTATGAGACAACAGGGAGACGAAAAGAAAATGAATGGCCAAACTGTGGAAGATGTGGGCGCAGACATGCAAAAGAGAAATGCCCAGCTCAAGACAAAGAGTGTAATAAATGCCACAAAATAGGTCACTTTGCAAACAAATGCAAAACCAGAATGATACAAGAATTGACTGAAGAAGTTGACAGCTTATTCCTAGGCTCAATAAATGAGACCATAACCGAGGATGAGGCCACAGTGGATGAAATCATCACTGACACAGAGCCACCATGGTGCACAACTCTTGTGATAGGCCAAACTCCTGTTAGTTTCAAGATAGATTCTGGGGCTGACACAACAATAGTAAATGAGGCTACATATAACCGCCTACGTGTCAAGCCAAAACTGAGACCAGTTGCCTCTAAACTGGAAAGTCCAGGAGGAAAAGTGGGCCATTTGGGGCAATTCCTAGCTAAGACCCAAGTGACAATAGGGAGAAAATTAACAGACAGTTACTTTAGGGTAATAGTGGCAAAGTCTACATGTGATAACCTACTGAGCAGATCTGTCGGAGCCCGTCTGGGTCTAATACAACACATCGAAGAAGTCAGTGTTTTTGGGGAGTTGGAACTGCTTAAAGGAGACCCCATAAAAATTGTCCTAAAAGAAAACGCGAAGCCATACAGCGTCGCAGCCCCTCGCCGCATACCCATTCCGCTAATACCCAAAGTAGATATGGAGCTGAAGAGAATGGAAGAAAATGGCATAATAGAGCGAGTGACAGAGCCCACAGAATGGGTAGCACCGATGGTGCCCGTGATAAAGCCTAATGGAAAAGTGAGAATCTGTGTAGGCCTTACTAAACTAAATGAGAACGTGAAAAGTTCATCTTGCCAACCACAGATAGCATCTTACACAAACTGGCAGGAAGTAAGGTGTACACAACTTTAGATGCTGCCAGTGGATTTTGGCAGATGGCCCTAGATGAAGAAAGTTCAAAATTAACTACCTTCATAACACCAAATGGTCGCTATCGCTTTAAACGGCTCCCGTTCGGGATAACATCCGCACCAGAGATATTCCAAAGGAGGATGCAAGAACTGCTGCAGGAACACGAGGGCACAGTAGTTTACATGGACGACATACTTGTGTTTGGAGCCACTCAGGAAGAGCATGACCACCGCCTAAAAAGGGTGATGGAGACAATCCATGCGTCTGGACTAAAACTCAATCGCCAGAAGTGTAAGTTCAGGCAGGCTTCCCTTCACTTCCTGGGCCAGGTTATCAGTCAGGAAGGTGTAACTCCTAGCCCAGAAAGAGTGTCTGCCATCACTGCCCTGAAGACACCTACAAATGTAAGTGAGTTAAAAAGAGTACTGGGCATGGTGAATTATGTTGCCAGGTACATACCCAACTTGTCACAAATCCTTCATCCCCTTAACGAGCTGTTGAAGAATACAGTAACATGGGTGTGGGACTCGCAGCAAGAAGAAGCCTTCAGATAGATAAAAACAATGATATCCTCTGCACCTGTTCTTCAGTACTTCGATTTAAAACTGCCCACTGTAGTAGGTGCTGACGCATCTAGTTATGGACTAGGAGGAGTACTGCTGCAAGATCATGGAGGTAAACTCAAACCAGTAGCCTACTGCTCTCGTACACTAAATGAAGCAGAAAAGAAGTATGCCCAAATAGAAAAGGAGTGTCTTGCTAGTGTATGGGCTTCAGAGAAGTTTTACTTATATCTGTGTGGTCTGGAGAGCTACAAATTACGTACCGACCATAAACCACTGGTGACACTCATCAACCACAGAGACCTGGACAAAACTCCACTGAGGTGTCAGCGACTTCTAATCCGCTTAATGAAGTTCAACCCTGTCGCAGAGTACATCCCAGGAAAAAACCTGATAGTACCTGACGTGCTGTCGAGACACCCAGAGCCTAAAGTGGATGACACTGGACTGAGCGAGGACGTCCAGGCATAAGTGGACGCTATTGAGGAGCTGGAAAAGCCAAAAACGGTGCTGGAACGTATAAAGGCAGAGACAGAGAAGGATGAAACCATGCAGAAGGTTAGACAATACATTAAATCTGGCTGGCCGCGATATAAGAGAGATTAGACTATGCATGTGGTGTGATAATGATAAATTGCATGAACATTTTTAACTCACTTCTTTTTGCCATTGTGTGCATCTTTTAGTTTGCGTGTCCTGCTCAGGCAGACAAAAGACTGCGAAGACTTAGTTGAATTTGAATGAACTAGAAAAAGAGGTAAGTTTATAAAGATAAATATGTTTCGCTAAATAAACAGAACGAATTCATCCAATCACATGTATGTATAGAGCCCATTCATCTATACAGCCCATTCATCCATACGGCCCATTCATCTAGCCCATTCATATACAGCCCGACCGTGACCAATATACAAACTGTGTTGTAAAATACGTGTTTTATTGTCTACAGTGCCTTAGTTACTGGACTGTAATTACTATAATACATTTTACAAATAAAAACGATCGAATTATACACTGTAGTCTAATGTTTTTATTTCAAGAGTCTGTGTTGCAATATGTCTATATACGACCAATCATGAGCAAATCATTTGATTGCACATCGCTTGTGATCTAAAATGTTTCGGCATTTACTACATCAAAATAGGACATACAGATTGATGGATTTTCATTTATTCGATTTTTAGAAATTTAAATGTCATAGCTTGTGCATTTTAAAATCATGGTTTTATATTAGTATTCTATGGTTAGGCCTACATAAGACAATAAATAAATACTATTTTATTAAAATGTTTTACTTCATAATTCATCGTAATTCATTTAATATAGGATGATAACACAGTAGATGATCTTATGCTGTTGATGGCAGGTTACTCGGTAAATGGATGGTGAAGCTGCGGAGGAGAATGTAGGTGCTAATTGGGATGATTCGTATGCTAATGACGCCAGCGGGCGCGGGGCTCTGGCGATTTAAGGAGTGAAAACAGGTCTGGCGCTTCTAGTGTTAAATAACCTCATGCCCACTCTTAAATATTGTGGAGAATTTGTGAAGTTGTTGACTGTTTTACTTTCAAATGCCTGGATTTCTTATTATGGTTAGGCTCCATTATTATTCACTGACCATAGAATCAAGCTTTAGAATTGGCAAGTTTCCTGACCTAAATCTCACTGAAAATCTCTGTGCTGAAAAGGAACGTCCACAAATAAGAGAGTTGTCTCAGAAGGATCAGGATAGTTTTCTGTTAAAAGGAATCGTCACAAATTGCTTCCTATCATTTCAGAATCAGAATCTGGTTTATTCACCAAGTCTGTTTACCCACAACTAAACTAGACTACACTAGACTGCCCTTGAGCCCCCCCCCCCGCACCGATCTTTTGCCCAATTTGATACTTGAACATGGACATTGCTCTTTCTTTTCCTGCAATCTGATCTGACAAATCTAGACATGGCTTATTTGCAGAACATATGCCAACTAGGCAGGATTTCATGACTGTTCGTGTCTTTTTGCTTTGTTTGCACTGTTTTGTGTACGTCCTAAAATGTGTCCTAACGCTGCAGCTAGTGGTCAGAAAAAAATCCAGTTGCTTTCCATTTCAGCTTTGTCCTGCAGGGATATCATTGGCATGGTCTGATAATTTAGAAACTCCTCACCCAGAAGGTCATGCTCCTCTGGCCCATGGTATGGGAGGAGATGGGGAAACCTATTTATGAAAGTAGAGTTACAAGTTGTTAAGTTTTAGGTTTATTGTCATCAACCAGCAGCAGTTCATACGCATCTTTGAGGAGAAGCCACATAGGCTTCACATAGCTCATGTGCAGTTTAGGGGTGAACATATGTGACACCGGGGCGGTACTCTACTGCTATATACTGCGACAACGCCAACTTTTTGTTATACGAGGGGAGGTCCTCGAATAGGACTGAGCAACACAGGTTTGTTTAATCAAGGGACAGAGACAATAGTACCGTACAAAATAATTCACAATTTATAGGAACAGTAGTAGGATGCCAGACATGATACAATTATTCTTTACTACATGGAATGGTTATCACAACAAAACCTGTATACTCGCCCAGTTCCCTAGCCACGGCGAGGGTAGGGCGACCGTCTGTGTGGGGGCAGCGAATCCCCAGTATATGTAACAACCCAGTGCAACCTGTGAACATGCAACACTACAAACACACAAACCGTCACACACACACTACAAGCTCACTCACACGATGGCAAAAATAAGTGAGTTAAAAATGTTCATGCAATTTATCATTATCACACCACATGCACAGTCTAATCTAAAGACCCACTATCCCTCCACACAGCAAGCACCCCCCGCTCGAAATCTATGAAATAAAAAGAGGCAAGTACACGAACCAACAACAACACATATAAAACATACAATGTTACAATGGTCATTTGTTTCACGTTACTAATTCGCTGCAAGAAAAGGGATAGCAAAACAGAAGTTGTGCGCCACCTGAAAGTTAACAAGACACGTTAGCACCAGTTACATAAGTAATGTTTTCCTGCAATAATCCTGCACTCGATCCGTACCTGGAAAGGCTGAGGTGTTACACCCTCCCCACCGAAGTTTAACTGGACTCCAACCGGCAAAACCTACAACCACAATGTTTGTAAGCAGACATTTGTGCAATAATAACAAGCCCCCAAGTTAGCGACATACCTGCCACTCTCCTCTCAGCGGACCATATAAGAACGGAAGACAGCCAAGACCAAATAAGTGTCGCCTGTCTGTTTAAATAGGACGCACACTGATGACGACAGTCTAGCCCTTAGTGCTACCTGTCACACATACCTCGTAATAAAACGCAGGGTATTTTAGCTAAGACAATAATTAGAGAAAAAAACAAACCTTTCAACAAAGTACAGGACATCTTGGATGTCACTTTCAGGCCTCTGCCGTACATCTACTAATGTTCCATGTTTGATCAGTGGCTCTTCCAGTGGCAGCTTCTTAAGTGCATAGTCCACAGCAGATGTCAGGAAACACAACGCAGCTTCATGGAATGCTGCTGTGGTGTGATGTCACCCTCGTTCAGTAATCTGTTAAGTTTAGCCCTGGTTGTAAACCCAATGTTCAACTTTCTTCTTGTAACAGATTCAGCATATCAGATTAACATAAATGGTTTAACATGCTGATGCTGCAATATCAGCTAGACACATAGGGCAGGAAATCCAACCAGAAGCTCATGGTTAATGGAAGGACTACCACAAACCTTACAAGGTTTCTACACATGAAGTGGCAAAAGGCTAGGTACAAGGCTAAATATAATATATCACAGTGTTTGATCATAATAATAGTCAAACACTAACCTGGTAATTGGTTTGCTTTCTCTTTAAAAGCAATTTCACAAGGCTCCTCATGGCCCTACAGAGCGGCTGGAACCATAAACTTGGAACATAGCTTGTGTATGAATTTCAACATATATATAACAGACATTTACAAAAATAGTAGGTGAAACCTGTTTTAGAGGATCCCTGCAGATATCAGCAACAAACACAGAATGGAAAAAAACAGCAAAATCGAATCCCACCTCATCATGTAACAAAATTAGTTGAAAGAAGTGAAAGTTTAATTTCCAGACTATAAGCTGCAACTTTTTTCCCACGCTTTGAACCTTATTGCGGCTTAAACAACGACGCGGCTAATATATGGATTTCTCCGCGCTTTCAAATAAAATAAAAACACATTCTGTGACGTGCTCATTTTTTTGGAGGCATGAAGCTTTCATTACTGTTTAGATTAAATCGTGCTCAAACTTCCCATCATTCTGATTACGGTTGTCATTTTGTCACCCTCATCATGTGATGACTGCAGAACAGCAGAACAGTATATACTCTCTAAAATGAGTACAGGAAACAGGACGTAAAAGTTGTCTGGAAGACGACATGCTAGCTTGTTGGTTTCTTAAAGCCGTGTTATGTGCTTCCTTCAGAAAGCAATGAATGTAAGTGCTCTGTTTTATATATTTTCGTTATGTTATAATCACATTATGCCTATTTCTAGGTTTGTACAAAAACAAATTGTTTGAAGTATTGTAGCTATGCAGATAACAATAGTTGCACGTTTTGCTTGTTGCTATTAGTAATGAATTAAGTCCATTGTGTACTGTTTTAGTTTCACTCCGTTTCAGTGATGTCAAGTTGAAAACTATGTGGAAGTAATTAAAGGAGCAAGTGCGCTCACTCACCTGGCTCGTTGAAAAGAGTCTCGCTGTTGGTTCATGTTAACACTCAAGAGGAGTAAAACACATTGAGAGAACAGTACAACCCGTGTTTCGTTAAAGCGTATCTAATTTTGTTACAAGCCGTGTTTCAATAAAGCCTGTGTAAAGTTAATTTGTTTCAATGTACCGCTAGGCACCTGCGGCTTATAGACGAGTGCGGCTTATTTATGTTCAAAATAATATTTTTTTCTAAATTCAGTGGGTGCGGCTTATATTCAGGTGCGCAAAATAGTCCGGAAATTACGGTAAACGTAATTAATATACAAATAAAAAGTTACATGTAAAGATAATTCAGGCATTAACTCACTTTTAAAAATACCTCTCCTGCAGCTTTGGCGTTGTTATGTGCCACAGGACAACCATGAATATAGGTGTCGGGATGCTTCTGGAGGATCCTAGAGGAAATGGAATTACGTGATCCAATGTTCACAGCTGCATCGTCCACTGAGAGACCAATGCAGTTCTCCCAAGGTGTCACGGATGGAGCGGCGTAGTGCGGTGAAAGCCATGTGCAGAGCCAATAGATCCGTTTAACCAGGTTTATTAAAGACAACCTGAACATAAAACAAACCGAGTACGGCGAAAACACACTAAACTGTGAACTTAAATCAAAGATGCGCACATAGCGACTTACACACAAACGTTTAAGAACGACAGCTATATATATACAAACACTCACCTCTAAAACACAGTGACATGTAGTAACAAACAATGCTAAGCAAGGAGTGACTTGCTAGCGACCCTTTTATCCCCACATAAAGTGACAGATTACTAACAGCTGTGACCACGTGAAAGAGGAAGTAATCACAGCTAGTGAACACAAAAACACGGAAGTGGATCACCGAAATGGAAGTGTAGCAACGCCACCACACCAATCGTGACAGTATCCCCCACTAAAAGGCTAGCTCCCCAGATAGCCGAACGAACCAACAAAAACCACAAGGGAGCAACAAGACAGGACCTACAGTTAAACCCAATGGGTTAGTCCATCAGGACGGGTCCAGTCCTGAATAGGCCACGGTAGCCGACCGCCATCTCGAGCGGCTGAGAGGCCGCCAGTTTGAGCGGCTCAGGGTGCGTCGTGGCGGCGGCCATCGTGGGCGACGTGGCGGAGGCCATCGTGGGCGACGTGGCATAGGCCATCGTGGGCGACGTGGCGGAGGCCATCGTGGGCGACGTGGCGGAGGCCATCGTGGGCGACGTGGCGGAGGCCATCGTGGGCGAGGCGTGGCGGCGGCCATCGTGAGCGTGGTCGGGCGGCGGCCATCGTGAGCGTGGTCGTGGCGGCGGCCATCGTGAGTGGTCGTGGCGGCGGCCATCGTGAGCGTGAGTCGTGGCGGCGGCCATCGTGAGCGTGGTCGGGCGGCGGCCATCGTGAGCGTGGTCGTGGCGGCGCCATCGTGAGCGTCGTGTGGCGGCGGCCATCGAGCGCCGCGTGGCGGCGGCCATCGTGAGCGTAGTCGTGGCGGCGGCCATCGTGAGCGTCCGTGGGCGGCGGCCATCGTGAGCGTCAGTGTGGCGGCGGCCATCGTGAGCGTAGTCGTGGCGGCGGCCATCGTGAGCGAGTCGTGGCGGCGGCCATCGTGAGCGCCAGCGTCGTGGCGGCGGCCATCGTGAGCGCGTCGTGGCGGCGGCCATCGTGAACGCGTCGTGGCGCGGCCCTCGTGGGCGGCGATGCGGCAGCCATTGTGGGCGGCGATGCGGCAGCCATTGTGGGCGGCGATGCGGCAGCCATTGTGGGCGGCGATGCGGCAGCCATTGTGGGCGGCGATGCGGCAGCCATTGTGGGCGGCGATGCGGCAGCCATTGTGGGCGGCGATGCGGCAGCCATTGTGGGCGGCGATGCGTCAGCCATTGTGGGCGGCGATGCGGCAGCCATTGTGGGCGGTGGCGTGACGGCGGCAGCCATCTTGGGCGCGGGCGTGACGGCGGGAGCCATCGTGGACGCTGGCGAGACGGCGGCAGGCATCTTGGGCGCTGGCGTGACGACAACAGCCATCTTGGGCGCTGGCGTGACGGCGGGGGCCATCGTGGGCGCTGGCGAGTCGGCGGCAGCCATCTTGGGCGCTGGCGTGACGGCAGCAGCCATCTTGAGCGCTGGCGGGACGGCGGGAGCCATCGTGGACGCTGGCGAGACGGCGGCAGCCATCTTGGGCGCTGGCGGGACGACGGCAGCCATCTTGAGCGCTGGCGGGACGACGGCAGCCATCTTGAGCGCTGGCGTGACGGCAACAGCCATCTTGAGCGCTGGCGGGACGGCGGCAGCCATCTTGAGCGCTGGCGGGACGGCGGCAGCCATCTTGAGCGCTGGCGGGACGACAGGAGCCATCGTGGACGCTGGCGTGACGGCGGCAGCCATCTTGAGCGCTGGCGGGACGGCGGGAGCCATCGTGACGCTGGCGTGACGGCGGGAGCCATCGTGGGCGCTGGCGTGACGGCAACAGCCATCTTGAGCGCCGGCGGGATGACGGCAGCCATCTTGAGCGCTGGCGGGACGACGGTAGCCATCTTGGGCGCTGGCGGGACGGCAGGAACCATCGTGGGCGCTGGCGTGACGGCGGGGGCCATCGTGGACGCTGGCGTGACGGCGGCAGCCATCTTGGGCGCTGGCGGGTCGGCAGGAACCATCGTGGACGCTGGCGTGACGGCGACCATCTCAGGCGCAAGCGTGGTGGCGACCATCTCAGGCGCTGGCTCCTGTAAATCCAGCCATGTCCTCCACCACGTCCTGATAATGGCCGTGGGCTGGTCATCCAACCCTCCGGGGGTTTTTCTGTCCCTGACGTCGGCGGCAGAAAAGGGTCTTCCCACGGCGGGGTAGTGGCTGTAGCTCCAGGGGTTTTCCTCCTCCTGTCTGCAGCCCCGGAACAGTGGGCGGTGTCTTCTGCCCGCCCCAGCCGACGTCCGATGTTGCGGGGACTAGTCGACTGAGGACGGGATCCCATAGCAGGGCGTCTTCCAGGGAGTCCTCCTCCACTCGCCGTAGACCGCCTCCTCATCATCCGAGGAGAGGGAGTCGGACCCCCAATCACCCTGCCAGGTGTAGCGCCGCTCCTGCTGCTCCGTGGGTTGACGGTGAGCTTCATACCTCGGAGCGCTATAGCTTGCCCCTCCGAGGAATCCACTCACCGTCCGGCTCTGCGGGCTTTTGGGTGGCTTAGCATTCTGTCACGGATGGAGCGGCGTAGTGCGGTGAAAGCCATGTGCAGAGCCAATAGATCCGTTTAACCAGGTTTATTAAAGACAACCTGAACATAAAACAAACCGAGTACGGCGAAAACACACTAAACTGTGAACTTAAATCAAAGATGCGCACATAGCGACTTACACACAAACGTTTAAGAACGACAGCTATATATATACAAACACTCACCTCTAAAACACAGTGACATGTAGTAACAAACAATGCTAAGCAAGAAGTGACTTGCTAGCGACCCCTTTTATCCCCACATAAAGTGACAGATTACTAACAGCTGTGACCACGTGAAAGAGGAAGTAATCACAGCTAGTGAACACAAAAACACGGAAGTGGATCACCGAAATGGAAGTGTAGCAACGCCACCACACCATTCGTGACACAAGGGATACCAGGCTCCTCTAAGGTGGACTTCATTATGGTGAAGATCTCACCTGCTGTCCCACATCTCGTCCCACTTGTTGTGCACAAACTTCGAAACTGGTGGACAACTTTGCTGCCCATGAGGACCCGGACAGTAAGCGGGTTCATCTGTTCCACTCCTATAATAATGTCAAGTTAGAATCATACAGATGTTCATGTTGTTAGATGTTTAAAAATACACAAAGCAAATGTTTCACAGAGGAGAAACATCTGAAATATTTTGGGAAATACCAGCGTCATTCGAAGGGTATGCAGGGCTTTATTCATCCTTCACAAGCTCCTTGGTGAAATATGGTGTGAGTGCTTAATTGATAATGCAGATATGACTTAGTCCAGGCACACCTGTACTCCTGCGCACCTGTACTCCTGCGCACCTGTACTCCTGCGCACCTGTACTCCTGCGCACCTGTACTCCTGCGCACCTGTACTCCTGCGCACCTGTACTCCTGCGCTGGTGGCCCCAGGTGGTCCGCAAAGGCTTAAGGGAGATGTTGTGAACTACCAACCCAGCTGTCATTTTGACCTCAGCCCTTCTTGTCTGTAAGAAATTAAACATTATTAATCCTCCCAAAAGACCATAGTTTATTTCAAATAGACACCTGCGATAATAGGGCACATTTAAAAAACAAATTCAGCAACTAAGATCTCAAATTAAGACAACTGGACTGTACTAAACTGAAATACAAACCACAAATTAGTCTAAACTATCAACCATGACTTTACCGTGATCAACTATAACACCAAACTCTTGTCTGAACCTTGACAGGACCATTCCACATATCATACCTTAACCTGTTGTGCAGACATCCCCCGAACAGAGGGAACAGGCATTGCATATTGGGATATTGTGGCTGTGAACTGGAGAGCCGGTTGCTTTTCTTGGTGGCCTTTGCTTTTTATGTGGCGCACTACATCTGCCACACGTTTGTCTGTCTTTTCTCACTTGGCTGGTTCTTTAAATAAAATAAAAAGTTTTGCTTTTGTCTCTTACGTACGGAGCCCCGGAGGTGACATGAAGAAAAAAAAACAAACACTAAACTCGAGAACTTTACGTTCAATCTTGAGAACTTTCTTTCATTCTCGAGAACTTTACGTTCATTCTCGAGAACTTTTATTTCATTCTCGAGAACTACGTTCATTCTCGAGAACTTTTATGTCATTCTCGAGAACTTTACGTTCATTCTCGAGAACTTTTCTTTCATTCTCGAGAACTTTACGTTAATTCTCGAGAACATTAATTTAATTTCTCAAGAACTTTTATTTAATTCTCGAGAACTTTACGTTCTTTCACGAGAACTTTGTCTCGCTGCTGGCCGGTCCCTGCTGATCCAGATGGGACCGGCCAAAGACACAGTGGTGATCGGGAGGATCTTATACTCGTATTCAAAGCGTTTTGTCTATTCAACTCTAATATCTGATCGTTTGTCTTTTTCGTTTTAACGTTAATATAAATATTAATGTTTGGTTTATGACTAGGAGCGCCAACAGCCCGCGGGCGTTGCAGTTAGTAATTAAAAATGATATATAATGATGAAAAGCTACAGCCTCGTCCTTCCATGACTTTTCCTAAATACGTGCATTTTACCTTGTCCCGTTTTCAGAATTGCAAAATCACAAAACGAACACTATATAAAACTACTATTTACATGTGTTTGATAGCTAAACTGCCGTCCTGTCGCCAAAATCCCACGCCGCTGGGCGTTCTAATTGCGGTACCCAGACACCAATCACCTCACTGGGCTTATGACATCAATGGTTGAATGGGCCATACGCAAACAAAAGACTGATAGATACACATATACAATAGATTGACTGGCTTGGTTGAATTTCAATGAACTAGAAAAAAGAGGTAAGTTGATAAATAAACATGTTTCACTAAATAAACAGAACGAATTCATCCAATTGCATCTATGTATACAGCCCATTCATTGAATTTTTTATTATTTATCAGTTCTATGTGTCATGCGCCTATTGCACTCAATAATTAATAACGAATAATCATCAGTGTATTGATTTAGCCTACAAGAGACTTCAACAAAATATAATTTTGTATCGAAATTAAACTAATATAAACTTTATCAATAGGCACACAGAGAAGGACATGTCTGTTGATGAACTCAAAGCCTTCATTGCGCTTTTGTATGTCCGGGGCGCATACGGCAGAAAGAGCATGAAACTGGACTGGTTTTGGTCGGTTCTATATGAAACTGTACCCGTTTTGGTCCGATCTATATGAACACTGTGCGCAGTGTAACCGGTTTACTTTGCGTGTCCTGCTTACTTTGCGTGTCCTTTGCCGATGTGGACCCGAGAGATAAATATAAATAGATTAGTTTATCGGCCAATCATGGGCAAATCATTTGATTGTGCATGTCGCTTGTGATCTAAAATGTTTTAGCACTACATCGAAATAGGACATACAGTTTGATGGATTTTCCTTTATTCGTTTTTTTATGTTTTTTTATGGTTACAAGACAATAAATACATACTATTTTAGTAAAATGTTTTATTTCATAATTCATCGTAATGCATTTAATCAGGGCCGTGCAGAGACCTTAGGAGGGGCAGGTGCTCAAAGTATAACAGGGGCACATTGAACAAGGTTTTAAATAGCTGTGCTCAAAATATCAATACAGCAATATATAGTGAAGCATTCCTTGCTGATTCACATATCGATATGGATGATTATGTATTGACACGGCAGCAAATGCTGTGATGCTGTTTTGAAAAAGAAACAGAATAGAAAAGACAATTTTAAGTTTAAAAGTAAAAAAAAAAGATTTTCTGTCCACCTAATAATAACTCTGGGATTAGACACGTTTAAAAAGTTGTCCCAACCTGATGGCCTTTTCATCTCTGTTCTATAGAATAATTAAGAACAGCTGTTATAGTAAAAACTATAGAAAACGTTATCGACGTGGCCCATGTTTCATACGTCCAATATAGTTTTATTCAATGCCATGTCAGCATTTGTAGCTATTTTGATGGCAAAAAAGGAATTACAAAAACACAAGAGTTACATTAAAATTTCACATTAAATAAACAAATATAAATTAATAGAACACCCAAGAGCTGCAGGTAGATGAAATAAGATACCAGATTCAAAAAAGTACATTTATCTGAGAAAAACAACATTAATTGGGCGATATGATGATGGTGGCCATGGCAGCGGTAAGAGTGAAAAACAAAAATCTATATAGAGCGAGGTGTTTGTGTGTCCACAGTATACAATACTGTGATCATGATTTCAAATTGCATTGTGACTATGAGATGTAGTTACATTTATTTCCAGAGAGATATTATTGAGTTTACAGGCTATAGTGGTCTTGCCTCTGTAAACACTGTTGCTATTGTAGGAATTTTTATTTTTTATTTTTATAATGATAATTAAGGGAATGAGAAAATCTGAATAAGCCTTACCAGTGTTGTCATAATTATTTTTAAGGCACTCTACGTTTAAAAAAATACTGTAATATAATAATAGTTTAGTCAAATAACATAAATAAGACCAGAGCCCTCTATGCCTGTGAAACTGTTCTCCCTCAAACAGCACGCTAACGTTACTTACACTACAGGCTATAACAGCATATAAACAACATATCTGCATGCTCTCTTCACATCACATCGTTCTTGTAAAATAATAATAAGTAAATAAACATCAAAATCACTTTGCTGAGAATGAAACAGCACATACCAGCTGCCGCGGTGTTGAAAATATCCTCTGGCAATAAAATAAATTTGCGTGCAGTGTGAGGAATCGTCCCGTTATGATGAGGTGGTCGTCGTCAGGTATAAGGTCATCACGGGGATTTTATTTACGGCGAAATTATTATTCAGAAATGTTACTAATATTTAGATTGGGCATGAGCAGGCATTAACAAAAGGGCATGTTATTTAAAAAAAAATGAAGAAATTTTGCTTTGACAAATGCACGTGCCTGCATTTAATTCAGGATAATAACACTGTAGATGAACTGATGCTGTAGTAGATGGATGGCAGGTTATTCAGTGAATGGATGGTGAATTTTTATTATAATTAGATCAGAAATCTGAGTCCAGACGGAAACTTCACCCCGAGTGTCTTTGTTTGTTACTCCACATGATAATAAAGCTACGCTTTTAAATCATAAACCAAACATTAATATTTATATTAACGTTAAAACGAAAAAGACAAACGATCAGATATTAGAGTTGAATAGACAAAACGCTTTGAATACGAGTATAAGATCCTCCCGATCACCACTGTGTCTTTGGCCGGTCCCATCTGGATCAGCAGGGACCGGCCAGCAGCGAGGCAAAGTTCTCGAGAATGAACGTAAAGTTCTCGAGAATGAAAGAAAAGTTCTCGAGAATGAAAGAAAAGTTCTTGAGAATGAACGTAAAGTTCTCGAGAATGAAAGAAAAGTTCTCGAGAATGAAAGAAAAGTTCTTGAGAATGAACGTAAAGTTCTCGAGAATTAACGTTAAGTTCTCGAGTTTAGTGTTCGTTTTTTTTTCTTCATGTCACCTCCGGGGCTCCGTACTTACGGGTCATCTTTGAAACCTTAAAGAATTCATGGTCATGTTGGTTTAATAACTCTACACTCAGTTACAAAAACATGCCTACTTCTATTGCACTATTCCTGTATTTATGTGTTTTGCACTATTCCTGTATTTATGTTTAATTATTTGAAATACATCTTACCTGTTCGAAGTGCTATTTGGTCCTACAGAAAAAGTCTTCATCCAGAGTGAGTCTTCTTCTTCTTCTTTTCATTTAATGGCAGATCGCAACCAACTTAAGGTGCATATACCGCCACCTACCGCACTGGAGTGTGAGGCCGGTCACAGCCTCCCTGCTATATCCTTCTGTACAGCCCCGTGTTCCTGAGAAAAATAAATAATGCCTTCATTACTGCCTCCTTCCCTTTTCCACCCCCAAGCACCCCACCTAAGTCCCAACCCCTCTTAGTCTCCCTAACACTACCATACATAACCTCCCTATCCATGTCATACCTCCCACAGACAAACAACACATGCTCAACCGTTTCCTCCACCTCACACCTATCACATAAACCTGTGTCATGTTTTGCCACAACTCTCAACGTGCCATTCAACCCTGTGTGCCCATACCTTAACCTACTCCACACCACCTCTTCCCTTCTACATCCTATCATGCCCACAACCTCCCTCACTGACCTATGTATACCCCGGAAGTGCCTGCCTTTACCACCTTCTCCCCACTGTCTCTCCCACACTGCAATCCCTGCTTCACGAATCAACGCCATAACCTCCCTGCGCCCCAACGCCACCCTGACATCCACCTCAGTCCTCCTTACAGCACTCTTTGCCACCAAGTCAGCCACCTCGTTACCCTCCACTCCAGCATGAGCGGGCACCCAACAAAACCTCACCACTACCCCCTGTCTCTCCAACCTCAGCAATATCCCCATCATTTCACCCAGTATGTCCTCCCTATCAGACCTACCATCCATTACACTACTCAACACTGCTGCTGAGTCTGAACATATCACCACCCTACATGGTGCCACATCCTCCACCCATCTCAACCCAATGATCACAGCCACCATCTCTGCAGTATACACGACACATTATCAGTGACTCTTTGACTGACACTCACACTGAACTCAGGGACATGCACTCCAGCACCCACTCTACCAGCATTCACTACCTTAGACCGATCAGTATACACCCTTACAAACCCATAAAAGTGTCTGCAGACATACCTCTACACACACACGCTCACGCCCCCCCCTCCCCACTCCCTCCTCTCCAGCATCATGCCCACATCCACACTTGGCGTTGGAAACATCCACGGAGGGACAGGCCCTAATGCTATCGCCGGCCCTACCTCTATCCCCTCCAAGCCGTACTCTATCACTTTCTGCCCAATTGTCCATCCATACATCCTCATACTAGCCTTGTCCCTCTCCCAACACTCCCTAGTTGCCACAACCGCCGTGTGGCTTTTAGCACACCCCTTCAACCTGGCCCAATACGCCAGTGCCAACTTGTCCCTCCTCAAGCTCAATGGCAATTCCCCTGTGTCCACCTGCAACACCACCACTGGAGTGGTCCTGATAGCCCCCACACATAGCCTTAGTGCTCGTGATTGCACCCTGTCCAATCTCTGTAGCACCGTCTTGGCCGCAGCACCATAAATAAAACACCCATAGTGGATCTAACCAGTGCCTGATACATACACATCAGTGTCTTCCTATCTGCCCCCCAATCTACACCTGCCACTGCCCTCATGGGCGGAGTTACTTTGTCACCATAGGCAATTATGAATCTAATAAGGTGGCTATGACAAGACCAAGAGAGGCTTATCCATGCATTTATCTCCAGTAGGGTTGACCACTGTAATGGGCTCTTAACTGGACTTCCCAAAAAGACTGTAAAACAGCTGCAGCTCATTCAGAATGCTGCTGCTAGAATGTTAACAAAAACTAAGAGAACAGAACACATCACGCCGGTTCTTAAATCTTTGCACTGGCTTCAAGTTAGTTACAGAATAGATTTTAAAGTTTTGCTAGTAGTCTATAAATCTCTGAACGAACTGGGCCCTGAATACATTTCTGATATGTTTGAGGATTATAAACCAAGCAGGGCACTCAGATCACTGAACTCAGGACAGCTAGTGGAGCCCAGAGTCAAAACTAAACATGGTGAAGCTGCATTCAGCAGTTACGCTGCATGTAACTGGAATAAATTACCAGAAGATCTTAGACGTGCCCAAAATGTATCAATTTTTAAAGCCAGGCTAAAAACATTTCTCTCTTCGCAAGCATATGACTGAGCACTTAAACTTTATCACACTGTTAAGTCTATTTTAATTATCTTTTTATGCTTTTATTTGTTTTATTCTTATGCATGGCATAAATGAAAACCTGTAATGTATACCTTTGGCCAGCGGAGCAAAAAGACCTATATGTTCTAGAGAAAGGCACTGGTTCAATTCCCCCCGCCGGACGCTAAATTGGTGTGGGATTGGCAGAAGGCCATCGGAGAGGCGTGTCTCCGTGAGGGACTTTAAACAAGTGAAGCGTGAGGACACGCTCTCTCGTTTGGTGGGGGTAATGTAGCGACCCTGGTGGTAATTTTGTAGATGGCTCTGCCCAGCGTTCTCCCACAGGGGAGCCTTAGGTTGCATATGCCGTCACTTCAGCATTACAGATTGTTATAAAATGCATGTATTTTATTTATTTATTTTTTATTTATTTTTATTCTGATAAAAGCATGTATTTTATCATTTTATTATTTTCCTCTGTAAAGCACATTGAATTGCTTCTATGTATGAATTGTGCTATATAAATAAACTTGCTTGCTTGCTCATCAGATTCGGCACCTTCCGGACTTCTACTCTAGAAACTCCACATGTCTCCCCCACGTAAGCCTCTTATCAAACCACAACCCCAAATACTTAAACTCTAACACCCTTCCTAATTCCTGTCCATACATATATAGCCGAACCTCACCCACCATCCGCCTAGAGTACACCATGAAACAAGATTTAGCCACCGACATCCTAAAACCCCATGTCTTGGACCAGTCCTCCACCACACCCACCGCCTCTTGCCTTGGCAATCTCTGTACTAACCACCACCAATGCATCCATAGTAGACCTCCCTCTCCTGAACCCACTCTGCGCTTCACTCATCAAGAGCCTACTCTCCAGGAAGAACATCAACCTTTTAACAATCATCTTTTCCATCAGCTTACATAAGTTGGAGGTCAACGCTATTGGCCTGTAACTATCCACCTTCCCTGGATCTTTCCCGGTTTGGCAAACGGCAGCACCACCGCCTGCTTCCACCCGTCCGGCAGCAACCCAGTCCTCCACACCTTGTTGAACAGCCCTACTATAGCTTCCTTTACATTATCCGGGGCCTTCTTCACCATCTCGTAGCATACCCTATCCTCTCCCGGTGCCGAACGACTACATCCCACCAATGCCCTCGTCAGCTCAAACCTAGTGAATTCAGCATCCATCACCTCACCTGTCACCGCCTTCTTCAACAACACATCTCCCTTCTGTTTTAACATCTCACATCTCCTCCTCTTACTCTCCTCACATAGGTGATCACCACTGTGAACCTTTGCAAACTCTACCCCAAGCGCATCCGCCTTTTCCTTACCCATCATAGCAATAGCATCCCCCACCCCCAACACTGGTATTTCCGCATTTCCTCCTTTACCTAACATCTTCCTAAACATTTTCCACACCCTGCCAATGTCCGTCCCCCTCCCAATGGTAGAGCAGAACTCACGCCATGCGTCCCTTTTAGCCCTCTTTACCGTTCTCCTAGCCTCGGCCCTTCTACATTGATATTCCAATACTTTCGTATCTGACATGCTTCTCCTCAGTGCCCTAAACGCCTTATCCCTCTCACGTACTCTCTTGGAACACTCATCAGTCCACCACGGTACCACCCTCCTCCTACCACCTCCCTTACTGACTGGAAATGCCACCTCTGCTGCTGCCACTAGCATACTTGTCAGTTCCTGTGCACATTCATTAACTGATCCCTCCAATGTCAACTCCCGCCCCTCCCTTTCACACAAATACTGAAACTTATCCCAATTAGCCTTCTCAAAACACCACCTCTTGACATGCCCTCTGCTCTCCATACACACACCAACCTCAAACCTACCAACAATGGGGTAGTGATCACTCCCTACAGTAGAGTCTCTCATCACTCGCCACTCACACCTCCCTGCCATAGACGCAGACACCCACATTAAATCTAAACACGATTCAGTCCCTGTAACTACATTTACCCTTGTACCACCCCTATCATTAACACATACCATTCCACAACCCTCCATATATTCCTCTACCACAGCCCCATTACCATCAGTGTGTCCACTTCCCCATATTTCATTATGAGCATTAAAATCCTAGAGTCCTTTTTTTGTCCTGTTAATAAAAAGCTAAATGCCATGTGTGTCACACCCTGATCTTGTTCACCTGTCTCATAATTGTCTTCACGCCCCCACCAGGTGTTTCCAGGTTCCAATTATAGCCTGTCCTGTGCCAGATCGTATTGTCTTGTCTTGTGTATCCAGCGTTTTTTTTCTGTGTTACCGGTCTCCCTGTCTCCCTGTTCTCTGTTCTGTCTTCCCAGTACCGACTCCTGTTCTGTCCCCGACTCCGAGCCTGCCCATTCCCTTGTACTTCTACTGAAAGGATACTGCTGAACTCTGCCTGGCTACCCACTCTGAGATTGCCTGCTCCCTTAATTAATAATACGAACTGAATACCAAACCGATTTTCACATGTTTTTTTTGCTGCAAAGGTCATACATGTAGCTGTCCCACAGAACACATGGTTCAGGGTATTTTAATATTCATAGTGGGCTTAACAGTAACAGTAATACTCTAATATATGATGTGATGTAGGCTATGATTGGTATTTTGCAAATCACACACTATAATTATGATAGAGAAGCATAAACAGATAGTGGCAGTAAAGTCAGATATTTAATAAGTTTAAAAAAACAATATATGATTATATTATATTCTCCTTTAAGCTCTTTATATTCGACACACACACACACACACACACACACACACACACACTTCTTGAGCTCAGCAGCCAATGCGGCGTCTACTCTTTATTATTACACAGTCTTTTTGGCACGGACTGGAATGGAAAACAGCAGTAAAGGCAGTCACTTGTTTCTCTACCTCTTTTATCTGCCCTAATCACAGTGCTAGCAATGTTATTGATGTAATTATCGCAATGTCTCATGTTCTCTATTTTGTCTATCTGGACCTTAGTTCTACGGTGTTAATAAACATCTGTGAAAGGAACTGGAGTCTTGCATACAATCAATGGGCGGCATAACACATGTTTACACAAGATGACACTACACGCCTTTACACCACATGACACTACACGCCTTTACACCACATGACACTACACACATTTAAACCACATGACACTACACGCCTTTTTCACCACATGACACTACACACTTTTACACCACATGACACTACACGCTTTTACACCACATGACACCACACGCATTTAAACCACATGACACTACATGCCTTTACACCACATGACACTACACGCTTTTACACCAGATGACACTACACGCTTTTACACCACATGACACTACACGCTTTTACACCACATGACACTACACGCTTTTACACCACATGACACTACACGCTTTTACACCACATGACACTACACGCTTTTACACCAGATGACACTACACGCTTTTACACCACATTACACTACACACATTTAAAACACATGACACTACACGCCTTTACACCACATGACACTACACGCTTTTACACCACATTATACTACACACATTTAAACCACATGACAATACACGCCTTTACACCACATAACAATACACATCTTTACACAACATGACACTACACGCCTCCCCAGACGGGCATAATTTAACATTTCAGTATTGCCAACTTCTGACTACGATGTGTTCTACCATGTTCCTGTTTTTTGTACCCAGGCACCTGGGTAGCAAGCAAACAAGCAAGTTTATTTATATAGCACAATTCATACATAGTAAAGTTAAAACGACTGGGCCAATGTGCGCTGCCGCCTTACATCATGACCAACTGTCATCGTTGAACGAACGTTGAATTCCATTATTTACAAGAGATTCCTATTTTAGGAGGATTTCCATCTGTAAACACCAACCGCTTCCTCTCCAGATCCTCCCTCAATGTCATAAGATCAATGCCCAAATGTCTCCTATCATAAAACTTATATTCCTGTCCTACAGAAGGCTTATCCTAAAGATTCCTAAACAGACTCCAGGCCCCACTTTTCCACCGTTTTTTAAAACAATGTTTACAAAGTCCTTAAAGTTCCTAGAGCAGCCAAAGACTTCAGATAACCCCTGAGTCAGCCTGTTTTTTTGCTAAACCTTATAGTATTTTCACCACCCCTGACCTGGTGCAGGTTTTCATAAAGTTCCCTTTTCTTTTGGTTCGAGTTACTTCTGAGGTACCGTCTCTGGTTTTTCTGTCTCCCTTTTTAATGCCCTTTGGAGCAGTGGACAAATAGGATGGCCTGAATAGTAGAGCGTCACCCTGTGCTGTTATTTTAGATGATTTTGTTTCCCCGCTATTTTTTTTTTTTTCATTATTTCTGCATTCTGCCAGTCCAAAACTAATTTCTATTGATGTGGGCTACCTGAGCAGAGGCCCCTTCAGAGATATCGGTTTTGGCGTGTTTCATTATATACACAAATCAATGTTGTCCGTCTCATGTGAAGCAATACGATTTGCAAACATGATAAGGCCGTTGACCTGTCTAAACAGTATTTGGTTTTTCCGGAATTTATTAGTATACAGATGTTACTTCATGATTTGATGCAAACATGTACTTTCTTCTTGTAAGTTCAGTATATTTTGTATTACTGATTTTTAATGCATTTCAACAGTTATTAGATATTTTTTTTATTAAGTTATTGCCAAAGCAAAGTGTTGGAGCAGCAAATATCAGAGTCATGTAGCACACCTTTTCTTTTAACTTTCTTTTAGGGAAGCAGAATATGGTCATTTGCAAAAAAAAAATCATCTTACAATCCTTTGCAATTTGTTACCTTAGGCTAGTGTGTTTCACTGTTGAAGTCCCAGCAAAGAAAAGCAGGATTTTTTTTTTTTTATTGTGAACCGTGCAGCATTAAAGAATCCGAAAATAACACAGCTATTTGACTTGCCCCAATCTATTGTTTGTTAATGTGCTCAGTGACCAGTAGGAAGTCTGCATTTTAGGATGCTCTGTTGTAAGAATCCTAAATATTTTTGGGGTAGATGGCTGTTGTTGTAAATTATCATTCCACTAATAATGCAGGTGTATTAGAAGCATGTTTTGATATTACAGTGAAGTGAAATTCTAGATATTGCTTCAAGTCATCTAATCACTTTGTTTTCTACAGCACAGGTAGTACAGATCAATAATTTTTTAGCACATTAGGAAATGGCATTTGCACATGGGGAAAAACACTTTTTAATTTGACAATATTTTATATTGTGAGGTGTGCAAGATTACAACCACTTAGCAGTCTATAGCGCTTGTGAGCTCAACACAGGTTGCTTTTACTGCGTTTAGTGACTGAAAATTCTTGTGCCACCATGTTGACATGTTGGTAAAATTTAATTTCATTATTTTTCTCTGGGACTGAAGTTAACGTTGGGCAGTTGACTGCAAAATCGCTTCAATATCACGACCTTAACAAAACCGTAAATTATTACAATATGTAGTATATGATGGCAATTACCTTCAAATTATGATTGGCACATGCGAAGAAGCTATTGAGCCTCAGATCTCTTTTTTCAGCCATACATACCCACGCGTAACCTACGATCAAAGGATGCTGGTCTCCTAATTGTACCTAAAATTTCTAAACAAACAGCTGGAGGTAGAGCTTTCTCCTATAGAGCTCCTCTATTATGGAATGAGTTGCCAATCTGGGTTAGAAATGTAGACTCTGTTCAAACTTTTAAATCACAATTAAAAACATATCTTTTCAGTAAGGTCTATGGTTGAGTGTAACATGGTCCAGGGTACGAAGGTGAACGGAAGGCTCGGATCTCATTCCGCCCTGCTGTCTTTGCCTTGCGGGTTCACATCTCCCCGGGGGCGTCCTCTCTCCAAATTCGCTGCCTGGGGGGTGGAGTCACTGGCTCGCTACAGTTCTCTTTTGTTCCCTCAACTCGAGTAGCTTTGTGAGCAAAAACTAAACCTTCCCGAGTGGTCGTGGCCGATTGGCATCCCTGGGTTGATGCTCGGCAAAGTGGGTGGGTGTTTACCCTGTTCAGGGCCACAGCTTCACTGGACCCCCCTGTCTCATTCTAAGATTTATGCTGCTATACTATGGTGCCGGGGACGTAGAGAATCAGGGTGTCTAACCTCTCCTTGTGTCTTGTCTCTACTTACATCTGTCTGGCCATGTCCTGGATTATCCGTTCATGGCCATAGTTTCACTAACCCCCCTGTCTCCTTCAAGAGTTGTACTGGTATACTGTTGTGTCCGGAAACTAGTGTCCAACCTCCCCCTGTGTTTGTGTCCACTTCTGTTAAGGGGGACCCGTGCCTGCTGGCCACGCTGTGGGACCAATCAGCTATGGACACAGATCTATCATACCCATCAACCCTCCCGGTCGTCCTGGACTATTTAGATTTTTAAGATGCTCGCACATTGCCTGCTTGCACTGTATAACATTAACTGTCATAAACTCGCCCAGCACCGCCAGAGGAGGACTGGTTGATCCCTCAGAGCCTGTTTCCTCTCTAGGTTTCTTCCTAAATCTGACCTGCAGGGAGTTTTTCCTAGCCGTCGTGTATCAACTTGTTCAACTTGTATCTTGTTCAACATGTTGATGTATGCTCTGTCGGAATCACGCTGGGTGATTGTAAAAGCCTTTTGTGACAACTTTGGCTGTATAAATAAATTTGATTGATTGATAGATGCTAAAATAGTCCAAGCCGCCCCCAGTCTGTTCTATAATTGACCTTTGCTTAACAAACCCTGTCATTATAATTCCAGTGTAAAAACCCACTCTATTGTTGGCTGCACCTCATCTCACCATTAAAGATGTGGCTTTTAGCAAAAAACATAAAGTTATATGAATGTGTCCGTACAGAACAGACACAGACCAATACACCATACAGGACTGTATTGAGTCTTTTCATAAATATCACACAGCAGGTGCCTCTGAGGTTTATTTTTCATGTCTCTGGCTTCTCAAGGTACTGAAGTGCCTGTACCTCTAAACCGAAAAACATTCTGTAACTAATTTGAAACATTTCTTGGTGACATGTCCAGCATTGCTGAATATGTATTTTCTTATACTTATCTATTTTGTCTGTCTTTGAAAATAAAACGTTTCTTATGAGCATCCTTTTCTAATAGTTGTGATTAGTCTTTGTGAGTAACATTCAAATAATTTATGAGATCACTTTTGCAGCTTAGTGTAATTTATTAGGACACACGTGAATAAAAATATGACACTGTTAGTAATTGGGATTTTGATTCAGAGATCTCTTGCCCTATATGGTTTCATAACTGATCGGGGAGGCGCATAAGTGTACATGATACCAGAGCACCCTAGGCCGAAGGTCAATGATCGATTTTGTGATCGTATCGGCTGATCTAAGGCCGCATGTTTTGGACACTCGGGTGAAGAGAGGGGCAGAGCTGTCAACTGATCACCATCTGGTAGTGAGTTGGATCAGAGGGTGGGGAAAGACTTTGGACAGACCAGGTAAGCCCAAACGGGTGGTGCGGGTGAACTGGGAACGTCTGGAGGAGGCCCCTGTCCGAAAGATCTTCAACTCACACCTCCGGCGGAGCTTTTCAGGCATCCCTGTGGAGGTTGGGGGCATTGAACCTGAGTGGGCAATGTTCAAAGCTTCTATTGCTGAAGCTGCGGCGGTGAGCTGTGGACTCAAGGTCCTAGGTGCCTCAAGGGGTGGTAATTCCTAGAACACCGTGGTGGACCACGGTGGTCAGGGAAGCTGTCCGACTGAAGAAGGAGGCCTTCAGGGATATGCTAGCCCTGGGGACTCCGGAGGCAGTTGCAGGGTACTGACAGGCCCGAAGGGCTGCAGCCGCTGCCGTGTCAGAGGCAAAGCAGCGGGTGTGGGAGAAGTTTGGAGAAGCTATGGAGAAGGACTTTCGGTCGGCACCAAAATGCTTCTGGAAAACCGTTCGGCACCTCAGAAGGGGAAAACGGGAACCATCCAAGCTGTGTACAGTAAGGATGGGACACTGTTGACCTCAACTGATGATGTGATCGGGCGCTGGAAAGAGCATTTTGAGGAGCTCCTGAATCCGACCTACACGCCCTCTAGTACAGAGGCAGAGCTGGAGGCTGATGGAGGGTCATCGTCAGTTTCCCTGGGGGAAGTCGCTGAGGTAGTCAAACAACTCCACAGTGGCAAAGCCCCAGGGACTGATGAGATTCGTCCAGAAATGCTAAAAGCTTTGGGTGGGGAAGGGCTGTCTTGGTTGACACGCCTCTTCAACATTGCATGGAAGTCTGGGACAGTGCCAGAGGAGTGGCAGACCGGGGTGGTGGTTCCCCTCTTTAAAAAGGGGGACCAGAGAGTGTGTGCCAATTACAGAGGTATCACACTCCTCAGCCTCCCTGGTAAAGTGTACTCCAAAGTGCTGGAAAGGAGGGTTCGGCCAATAGTCGAACCTCAGATTGAAGAGGAACAATGCGGTTTTCGGCCTGGCCGGGAACCACGGACCAGCTCTTTACTCTCGCAAGGATCCTGGAGGGGGCCTGGGAGTATGCCCATCCAGTCTACATGTGTTTTGTGGATCTGGAGAAGGCGTATGACCGGGTACCCCGGGATCTTTTGTGGGAGGTGCTGCGGAGTATGGGGTGAGGGGGTCTCTTCTCAGGGCCATCCACCTCTGTACGCTCAAAGCATGAGCTGTGTCCGTGTCCTCGGCAGTAAGTCGGATTCGTTCCCGGTGGGGGTTGGCCTCCGCCAGGGCTGCGCTTTGTCACCAATCCTGTTTGTAATATTCATGGACAGGATATCAAGGCGTAGTCATGGGGGGAGGGGTTCCCGTTCGGTGGGCTGATGGTCACATCACTGCTTTTTGCGGATGATGTGGTCCTGATGGCCTCATCGGTCGGTGACCTTCAGCACTCACTGGATCGGTTCCGCAGCCGAGTGTGAAGCGGCTGGGATGAGGGTTAGCACCTCTAAATCTGAGGCCATGACTCTCAGCAGGAAACCGGTGGAGTGCCTACTCCGGGTAGGGAATGAGTCCTTACTCCAAGTGAAGGAGTTCAAGTACCTCGGGGTCCTGTTCGCGAGTGAGGGAACAATGGAGCGGGAGTTTGGTCGGAGGATCGGAGCAGCGGGGGCGGTGTTGCATTCGCTTCACCGCACCGTTGTGACGAAAAGAGAGCTGAGCCGAAAGGCAAAGCTCGCGATCTACCGGTCAATCTTTGTTCCTACCCTCACCTATGGTCATGAAAGCTGGGTCATGACCGAAAGAACGAGATCGCGGGTACAAGCGGCCGAAATGGGTTTTCTCAGAAAGGTGGCTGGCCTCTCCCTTAGGGATAGGGTGAGAAGCTCAGTCATCCGAGAGGAACTCGGAGTAGAGCCGCTGCTCCTTTGCATAGAAAGGAGCCAGTTGAGGTGGTTCGGGCATCTTGTAAGAATGCCACCTGGGCGCCTCCCTAGAGAGGTGTTCCAGGCACGTCCAGCTGGGAGGAGACCTCGGGGAAGACCCAGGACTAGGTGGAGAGATTATATCTCCACACTGGCCTGGGAACGCCTCGGGATTCCCCAGTCAGAGCTGGCTAATGTTGCCCGGGAAAGGGAAGTTTGGGGTCCCCTGCTAGAGCTGCTACCCCCGCGACCCGACCCCGGATAAGCGGTTGAAGATGAGATGAGAGATGAACTGATCGGGAAAATAGCTGACAATACAGCACATTTTATTAACACATATTTGCAGACTATTAGTAACTACAAGGTTTTGGGAGAGCTCAACTTGTGTATAACTTCAGTACAAAACAGTGTGCCATGTGATTATATGAAGTGATAGGAATCAGTGTTCCGGATGTACTATTGCACTGGTGACCTATTGACCTCGACCTCACACAGTGTGAAGTATTCACCTCTTCCTGGTATGACAACATTGATGTATCTTCCCTCCATACCATTACACTGGAATGTGCTGGAAAGGCCGACTGGAATAGAGGAGATCTCTGCACACCTAAAGAATTACACAGAAACAATTTTAGAACTATAACAATGCATCGTGGAATAGTAAAGTGTCCATCGTATGTACACTTCAGAATCTCGCCGGAAGTAGTAGGTCATCCGGGTACTTTTCGCATACTGTTTTTCGAATACTATGATTTCGGACATACTACTCTGCTCGCGTACTGTTTTTCGCATACTATAAAGTATGGAAGTACGCGATTTCGGACGCAGCCATTGTCACCAGCTGCGTTTGCTTGTTGCTGATTGGCCAAATGGATTGAACTTTCTGGAAGGGCGGGTGTGGAAGCAGCACGCTGTGATATCATGAGAACATGGATGCCAGGCAACAGGCACAAACACTAGCTGCAGCTGCTGCTGTATGTTGAATGGGTATCTCTGTCTGTAGCTAGCTACTCTTGTAAGTGTATGCATACATTCAAACAACAGCGCTAGCGAGCTAGCTACTCCTGTATGTGTATGCATACATTCAAACAACAACGTTAGCATGTTAGCTAGCGTAAGCGCGCTAGCTAGCTAGCTACTCCTGTATGTGTATGCATACATTCAAACAGCTAACGTTAGCATGTTAGCTAGCGTTACCGCGCTAGCTAGCTACTACTGTATGTGTATGCATACATTCAAACAACAACGTTAGCAGGTTAGCTGAGTGTCAAAATGTGCGTCCCGAACCCTATTTTTTTGGCATGGTTTTGTAGAAGGTTCCGTTATGTAGTTTACGAAATATTAACGATATTGTCGCTAATTAATCCTCATTGAAATACATTAACGGAATCTTCAAAACTAGAGTGAGAAAGCCCCTTTTGCAGAAAATGTTGAGAACATTTATAAACTGCTGCTGCTGCTAGAGTTTCAAGTCTATACACACAAATGGCATATCAAAACGTTCAGCTATTTGTGCTGTCACTAATGTCCAAATATAAGCTGTAACATAAATCGTTTTTACGTTATGTCCTTTTGTTTCCAACTAGTGCCTCCCCATAGACAGCCACTGAAAACCTTTAAATCTTAAAACTGGCTAGTTATTGTTTTTTTGGCCATTGGTAAACTGTGATTGAGCCTATATTTTTGAGGTTACAGATACATATTATACTTTAAAATGTCGGCCTGGTTCTTAGGATTCCCATGGTGTAAGTATAGCTGGTATAAGACGACCATGCATGAATCTATTCAACTGACACAGACACTGTGACTAGACAGCTGGACTCACTACACACCCACACAAGGATTTTATTCATGGACTTTTCATCTGCTTTTAATTCAGTACACATATATACACTGTTGCAACATCTAGTTGAGCTTCAGGTCCACCCAATATTGATTTTATGGATAAATAATTTTTTACAGGACAGACCTCAACAGGTGCGTGAGAACGGTTTCAATTCTAATAAACAGCTTTTAAACACCGGGCTACCCCAGGGATGTGTTTTATCCCCTGCTCTTTTTTCTGTGTACACAAACAATATTGCATGCAACAGAGACGGAACGATTCTTTTAAAGTATGCAGATGATATGGCCTTAGTAGCCCACTTGTCTGATACGAAGGCACTGTCTGACTACCATCAGACAGTTAATTATCTGGTCACAACTTTCCAAAACATTTCTCTAGACCTCAATATCGATAAAACCAAGGAATTGTGCTGTCCTAGCAGGGAAACCAAAAATATACAGGACATGTTTGAACCCCTTAGCATCAATGGCGAGCCAGTCTAACAAGTCAATGTTTTTAAATACCTAGGGACAAAGATTGACACATCTATGTCCTTCTCTCAGCACGCAGACACTGTGTATAACAAAGCACAGCAGCGCTTACACCTGCTGAGGAAACTCAGAGATTTTAGTGTGAGCAAGGACATTTTAACTAGGGTCTTACAGTTGTAGGGTCTATCACTTATTGAATCATAACTGACCTTTAATATTTCAGGTTGGTATAATGCTCTTACCGTTAAGCATAAAACCAAACTTTCACGAATTATAAATCAAGCCAGCAAGATAATAGGTTCCCCTCAAACCCCCTTAACAGAACTTCACAAAAGGTCAGTGTTGAGGATAGCCACTACAATCACACAGGACCCCACACATCCACTCAATCAATCATTTCAGTTATTGCCATCAGGTCGACGCTACAGAGTCCCACTTGCAAGAAAAAACATGTACAAAAAATATTTTATCCCCACGGCCATTTCTACACTGAACAACCATTTATGACAAATCATGTTTTGCAATTTTCACACATATGTTTCTAGAGCGATTGTCTAATTGTCTAATTGTTTTTGTATGTGTATTGTTATCTGAGCCTGCCTTGTCAAAGACAAATTTCTGTCACTTGTGACAGACAATAACGTTTTTCTTATCTTATCTTATCTATGGTTGCCAGGCAACAACCACACATACTATCTATCTAGCTACTGCTGGGCTGTTTACACCAAAATATCTAATGCTAGCGTGCCAGTTAGCACCTGCTGTATGTTTAGGCTCACACACAAACAACTAACGTTAGCATGTTAGCGGGCTAGCTAGCTAGTTACTCTTGTATGTAGATGCTCCAAGGTACATTTTATTCAAACAATTATTGGTAGTGTGCTAGCTAACTAGTTACATGCATTTAATGATTATATTATCAGAATAACATGTACAGTACATTCTGTAGATTTATAGTAATTGAATTATTAGACTATGTAATACATGGCATTTAGCGGACACTTGGCATCATACCAACTGAACTGTACAACAACCAATCAATTAACAAATCAATGAACAAATCAATAAACCAATCAATAAACCAATTAGTCAAACGTTTTGGGTCGTTGCTCTAGCGGTAAAAGAGCAGCAAAGCCGACTCGAGCATCTCCTTGGCTGCACTCCAGCCAACATGTGTCCCATAACCATCCCAGGCGAAGGAGACAAAGTCCCCACACTGGTTAGGATCTCCCTGGGGGAAATATCCCCCCCCACCCACACAGTAAGCATCCACCTCTCCCCCTTTGGGCTTGACTCCGGAGCAGATGGCTGTAGAGGCCCGCTCTGAGTTTATGGCTCTGAAGCTCAGAAAGCCTCCCTCTGTCTCACTTCTGGTGGCCGGGCCGTAGAACATTTTGCTGGAATCCTTGTCGCCGAGGTCATACACCACGGGGATGGAGGGTCCGTTATCGACCAGGGGAGCGCCAGCATTGTACTTTACCGGGAAGCGCAGGAAGAGCTGCTGCAGGTTTCCGCCTTGCACGCTGAGGAAGCGTGTCTCCGTGTGGTATCGCATGATGGAGGCAGTGCTCCAGTGGTTCATAGGAGTGTCGTTGGGCACGTGCCACACCGACATGTCCTCCGCCTGGATGTCGTAGTAGCCGGGGTTCTTAAAGTCGTCGGCCGTGGCGGCCTCTGCGGTGCCGAAGGTGTTGGTGTTGACCCAGTTGCCTTCGCCCTTTGGCCGGTTGGCGTTGTTACCCTGCTGGCTCGTCCAACGGTCACCCACGGTGCACTTGCCATATATGTTGTTCTCGTGCACGCTCGCCACTAGAGTCCAGCCGCCGCCGGCCGTGGTCATGTCGCAGTAGGTCTGGTAGACCACACCTGTGGCCGTGATCAAATAGTACAACCCGTCCTCGGACTGACTATATCTGTCACGAATTTCCTTGCAGGTTCGGGCAACAAAAACATCCCTGTGTTTTAGCTGATCAAGATGGTTCCAGGTGATTTTGACTTCTTCTTCTGGAGTTTTTACCTGCCTGGTCGTTACAAAACATGTGTGTTGAGTCATTATCAGAGAGATAACTAGCAAAATAGTCTGATTCATATTGTCTGTTATGCCGTAGTCAGGCTTCTGTGAGGTCTGTTCAACTTCAGGTATTTATGCCTTTGCCTTTGGTGGTTGTCAATACAAAGGGTGTTTGCTATGGTGTTGCACAATTCTGGTTATCTAGAAATTCTTGTTTGAGGACCCAGATTTCCTAGTTATATGACCGGTCTCCTGTAATTCGACCATGCAGGGGTATGGAAAACCATTTCAGAACTGCCAAAGTCATGTTGAAATAAAGGATCTTTGCAAGTGTTGCACAATTCTGGTTTCTCGAAATCCTGATTGGAGGATTCAGATTTCCTTATAACACTACATCTGGGAACATTGACCCAGGATTCTGGATAACTATTAAATTGGGGTCATGTTGAAAAAGGGATCCTGGACTATATTTGGTCATGCTAGCTACAGACGATACTGGACTAACACTACAGCCTTCATCCCCTAACAGAACCACCCTCATCCCCCCAACACAACAGCCCTCATGCCCTAACAGAACCACCCTCATCCCCCGAACACAACCCTCATCCCCTAACAGAACAACCCTCATCCCCTAACAGAACCACCCTCATCCCCTAACAGAACCACCCTCATCCCCCCAACACAACCCTCATCCCCTAACAGAACCACCCTCATCCCCTAACAGAACCACCCTCATCCCCCCAACACAACAGCCCTCATCCCCTAACAGAACCACCCTCATCCCCCCAACACAACAGCCCTCATCCCCTAGCTACAGAGGATACTGGATTGTATTTGTAGGGTGGCCAAGTGAAAAATTTAACAATGCTTTTTCCGAATGAAACTTATATCGTTGTGTTCGTCTTGAAGACAGGTTTCATAATATTACCTTATATCCAAGCTGCTTGCCGTAGTTTTAAAGAAATCGTGAGAAAACAAGCCGATTTTAGGGTGCTTTTTCACCCTAGCTCTTCCTATCCGTTAGTTACAGCGACTATGAACACGTATTTAAAAAAGAATTGCTGCTCGGGTCAACGCATAAGTTCCAATATAGTGTTTTCATTTGATTTTTAATTTACACCATAATTTTAATTTATACTTTTTATGAATTCCCAGTTGGGAAATAATTTTTTGACACTGTTAGAACAAACTATACACATGCCTGAAATACACACCCATGCTCATATTTTATCGCAAGTGTTATTACTGGTAAAAACTGGTAGAATGGTATTGACGCTATAATGTATTTCATTTAGGTGCAACCCTGCGGATGAAAAACACTTTTGTGTGCCATCAATGCAGCCAATCGCTTTAGAAAATCCTAAAATAAATTCAAATAATTTATACCAGTCTGATCTTGCAGCACCATGTCATTAACCGAATTATAATTAATAACTATTCATTGTAAAGGGTTTTGCATTATTCACCTGGAATGCTGTGGAGCTCTTCTTTAATGTCTCTCACTGGTTTGTGTCCAGGGAACACTACAAACACGTTTAATATAACGGCTCTGCATACAGTGGCTGTACTAAAACTGCCCTAAAACTGACGTTTGCAAAAAACGTAATGCGACACAAATAATCTGCTTGGATGTGAGAGCATGTCCACGATGGGTTACATTAGTGATATGAGGATGGATAAGGTTATGTACATATCTGATAGACTGTAAAGAAAAACCATCCCGCTCAGATAGGAAGTTATCTGGAAATTAAAATGCATCTAGTCGGGTTTCCTCAATATCATCTCCTGACATATTTTTAACTCCCTGTGAAGTAATACAGCTTTTTCATCTGCAGGATCAACAAATGGACATGTCATGACAGAAGGGAGACAAAGGCAGAAAGAAACATGATCTTCTATTTGAGTTCTCAGCCAATTCAAGTCTCAGGGCAGTCAGGCCAGATAAAACCCTGGTGACTGAGACATCTGGGACGGTGTTATTTGGGATGAAGGTACAGCAAGCAGAACCAAACAGTATAACAAATGTGGCCCTATTGGGCCAGCAGCATATCCAGGACAATCCTATTCTGCCAGGCCATAAGGCTGGTTACGCCATAAGGCTGGTTACGCCATAAGGCTGGTTACTGTCGTGGAAATTTTAGACTTTAATCGCTGAATTCGAACTTAAAGTAAGACGCACGAGAGTATGTTACAGTTTGACACTTTTAACAGGTTTAATTGCAAGTAAGAAACCATTTCTCAAATACAGGTTTAAGCTTTTGCATTGATCAGATCAATCCCTATGGCAAGCTTAAAGAATAGGTTTGAGGAAAGTCTTCATCAGACAACAGGACAATAACCTGTGCTGGATCAGACTGACCTGATGAGATAGAAGTTCACACAGTATTTATGGAGAATCAGTAACGCACATACTTGACACACAGTATTGATGGAAGACAGATGAGGTCCTTAGAAGTAGGCAGGACAGTTCGGGTTGCACAAGGGGGATGTCAAAACCTGACCCCTGTGCCTCAAGCAGTATGAGTGGAGACCACATGTGGTCATCAGATAACCACCAGGTCATTGCCTCATGAACTTAAGGAGGAGGTCAACTGCCTTTGTTGTTCTTAACAGACAAAGGCCCATACAATTCCTACCAGCCAAGCCGCAAAGTTACTTAGTGACATCTATTTCCTCCCCAGGACCTTTCTTGAGGTCAATAGGTCAATAGACATGTGTCCCCTATCATAAGACTTAATTCCAGAGAAACAGAAGGTTTATCCTAAACATTCTTTCCTCTGTGCCTTTTGGCCTAAACAACATCTATAAGACTTACATGTTAATAAACTTCTTGAGTAATCATAAAATTCCATAACAATCTGCCCTTTTTAACATTATAAACCCTTAATCATGTTAAACAATTTAAGTGTGTCAACTCTAAATTTTAAGAGTGTCAACTCTAAATTTTAGTTCACTCAAGCTTACTAATTACTCATAACCAATCAGGAATATATGGATCCACCACTGTCATATGTCTAAACTGTAACCTGTTAAGAAAAATACATTTACCAAACATAGTACACAATCAATTCAAATAATCCAATGTCAGTACAGTACTTAGCAACATTCAACAGTGTCATTTTCATATTCTGGATTTCTAGTCCTCCATCTAGTGTGTGAGGAACTAATCATTAAGCATATTAGAAAAAAACATCAGTAAATATGTTGGCACTCTTTGATCACCAGAAACATTCACATGACAGATCATTGAGTCATTATTGCTAACACATTCAGTACTGTTTATAAGTGAAGAAACATCAGGTCAAGGTCCACATATATGTAATGTAATTTTAGGGTCAGTCATAATGAACCATTCCTCATTGGGTTGGCAGTTGCTTACATTACATGATATCTGTTTTTGTAACAGCCCCTGAGATCGGGCTTTAACGCCTTTCTCAATACCTATCTTATTCAAGTTTACATTTGGTTTGTAATGTTGTAGGTCAGAGAACCACAGTAAAATTACAACAATGAGACTAAAAGCAAGATGTAATGCGATGTTGCATCTCATTCCCCCAATCCTCCTGTAGGGGTTCCATGGTCGTCTCACTGGTTCCATGATATGCAGGCTGTGTTGGTTTCTCTGATTACTGCTGACTGTGTTGGGGGTCAGAGGTTGCTAGCACGTGACCCGTTCAAACAGAAATTAGGATACTTATTCCTTGCCTGTATTCTCCAGAGGTGGAGCCTTTTTCTCTTTACAGTCCATAACTTCCTTGAAAAGTGTACAAAAACATTCACACAATTTAGTAATTGCCTTCTTTGTGGTCTGGATGACACGTTTTTCCTTGGTTCTGGTTTGACCTTTTCTGTGGTCTGTACCTAAAGTCATTCAGTTAGCTTCTGATATGTGTGTGTGTGTGTGTGTGTGTGTGGGGGTAGGGCTCAGATGCTCTGCTCCAGTTGTTCATGGTCCAACCTGTTGATTTTTAATGCGACACAACCTGCAAACAGTTATTGCATTCCATGTGTCAGTTAACATCTTTAACAATAGAATGACATTGTGTTTACTGCTCAGATTTAATTTTGCTAAGCCAAATACATTTGTAATAGCTATTCTCCTCAACCATTCAAATGTTTAGACATTCTATCAAATTAAACACTTCAATTGCCTGAAATCCAAATTTAACAAATGCTATATTCTTGAATATGTTTATTACGTCACTTCCCCTCGTTTTCTCCTTCAGTTCATCAACAATGGAGAAAACAAACTACTGTCATAGACAAACTTGTTAAATTTATCTAAGATAAAACACATGACTAAAATATGGTTTATGACCAGCCATCTGTTAGCTCTGGGCTGAGCCACCTCACAATCACACAGTAAACCAGCCCCCCCCTCTAAATAAGCAACTTGGGTGTGCCCCCTCTTTTTGAGCCAGAGAAGCACCCCAGGGAGGGTCAAAGAAAAGTTCATAAACACCCCTAAATTAGCAGAAACCATCTCTAGACAGGCAGACAAAGAGTTACAGTTAACTTTCTGCCCTTTTAACAATCAAGAACTCAGAATGTCTTAAACATGTTACTCAAAATAGCCGAAAGCCAATAATAAAAATAAAAGTGTGTTTCAGAAATACACTTAACCCACATGGTCATTCATTATATCATCATGCCAACATTTATAGGAACAAATCCAAATGTCCTTATTCAACTTCACAAAACGAATAACCATAGCATATAACTAGAATATAATCTCCCTATAACCTAGAATGTAGTCCTCCTACAAAACAAACAAAATGGAACATATAGTATTCCAGGTAAAAACATGCAGAGTTATAATCGGAAATACTCTTAATTATGTCATTAGCGCAAATGTTACATAAGGCCTAAAAACAAACAATAATATAAAATAGGAATTCCTCGTGCACAGGAAAACCTGAAAATAAATGTGTCGACAAAACTTTGGCCTGGGACCCCTGTCCCAACTTCATGAAGCTTTACCCCAGATCATGCATGAATCACACCTAGGTCATTTTAATATGATATTTGCGTACGCGTACGAACGACCCTGGACAGCGAAAAATAAGACCTCTCACTAACAATGAGCTGATTTCTACTGAGAATTTACCCTGACAGTAGCTATATATGCAGTCCCCTAGTTGTAACCGGTAAACTAGGGACAATGAGATATCAACCATCATGGGTCCAGTCACGCTCCCCGAGCTGCACGGACCTGACAAACCCCATTTATCAGGCGATACGCAATGTACGCTACACTACGCTAAACACCTAACTTTAAGCGTAAGCATAGTGCCAAGACACCGGTACTCCTCCCCAGTGGAACGAAAATCTCACACAACCATACGTCTGCATATCAACTCAAAACACAGAATAGACAAGTCTTCACTAAAAATTCGAACAAAATTACTTTTACTGTAAATACTGACATAATTAACTAATTACAGGATAACATAATGGTTTGATCTCACCGGGTTGATGTTTTCCTGCCCGTCCCCTCTGACCGTCAGTACCCCCGTCCGTGGCAGCCATGGGTCCTGTGACGCTCCATTTCGTTGTCTGCTGTTGTGCCATCACCGTCTCCCATACTGTCTCTGTTCCCATGGTAATAGTCTCTAGTGTCCGGCACAGTGCAGTCACGAGCCCAGTGTCCAAATGCACCACAGTTGAAACAGCTATCAGAGTTGGGACTTTGGCTGGAGTTATCATCACCCTGGTGTCTGTATTGTCCTCTCCTGCTTGCTCTCCGTCTCCGTCTCCCTCCTGAGTAGCCTCTGCTGTAGAAGTCCAGTTGGGCCATCTGAATTTGCGTTTCACGCTCCCGTCTTTCTTCGGTCTGTTTGTACAACTGGTCCTCGTAGACTCTTTCAGCGTGCTTAAAATACGGCCAGACGGTTTCCATGCGACCCTCATCCAGGTCTACACAGTGGTTTTGAATGTGCTTCCTAATGTCTGGTAGAAGGCCTGCAACTAACCTCATTTTACACTGTTGCTCCCAGGCCGACTCTTCATCACCGTCCGGTCTCTTTCCCATTCCGCTGTGTAACTCAAAAGCTTTTTCAAGTCTATTCCTGTAGTCTGAAACTTTCTCGCCCAGTGTCTGTTTACAATCAGAGATCTTTTCCCAGTTCATTCGCTTAGGAAAAGCAGCGATAAGTCCAGTGCTCAGCTGTTCCACAGCACTCCGGTAGTCAGAGTGCGCATCCCAATTGAACATAATGTTTCTCTCGCTGGGCCAGTTTCTTTTCACTCTCCCCCATTTTAGTTGCAAGGCCTTCATCAAAATCGTTTCAATCTCCACAGAGGTCGGTCTATATTGATTCACGATCTGTAGAAACACACGGACAAATTCCTCTCCACCTTCTGTTTCTGGGTCAGGTAGTGTAGAAGCCACGTCTCTCAGGTCGGCGGGTGAACACGGTCTGTAGACTAGTATAGTCGCTAGGTTATCCGTGTCTCCTCCACCAGCTGGGTTGGCTACCTCCACCATAGGGAATTGCCCGGCATCAATGCTGTGTTGTTCTCTGGGACAGGCCGCAGTAGTACTCTGGGTCCTCTCAGCGGCGTGTGAAACTCTGTCGAGGCCGATTACGGATGGGTAGAGTCCTCCTCCGGGAATGTTCTCCATCAGGTCTGATACTGTTGGCATAGTTGGTACCGCTGGGGCTGTTGTGGTAACGCCGCGATAGGGTGGGGGTCGGTCAGCAGGAGGACAGGCAGCATCAACCTGGTTGGGACAAGCTAGAACACACCGATTAACAAGCCCCGTGCTACACCGCTTAGCCCGTATATCAGTCTGCTCTCTCCACTTATTATATGCCTTCCAATCAACTTTCTGCCGATTACCCCGTGAAACCTTAATTTTACCCTGTTCAAAATCCTCCAACTTGTCTTTCAACAACAGTATCTGTCTCTGACTAAAACTGCCATCAGCAGGAAATCCCAATAACTCCCACAGGTCTAATTGTTCGCATGTCCAGTCTCCGTATTTGTCCGTCATTATTTTAGCCGGTCCAACAACGTAACGTTCAGTATCCACCGAAGGTTTAACAATACACATGTAATTACCCATGTTGTTATCGATATTTAAGACGAAAATCTAATTTTAGCCTATAATGAAGTCTCCTATAGGTGTTAATGAACTCGTCAGTTCTTTAAGCGAGATCCTGAATAACCGAGCCGTCTCACCGCACCCAGATAACCTATATTGAACAGCATTTTATTCCTACTGTATACAGGTATTAACACTTCATACAGGTAAATATTTCTCCAGTCTGGCGCTCTCCACTCACCCATTTGTTGAGGAGGATTGGAGCTGCAGAAATGAATAATTCCTGACGTGCACGTTTTACCAGACCAAAATCAACAAATACCCGATTAGAAGTACTGTTTTCCATTTTTAAGCCAAGTTTAAAATCTTACAATAACCTTACGAATTAAGTCAAAATTAACGAGCCTATTTTGTTAATTTATCAAAACCGTTGTCAAACTGTCGTCCAACATTGTCCCAATTCAGCATTTTTAGGTCCTTGAGTTTCAAAATTCTGTTATAGAATCACATATCTCCAAAGACAGTCCTGGCCTGTTATTTTTTCAAAAAAAAATAAAAAAATTATATCGCTCTTTAGGATATGTAGCCTGTTTTGGAAAAAATACGGATTACTTTGTTAAGAATCTCGGACGATGCCCCCAAATGTCGTGGAAATTTTAGACTTTAATCGCTGAATTCGAACTTAAAGTAAGACGCACGAGAGTATGTTACAGTTTGACACTTTTAACAGGTTTAATTGCAAGTAAGAAACCATTTCTCAAATACAGGTTTAAGCTTTTGCATTGATCAGATCAATCCCTATGGCAAGCTTAAAGAATAGGTTTGAGGAAAGTCTTCATCAGACAACAGGACAATAACCTGTGCTGGATCAGACTGACCTGATGAGATAGAAGTTCACACAGTATTTATGGAGAATCAGTAACGCACATACTTGACACACAGTATTGATGGAAGACAGATGAGGTCCTTAGAAGTAGGCAGGACAGTTCGGGTTGCACAAGGGGGATGTCAAAACCTGACCCCTGTGCCTCAAGCAGTATGAGTGGAGACCACATGTGGTCATCAGATAACCACCAGGTCATTGCCTCATGAACTTAAGGAGGAGGTCAACTGCCTTTGTTGTTCTTAACAGACAAAGGCCCATACAATTCCTACCAGCCAAGCCGCAAAGTTACTTAGTGACATCTATTTCCTCCCCAGGACCTTTCTTGAGGTCAATAGGTCAATAGACATGTGTCCCCTATCATAAGACTTAATTCCAGAGAAACAGAAGGCTTATCCTAAACATTCTTTCCTCTGTGCCTTTTGGCCTAAACAACATCTATAAGACTTACATGTTAATAAACTTCCATAACATAAAATTCCATAACGTTACGCCATAAGGCTGGTTACGCCATAAGGCTGGTTACGCCATAAGGCTGGTTACGCCATAAGGCTGGTTACGCCATAAGGCTGGTTACGCCATAAGGCTGGTTACGCCATAAGGCTGGTTACGCCATAAGGCTGCTCATGGAGGACAGCAACAGTGAAGATACATTATAATACCATACATACTGTACATACAATATACATTATATTACCATACATACTGTACATACAATATACATTATAATACCATACATACTGTACATACAATATACATTATAATACCATACATACTGTACATACAAGATACATTATAATACCATACATACTAAACATATAAGATACATTATAATACCATCCAACTGTACATACAATATACATTATAATACCGTACATACTGTACATACAAGATACATTATAATACCATGCATACTGTACATATAAGATACATTATAATACCATACATACTAAACATATAAGATACATTATAATACCATACATACTGTACGTACAAGATACATTATGTACTTCCTGTCTCCCTCCTGGTAATGTTCTAACCTGTGTACTTCCTGTCTCCCTCCTGGTAATGTTCTAACACGTGTACTTCCGGTCTACCTTCTGGTAACGTTCTAACTTGTGTACTTCCTGTCTCCCTCCTGGTAACGTTCTAACACGTGTACTTCCTGTCTCCCTCCTGGTAACGTTATAACCTGTGTGCTTCCTGTCTCCCTCCTGGGGGATTAAAGTGCAAAATAACAAAACAAAAAGTGAACAAGCCGCTTGAGTGAATCGTGCTGCTGCTTTTATTTTTCCGTCTTCATGTTGAGTGACAGGAAAACCAACAGGTTAACCTTGTCAGGTTTCACCGAGGATCTTAACGGCGTGACGATGTTGCCAGCCGCACTGAATACACGCTCCGATGGAGTGCTCGTAGCGCATATAGACATATATTTGCTGGCAACTTTTGACAGAAGAGGGAATCGAGCCTGATTATCCCGCCACCAGGCAAGCGGATCAGAGTGCAGATCGAGGGATTCCTCCTGCAAATACCTTGCGACTTCAGTGTACATTCAGTGTACATTCAGTGTACATTCAGTGTACATTCAGTGTACATTCAGTGTACTTCAGTGTACATTCAGTGTACATTCAGTGTACATTCAGTGTAATTCAGTGTACTTCAGTGTACATTCAGTGTACATTCAGTGTACGTCAGTGTACATTCAGTGTACATCAGTGTACATTCAGTGTACATTCAGTGTACATTCAGTGTACATTCAGTGTACATTCAGTGTACTTCAGTGTACTTCAGTGTACATTCAGTGTACATTCAGTGTACTTCAGTGTACATTCAGTGTACATTCAGTGTACATTCAGTGTACATTCAGTGTACTTCAGTGTACATTCAGTGTACATTCAGTGTACTTCAGTGTACATTCAGTGTACATTCAGTGTACTTCAGTGTACTTCAGTGTACATTCAGTGTACATTCAGTGTACATTCAGTGTACATTCAGTGTACTTCAGTGTACATTCAGTGTACATTCAGTGTACATTCAGTGTACATTCAGTGTACTTCAGTGTACATTCAGTGTACATTCAGTGTACTTCAGTGTACATTCAGTGTACATTCAGTGTACATTCAGTGTACATTCAGTGTACTTCAGTGTACATTCAGTGTACATTCAGTGTACTTCAGTGTACATTCAGTGTACATTCAGTGTACATTCAGTGTACATTCAGTGTACTTCAGTGTACATTCAGTGTACATTCAGTGTACATTCAGTGTACATTCAGTGTACTTCAGTGTACATTCAGTGTACATTCAGTGTACATTCAGTGTACATTCAGTGTACATTCAGTGTACTTCAGTGTACATTCAGTGTACTTCAGTGTACATTCAGTGTACATTCAGTGTACATTCAGTGTACTTCAGTGTACATTCAGTGTACATTCAGTGTACATTCAGTGTACTTCAGTGCACGGATTCTTTTTGGAACCGGATTGTAGGATTGTGCTCTTCTCATTCCAAGCAGGTCCGCACAAAAAAAATCCCCCATATGTTTAATGGACTGTCCCTCCCTTGCGCAGGAAGCCTGTATTTTCCCCAGAAGCCCTTGTACATAGGACTCGCGGAAAAAGTAAATTATGAGCAAAGTTTAATAGTTCAAATTACACACCATATGCAGTCCTGTAACTTTCAGATAAAAAAAAATCATGTGCGGTGATGGCATCTCATTAAGGGTTCCATAAAGGGTGCTTAGAAAAGCGGGGGATTAAAGTCCACCTGACTTGAATGAACCCAACTAATCAGCCGCTCTTAAATCGGTTCCATAACGTTAAGTTGAAGATCATGTGATCTCACTAATTCAAGCCAGGTTCAAATAGTCTAGATAATTGCGTGTGCACGCTTTTCTCATAAAGACTGGGGTGCTGGAGCGTGGATTCATCAATTCACTATATGGCAAATAAGGGGAAAGAAAGAGCACCGATGTTCACACTGAGCAGTGTTTGCTACTTGAGACCTATGAGGAATTTTACATATAGGCCATTTTGCCTCCACATTTATGATGATACAATCGGCATCACAAATCATCTAAATCATTTAAATCGTAGGTCACTACTCTGGACTGGCATTTCAGAATGGTTTGATTGGTTGATGCTGTGTAATGATTTCCTAGGTACACAATTCGTACAGAGCAGCAAACTGTGGCTATGCTGATATTCTCCGCATCTCCAACTGTGTACAAAAATGTTCCGCTGGCAAAAAAGCGGAGGTTTCTTCTGAAATTTGACCTTTAGGAAATTATTCCCAGCATGGGTCAGATCAGTGCTCTGTAACTAGCATGACCAAATAAAGTCCAGTATCCTCTGTAGCTAGCATGACCAAATATAGTCCAGTATCGTCACGTGAACACCTATGGGGTCAGATCAGTACTCTGTGGCTATCAGGACCAAATACAGTCCAGTATCCTCTGCAGCTGGTGTGTAGCTAGCATGGCCATATATAGTCCACTATCATCACGTGAACACACATGCGATCAGATCAGTGCTCTGTTGCTAGCATGACCAAATATAGTCCAGTATCGTCACGTGAACACACATGCGATCAGATCAGTGCTCTGTTGCTAGCATGACCAAATATAGTCCAGTATCGTCACGTGAACACACATGCGATCAGATCAGTGCTCTGTTGCTAGTATGACCAAATATAGTCCAGTATCGTCACGTGAACACACATGCGATCAGATCAGTGCTCTGTTGCTAGTATGACCAAATATAGTCCAGTATCGTCACGTGAACACCCATGGGGGGAAAATCAGTACTCTGTAGCAAGCAGGACCAAATACAGTCCAGTATCCTCTGTAGCTTGCATGACCAAATATTGTCCAGTATCCTCTGTAGCTAGCATGACCTAATATAGTCCAGTATCCTCTGTAGCTAGCATGACCAAATATAGTCCAATATCGTCTGTAGCTAGCATGAACAAATACAGTCCAGTATCCTCTGTAGCTAGGGGAAGAGGGTGGTTCTGTTAGGGCATGAGGGCTGTAGTGTTGTGGGGATGAGGGTGGTTCTGTTAGGGGATGAGGGTTGTGTTCGGTGGATGAGGGTGGTTCTGTTAGAGCATAAGGGCTGTTGTGTTGGGGGGATAAGGGCTGTTGTGTTGGGGGATGAGGGTGGTTCTGTTAGGGGATGAGGGCCGTTGTGTTAGGAGATGAGGGTGGTTCTGTAGGGGATGAGGGCTGTTGTATTCCAGGAATCAGGCTCGTTGTTAAATCAGAACCATTGAAATGCAAATCTTCAATTTGTAGAGAATCAGGAAAAAACAGTAACACAACCACTCAAAAGCAAACAAACAATAAGATCCTTAACTGTAAAAACCATTAAAAAGTGAGTAAGCGAGAGATCATCTAGAATGGAGTACTATTGTCCAGGAAGATCTCGCTATCTAACGCTAGCTAGCATGCCAACGTTGTTGTTTGAATGTATGCATACACATACAGGAGTAGCTAGCTAGCTAGCGTGCTAACGCTAGCTAACATGCTTACATTGTTGTTTAAATGTATGCATACTAGGGATGCACAATGATATCGGCACGACATCGGTATCGGCCGATAAAAACTTAAAATTATAATTATCGGCAGATATTAATATTTCTGGCGATGAGCATTGCCGATAGTTTGACGGGTTAACAATTGCGATACTTGCAAAGCACAAGTGATGAGAGGAGGCGTAAAATCACATTCGTTTAACACAACAAATATGATTACACACCTTAAGAGCCGTCATCCTGATCTGCACCAAGACTTTTTGAAGAATAGGGGAAAGTGGATTTGTGCCAGTTTTTACTCAAAGTGACTTTAAAGTGAAGCCATGACAGTAATGCCTTCAACTGAATGGTGTACATATATTTCAGGAAGAAGTGGTCTCATGGCACAACTTGCCCCTGGTGCGGGGTAAGTTGTGCCTTTGGGGGGAATACGTTTGGGTAAATTGTGCCAGTGATTTCTGAAGTGAAAGAGAACATTTGAATGTTATGAACTGTAATGCTATATGAAAGGAAGACAAATTCAATACAAAATTACTAATTTAACGTTTATTTAGATATTTTCACCCAATTAAACTGCTGGAAAAAATCATATTTTGTATTTTTGGGGAAAACACAAAAAAATTAAATACACAATATATGATAATTGTGAATCATTTCAGTTAAAAAGGCTTGGCAATAGATGCCTGTTGACATACATAGAACACTGTCTGTCAATTAAGTAGCATGAATAAAGTGACTAGGCTAATTTCTAAACATCTTATTGTGACTTAGGCCACTTTAAAACTTAATAAACTTCTATTTAATAACATAGTGTCATGAATGGAGCGGCGTAGTGTTGTGGAAGCCATGTGCAGAGCCAATAGATCCGTTTAACAAGGTTTATTTAAAGACAATTCAAAGTAAAACAAACAGAGTACGGCGAAAACACACTAAACTGTGAACTTAAATCAAATATGCGCATATAGCGACTTATACACAAACGTTTAAGAACAACAGTTAACACAAACACTCACCTCTAATACCAACGTGATATGTAACAATGCTGAACAAGGAGTGACTTGTTCGCTTCCCTTTTACAATGAGATACAATTGTGAAATGATAAAAGGTAAACAAGGAAGTAAACACCGAAATTATACTGTGCAGCCACGCCCCCACACCACTCGTGACAAAGTGCAAACTCAAAACTGAAATCAGTGTTGCTATATTAAACAAATGACAGGTAGGCCTAAGTCAAACACTGATGAGGCATGCCCATCTCCAGATTATCCCCTGTGAGTATGTAGGTCTAGGTTGTCTGGATCTGGCCTACTACTTAACATCCCACATGGCAATGCTGCAGGGGAATATACATTTCTGCTCCCTTCTGGTTGTACCACCCCGTTTTTGGGGTGTGGGTAGTTTCTTGCCACTGGTACAACTTAACCCAGACCCTTTGGGACAAATCACCCCAGACACACAAGTTTGGAAAACTAGCATGATCCATCAGTTAAGAGCTAACATCAAGCTAACTCTGTAGACTCATTGTGTAGCCTGCTAATGCACTAAAACACGTGTGAAATGTTTTCAAACCTGTCTATAATTGTTCAGACACTACAATCAAAAAACCTTAACCATAGAAAAAACGTTTTTTTGAGCTAAAATGTGCTCACCTTTCATGCCATGTGTCTCTCTTCTTTGGAGTATGAGTAAAATGGATGGCTTTTCAAAATGATGTGGTCACATGACCAATTTCTAATGGAAAAAAGGATTTAAAATCATATCGGCTAGGTAATACAATTCTATCAGCTTCTCAAAATACGCATGCGCTGTAGCCTTAAAAATGAATGGTGCCAAAATTCGACGAGCGCCTGAGAAAGACATGACAATTACGAGCGTTGTAGAACAGGCGCTGTGATCGCGTGAAATGCACGTTTGACACTCGCTTTGGACGGCATGAGGAGAACGCACGTCTAATAACAGGCGATCTCAGCGCTTGTATTTCACAAATTTACACTTGATTTGAACGTTATCAGCCACAAGAAACGCTCGAAGTGTGTCACGTTTTGAGCCACTTGGCCTTCCATATGCATACACATACAGGAGTAGCTAGCAAGCGAGCGCGCTAACATGCTAACGTTAGTTGTTTGAATGTATGCATACAGGAGTTGCTAGCTAGCTAGCGCGCTAACGCTACAGACAGAGCTTACCCATTCAACATACAGCAGCAGCTGCAGCTAGTGATTGTGGCTGATGCCTGGCAACCAAGTTCTCATGTTATCAGAGCGTGGTGCTTCCACACACGCCCTTCCAGAATGTTCAATCCATTTGGCCAATCAGCAAAAAGCAAACGCAGCTTGGTGACAACACTGTCTGTGTCAGTTGAATAGATTCAGGCATGGTCGTATACTATTAGCTATACTAACCCAAGTATTACTCGCACAGTTTAAATAATTACATCATGAGAATCCTAAGAACCAGGCCGACATTTTGATGTATAATATGTATCTGTAACCTCAGAAATGTTAAGAGTGGAGATTCAAACAGTTTTAATGGCTGTCTATGGGGAGGCGCTAGTTGAAAACCAAAGGACATAACGTAATAACTTTATGTTACAGCTTATATTTGGACATTTGTAGTGACAGCACAAATAGCTGAACGTTTTGATATGCCATTTGTGTGTATAGACTTGAAACTCTAGCAGCAGCAGCAGTTTCTAAATGTTATCAACATTTTCTGCAAAAGGGGCTTTCTCACTCTAGTTTTGAACATTCTAGCAATGTATTTCAATGAGGATTAATTAGCGACATTATCGTTAATATTTTGTAAACTACGTAACGGAACCTTCTACAAAACAATAGCAACAAAATAGGCTTTGGGGCGCACATTTTGACACCTTTTTTGTCCATCGTTTGTGTGGAGAACTACAAAGTGGCACACCGGCGTGCGGGCTGTACTGAACAGGTTGAAAGACATTGAAAAGCAGTTCAACATCCATTTCAATGATTAAATGGTATCATAAAATTACCTTTCTAAGGGATTTGCTGGGGAATTTATTCTGATCTTGTTTTCCTTTGGTTCTGAATGTTTATCTCATCTTAAACTGACCAAAAATTAACTAAAAGTTTAAGAGCTCATCTCTGCTGCTTCAGTCTCTCTCTCCATCTGACACAGAGACAGTGAGATGTTATCATTAACCCAAAACCCTGGATAGAGGAGCTCATTGAATGTGGTGTTGAATGTGTACATGTGGATCAGTGTGTCAGAGGAAACCCTGTAGAAGGACAGAGTGCCGGCTGGCCAGTCCAGATACACTCCTACTCTGTGGGAGCCTGAGGGGGTGACAGATATGTGAGTTCTCCTATTATTGTGACAGACAGAGTAACAGCCATCATGATAGTACAGACACCAAGACTTGTCATTGGCTCCAAGCCAACAGTCATCACTTCTTCCTTTATATGTCACTCCTATACCAGACCCTCTCCCACTCCACTCCACCTCCCAGTAACAGCGTCCAGACAGACCCCCTCTACACAACACCTGTGGCTTAAACTCAAATCTCTCTGGGTGATCAGGATACAGCTGCTCCTCTCTCCTCCATGTCACCTTTCTGTTCTCCTCAGACAGAGAGAGGATTCTGCTTACTGTGTTTGGGTCCAGTGTGAGATCACACACATCTGATGGATGAGACACAATATTACACATCATCATTCATATTATACACACACACCTGATGGATGAGACACAATATTACACATCATCATTCATATTATACACACACACACACACACACACACACACACACACACACACACACACACACACACACACACACACACACACACACACACACACACACACACACACACACACACACACACACACACTAGATACCACACACACACACACACACACCCCAGTAGATACCACACACACACACACACCCCAGTAGAAACCACACACACACACACACCCCAGTAGATACCACACACACACACACACACACCCCAGTAGATACCACGCACACACACACACACACACACACCCCAGTAGATACCACACACACACACACACACACACACACACACACACACACACACACACACACACACACACACACACACACACACACACACACACACACACACACACACACACACACACACACACACACACACACACCCCAGTAGATACCACACACACACACACACCCCAGTAGATACCACACACACACACACACACACACACCCCAGTAGATACCACACACACACACACAAACACCCCAGTAGATACCACACACACACACACACCCCTGTAGATACCACACACACACACACACACACACACACACACCCACCCCAGTAGATACCACACACACACACACACACACACACACACACACACACACACACACACACACACACACACACACACACACACACACACACCCCAGTAGATACCACACACACACACACACACACCCACCCCAGTAGATACCACACACACACACACCCACCCCAGTAGATACCACACACACACACACACACACACCCACCCCAGTAGATACCACACACACACACACCTCAGTAGATACCACACACACACACACACACACACACACCCCAGTAGATACCACACACACACATACACCCCAGTAGATACCACACACACACACACACACACACATCGAGTAGATACCCCCCCCCCCCCACACACACACACACACATCCACCCCCTCAGTAGATACCTCACACACATCCACCCCTGCCCCAACACACACACACACACAACTCTACACACCATGAAAAAAATGATATACAACTGCTCTAATACTAACAAAATACACCAAACAAAAACCACCCACTTTACACCCCGAACACACACACACATGCACGCACACACGCTTTTCAACTCAACAAGAAATAATGTCACGTTTAATATCACAGGATCTCATCACACCCCTACTGGTTACTGACAGAGAAAACATCTACAGGACATACTTGAGTGTCTCCAGTCTCCAGTGTGGATCCTCCAGTCCAGCAGAGAGCAGTCTGACTCCAGAGTCTCCTGGGTGGTTGTAACTCAGATCCAGTTCTTTCAGGTGTGACGGGTTTGACTTCAGAGCTGAGACCAGAGAAGCACAGCCTTCCTCTGTGACCAGACATCCTGAAAGTCTGCAGAGTCAATCAGCATTTTACAAACTGCAATTAAACACCTCCCTTGGGAAGTTCAAGATACAATCAGTATTATTTGTTTAAAATTTCCTTAATCTGTTACATATTCTGGGGATATGTTTATAATGTCACTCGTTTGTAAAACACACTAGTCCATAATGGTGTGTGTGTCTGGGTCTGCTGTTTCTTTACATGCAACCGCCCAAAATTCATAATAACCTGCAACCAGGGTGGGAAATTAGCCCCCACCACCAGCCAATGGGGGGTACTGTTTCAAAGTGGTGGGTGACTTTGCCTTGTATACCAGCCACAGTGGGGGGGTGACTTTGCCTTGTATACTAGCCACAGTGGGGGGTGACTTTGCCTTGTATACCAGCCACAGTGGGGGGTGACTTTGCCTTGTATACCAATCACAGTGGGAGGTGACTTTGCCTTGTATACCGGCTAAGATGATGTGCAAGTAAGTGAATTAAGTTAAGTTGTGCTTTGTGATGTCTAGATAGTTAGTTTTAGCAGCCACAAGGAAATAGTGCAGTATAACTCATATTGTTAAATGCATACATCTAATTACATATTTATAGCGGAGGTCAATTTTATCAAAGTCACAGTTCTCATTCTAACTCCAGAGTGGATGAGCAGAAATTAGTTGTGATAGAGAAAACTTATCAGAACAAGAAGCAGGCCAGGGTTTTCATGCACTACATTACTGAGGTGTCGAGGGGGCAGCTTAAAATAAGATTGATCATTCAAAGTATCTGGCAATTATGTCAGATGGATCAACTGACAGTTCAGTGTTGGAGGAAGAGCTTCTGTACACCAGAGTGAGCCAAGCAGGGAAAGTCCAGGTGCACTTTATAGGAATCCAGGCTGTTGAAAAGCCAAATGCAGAGAACATCACAGCAGCCATCATAAAGATGATGAGGGAGGTGTGTGAGGATGAAGAGAGTTGGCAGGAGAAACTGGTTGCTTGTACAACAGATGGAGCAGCAGTGATGACAGGGTCCAGAAGTGGAGTGGTCAGCAGACTATGTGGTGACAAGTCCTATATCCTGGGTGTCCATTACATAGCCCATAGGCTGGAGCTGATATTTAAGGATGCAGTGAAGAGCTGCCCCCAGTGCAAAGTTGGATGACCTCTTATCTTCCCTCTATGTGTTCTATCACAAAGTAAACTCAACAGAGCTGGGCCAATTCCTCAGAGGCTATAGGGGCCTAATTCAACATTTTGAGCAGGTACAGTAGTATAGCCTAAGGCAAGGCTAATGATCATTGTAGTTTAAATTAGTTGACTGAAGTTAATAACTCAACATAATGGTACTAATGATCAATAATTGAATAGTTTAACGTAATTGATTCAAATATGCAGTTGTGTGTGTAAGATCCAGTCACCAGATTCGGGGGGGTGAATCCTGTGCAGAGAAGCAAGACACGCAATTTATACCAAACAGCAAAGGATCCAGGTGTAGTGATGTTCAGCTGCTTTATGCACGACTGCCTGACCCACCTCAGCAACCTGTCTGCATCCCTGCAACGGCCATCTCTAACAGTGGCAGAGGTTCAGACCAGACTGATAGCCACACAGGCTGTCTTAAACACAAGAACAGGTTTGTGTGTGTGTGTGTGCGTGGGGAAGAAAGTTTAGAAATATAATTAGTATAACATTGTGCTTTGTTGTGTTCAATTATTAGACCTGGACCCAGGCTTAGGGAATGCCTAGAAAATCCAGCGGACACCTTTGAGGGTGTTACCTTGGCAGCACCCAGACATGACCTCTCCCTGGCTCGTGTGAACTCCACAATGGACAAGCTGATAGACACAGCTTGTCCATGTATTACTGTGTATTCCAGCCTCCACAGCAGACTGTGAACGTGGTTTCAATTTGATGAAACAAGTGAAGAGTGACTGGAGGTCAGGTCTGAGACCGTACACACTATCTGACCTGCTCACAGTGCAGCTGTCCAGCCCTGACATTGAACACTTTGATCCCGACTCAGCCATACAGCTGTGGTATCAGGCAGCGTCAGAGCGAGGAGGGCAGATTTCATGGAAAGAGGAGCCAAGAAGAGAAAGACCCAAATTGAAGATGAGGAGACGTCTGAGGAGGAAGATGATGGTCTCGCAGGCTTTTCTTCACGTTACTTTGTGTTTCCAACCATGACTGAGATTACAGACGACCACTGAACCACAAGGAGTCGCAGAGGACAATGTGACATGGCAGCTCTGTGTGACTTCCACCCAGGCAGCACTGAGACTAATTTCTCTGCAATATGCTAGATCCCTGGGCAGCGTCAGTATTCTGCAACCAGGCAACCCGGTGGAAACACAGCAGATGTTTGTTTTCCCTTCTGTTTTGTTGTCCCTCTGTTGTGTTGTTGTCATGTATATTGTTGTGTTGTAAATTGTGTTATTGTTTATTATAACTCACCTTAGAGTCTCCAGTTTACATTGTGGATATTTTACCAAAGCAGAGAGATGCTTCACCCCTGTATCCTTCAGGTCATTGTTACTCAGATCCAGCTCTTTCAGATGTGAGGGGTTTGACTTCAGAGCTGAGACCAGAGAAGCACAGCCGTCCTCAGTGATTCTACAACCTGACAGTCTGGAGAGATTATCATGATGTCACAAACAGAACAATAGTTCAGAATAACATTATCACAGTGGTGTAGTGGTGCGTATACGCAGGTATACGGCGTATGCTCACCTCTGAGGAGAGGGATTTACAGTAGGCTATACCTCCAAAAAGATGACTGACCGTATAGGTCTACCCAACTCTAATTAATCAGACTCAGTAGCCATCAATCTACAGGGCTTGGATTTCGTTGCGGGATTGCGGGGATTGCCCATAAACCATTCCCCCAAGGTTAGTTTTTATAGTGCGAGAAAATCCCGCACAAATATATTTGCTTCATCTCAGACCGTGGTTGGATATTCGATATTGGATATTCAACGGATAGTCGGAGGCCGAGATCAGGTCCGGTTTTCCCGCAAGCAGCCACACTACACCACGGTGACCGACCGACAGAAACCTCCTTCACAGTATACCCACCAGACACCACTACAGCAATGGATACATATATTCAGTTTTTGCTAGTATGAAATAGTCTAAAATAGTGTTTAAAACGTACTTTCTATTTTGTGTTTGTATAGACCATAACGCCATGAGGCCGGTTACAGCCTCCCTTCACTATATTGTTGTTCCCACACCCGTATTTCCCACATTCCCCTTGATACTATCCTGTCACCACTTCCTCCTCCCAGCACAACACTCATTCCACATCACCTCTTTTCTGACCCGTTCATACAACCTCTTCCTTTCTTCATCATATCTCTCACAACACAACGATACATGTTCCACTGTTTCCTCCTCCAGACACCAATCACATGTCTCCCTATCATCTCCAACGTGGTATTCCACCCTGTATTTCCAAATCTCATTCTACATCTGATCACTTCTTCTATCCCACATCCCCTATCGTAGGAAAAACAGGTTTAATGACCACAGAGTCGAACGAGCTAACTTTTAAGGGTATTTATTTGAAACAGATAAAAGTTTACAGCCACGAGTAAACTTCTGCACCACTTTTTCAGTTATACCAGCTAGCAGGCCAAAGGAAAAAGGGGGCAGATCTCCTGGCACTCTCAGCCTTTATTAGGAAAGGTCAAACCAATCAGGAATGACCACACGTATCCCACCACCCTGCCTAGGACCAATCGATGCCCTGTTCAGCCAGTCCTTTGTCTGCTAGATCCCTCCCCACATTCCTAACAACCGCACCCCAGCACCCCAACATAAACAAAGTTAATAAACACAAAATATATTGATTGGGCAGACATAGCAATCCTGATTTCAACCACAACCCTATTCCCAACTCACACCCTAATTGATTTCTGAACCCCATAATATCCTCTCCCTGTCCTACACTCATCCCACTGTTTCTGCCAGCATCCATACTCTCTATATCAGTACTTTCATCTCCCCCATACGGTACTCTCACGTCCCTACTCTCTATATCAGTACTTTCATCTCCCCCATACGGTACTCTCACATCCCTACTCTCAATATCAGTACTTTCATCTCCCCCATACGGTACTCTCACATCCCGACTCTCTATATCAGTGCTTTCATCTCCCCCATACGGTACTCTCACGTCCCTACTCTCTATATCAGTGCTCTCATCTCCCCCATACGGTACTCTCACATCCCTACTCTCTATATCAGTGCTTTCATCTCCCCCATACGGTACTCTCACGTCCCTACTCTCTATATCAGTGCTCTCATCTCCCCCATACGGTACTCTCACATCCCTACTCTCTATATCAGTACTTTCATCTCCCCCATACGGTACTCTCACATCCCTACTCTCTATATCAGTGCTTTCATCTCCCCCATACGGTACTCTCATATCCCTACTCTCTATATCAGTGCTTTCATCTCCCCCATACGGTACTCTCACATCCCTACTCTCTATATCAGGGCTTTCATCTCCCCCATACGGTACTCTCATATCCCTACTCTCTATATCAGTGCTTTCATCTCCCCCATACGGTACTCTCACATCCCTACTCTCTATATCAGGGCTTTCATCTCCCCCATACGGTACTCTCACATCCATACTCTTTATATCAGTACTTTCATCTCCCCCATACGGTACTCTCACATCTCTCTATATCAGTACTTTCATCTCCCCATACGGTACTCTCACATCCCTACTCTTTATATAAGTACTTTCATCCCCCATACGGTACTCTCACATCCCTACTCTCTATATCAGTTCTTTCATCTCCCCCATACGGTACTCTCACATCCCTACTCTCTATATCAGTACTTTCATCTCCCCATACGGTACTCTCACATCCCTACTCTCTATATCAGTACTTTCATCTCCCCCATACGGTACTCTCACATCCATACTCTCTATATCAGTACTTTCATCTCCCCCATACGGTACTCTCACATCCCTACTCTCTATATCAGTACTTTCATCTCCCCCATACGGTACTCTCACATCCCTACTCTCTATATCAGTACTTTCATCTCCCCCATACGGTACTCTCACATCCCTACTCTCTATATCAGTGCTTTCATCTCCCCCATACGGTACTCTCACATCCCTACTCTCTATATCAGTACTTTCATCTCCCCCATACGGTACTCTCACATCCCTACTCTCTATATCAGTACTTTCATCTCCCCCATACGGTACTCTCACATCCCTACTCTCTATATCAGTACTTTCATCTCCCCATACGGTACTCTCACATCCCTACTCTCTATATCAGTGCTTTCATCTCCCCCATACGGTACTCTCACATCCCTACTCTCTATATCAGTACTTTCATCTCCCCCATACGGTACTCTCACATCCCTACTCTATATATCATTACTTTCATCTCCCCCATACGGTACTCTCACATCCCTACTCTCTATATCAGTACTTTCATCTCCCCCATACGGTACTCTCACATCCCTACTCTCTATATCAGTGCTTTCATCTCCCCCATACGGTACTCTCACATCCCTACTCTCTATATCAGTACTTTCATCTCCCCCATACGGTACTCTCACATCCCTACTCTCTATATCAGGGCTTTCATCTCCCCCATACGGTACTCTCACATCCCTACTCTCTATATCAAGGCTTTCATCTCCCCCATACGGTACTCTCACATCTATACTATCTTTCCACACTCCACCTCCCCATCCACCTCTTCATTAATCTCCACCCCTACATGTTCTGGCACCCAACAGAACCAGACCACCACCCACATCTTCTCCAACACCAACAACTGCACCATCAACTCCACTAACAGATCCTTTACATCTGATCTCCCTGTCTTTATACTGCTCAGCACTGCAGCTCGCTACCCGAGAATAATAAGGTTCCATCTGACATTTTTGTCAAAATTGAGTTATTTACATATTCCTACTCATTAATTTTGTTTTATTCAGAAAAGAAAAAGGTTCTAACTACCAAGTTACACTCAGACTTGGAGTTATAAGGTTCTATCTGTGGCCCAATCATCTTTTGGAATATTTACAGAAGGACCAATGAAATACAGTCTCTTTATGGCGCTAGTTTGCCTCTTTCACCACAGAAAATATGGAAAAACTTTTATGATTTCATTGATGTGCTAACAAAGAACAGGTGAGTTCTCTTCTTAAATTTGCTTTAGTTTCAGTTCTAGTTGAGGAAATTGTCATTCCTGTGCAGTATTAGCTATAAAGATTCAAGATTCAAAGTTTTATTGTCGTGTGTACAGAGTGACTTGCATTAAACTGCACAATGAAATTCTTGTGACATGGCAAGCAACAACTACGTAGTTAGAAGAATAAAAATAAAAACAATTTACAACAATATACAGAATATACATCGCTACAAAATATGCATAATGGAGTGAATATGGCCAGGATACAGACCATAAATACTTAAACACTGCAATAAAAGTGATCTGGTGCCAGGATACATGGATAGGTAAAACAGTGTTACTGGTTGAGGAGCCTAATAGTCTGAGGGTAGAAACTGTTCTTTAGTCTGGAAGTGCGTGTACCAATGCTGCGGTAACGTCGACCAGATGGGAGCAGGGTGAACAAGTGATGGCCTGGGTGGTTATTGTCCTTGATGATATTCCTGGCTTTTTCATCGTGATTGGTTAGATGCTATGCTCAGAAAGGAGGTGGCAGCCAATGATGAGTTCTGCAGTCTTTACCACCCTCTGTAGGGCCTTGCGGTCAGCAGCGGTGCAGCTCCCGTACCAAGCAGTAATGCAGCCTGACAGGATACTCTCAATGGTGCACCTGTAGAAGTTGCTCAGTGTTTTTTTTAGACATACCGAAGTTCTTGAGTCTCCTCAGGAAATATAGGCATTTTTGTTTTCACTGGCAAGTCGGCTTGCCTGGACCATGTGAGGTCATCACTGATGAACACAACGAGGAACTTGAAGACAGGTACTCTCTCTACTTCAGCTCCATCGATGTGTATGGGGGCGTGTTCTCCCCTCTGCCGTTTCCTGAAGTCGATCATCTCTGTGGTTTTCCCGATGTTAAGAGAGAGATTGTTGTCCTGGCACCATGTAGCCAGGTTTTTAACCTCTTCTCTGTATTTTGTCTCATCGTTGTTAGAGATGTGTGTGGTCAGGGCAATGGCATCGTCCGTAGATCTGTTGGAGCGGTATGCAAATTGAAGGGGGTCTAAGGAGACAGGGAGGGAGGAGCAGATGTGGGTTCTGACCAGCCGCTCAAAGCACTTTATGATGACAAAGGACAGTGCTACAGGACGATAGTCATTCAGACAGGTGATGGTAGGTTTCTTCGGCACAGAGGACAGTGCTACAGGACGGTAGTCATTCAGGCAGGTGATGGTAGGTTTCTATTGCTATATGGCCCTGGTGACTTTCGAGGGTTGACTTTTTTAAAAGCTCTCCTCACATCAGCCGTGTCTAGAGACAGAGTGCAGTCGTCCTGGTCCTCAGCAAGCCTTGTCGAAGGAATTGTGTTGGCCACCTCAAACCGTGCATAGAAGGTGTTGAGCTCATCAGGGAGAGAGGCGGCGGGACAAGCATCACTACTACTACTCCCTTTGTAGTCAGTGATGTGTCGCAGACCACACCACATGCGTCTGGGGTCAGAGCTGTGGTAGTTGGACTCCAACTTATCCCTTTAGTCCCTTTTCCCATTTCTGATGGCCCTCCGTAGGTCGTATCTAGATCTCCTCAAGGCCTCCGGGTCCCCAGAGCTAAAGGCAGACCACCGTGCTCTGAGCTTCGCACGGACACTATTAAACCAGGGCTTTTGGTTGGGGAAGATCCTGACATTGACCCTTGGGAAAACATCATCGATGCACTTGGTGATATAGGCTGAGACGGAGTCAGTGTGTTGGTCAATATCTCCATTTGCTGCCGCCCAAAACATCTGCCAGTCAGTGGTCTCAAAGCAGTCTTGGAGAGTTTCAATGGATTCCTCACTCCAGCGCTGAACTGTCCTACAAAAGAGTCTGATCTCCTCGGGTCCTTATGTTAATGCGTTGAAAGAATTTGGGAAGAACCTTCTTCATGTTCGCCCTGTTGAAATCACCAACAACAATATAAGCAGCCTCAGGTTGGACATTTTCAAGTCCATTAATAACTTCATAAAGTTTTTCCAGCGTGCACGTTTTATCTGCCTGCGGGGGTATGTAGACTGTTGTTATAATGGTGGAGCTGAATTCCGTGGGAGGTAGAAGGGCCGAACTTTTACAGGTCAGGGTTACAGTTAGATTAAATAATTGTAACATCCGTAGCCCAGCAAGAGTTAACCATAACACATACCCACATAAAAAACCTAGATATTAAGAAGTCTGCAGGGCCTGATGAAATTGAGCCATATTTTTTTAAAGTAGCTGCTGAGATCATCGCTGGCCCACTGGCTTATATTTTTAATTTATATTTGGAACAGAATATTCTTCCTGATTCCTGGAAATCTGCTCTGGTTGTACCTCTGTTGAAAGGTGGTGATCCAACCAATTTAAATAATTACAGACCGATTTCGAAGCTATCAGCTGTAGCCAATTTTATTGAATCTATTGTTAGTGAACAGAATTGGGCAGTAACTCATTACTAGTAACGCGTTACTCTAACGCAGTTACTTTTGACAGTAACTAATACTGTAACGCATTACTTTTTAAATGAATTAACTCCGTTACCGTTACCATATGGTGCGTTGTCCGTTACTTGTCCGTTACTTTTTTTCAGCCTAACCTGTTGTGCATGTTTCCGATTATTCAAGTATATGCGGCAGTCATGGCGAGTCAAGGCGAGAGCAAGACGAGATTCTCAAAGTGGAAATATATGCTCATTATTTCACTTTAGTTGCACATAAAGACAAAAACCTTTTAGTAAAATGTAAGCTGTGTCTTACTGGTTCGTAGGTCCTATCTACTGCGATAAACAGCAACTCCAATTTGTCGAAGCACCTCCAGAAACAACAAGCCTCGAGTCCTCGACACACTCGAAGTGAATCAAGCCAGCCAAACAACAGCGATTTTAACCGGACTGTTAGCCAGGGATAGATCAACAAAAAACTATTGCACATTTTCGCAGTATGTTGTTGAAAAGTTAGAACACTAATTCTATGCATAATAAAATGCATTACGTTGTATTGCTATGAAAATTGCTGTTCTTTTTTGTTTGTTTGTTTTGAATTTTTTATGACATATACAACAGCTTTTATTCAATTCAGAAATCATTGTGATTATCACAGTGGTGTAGTGGTGCGTATACGCAGGTATACGGCGTATGCCCACCTCTGAGGAGATGTCACGATTGGTGTGGTGGCGTTGCTACACTTCCATTTCGGTGATCCACTTCCGTGTTTTTGTTCTCACTAGCTGTGATTACTTCCTCTTTCACGTGGTCACAGCTGTTAGTAATCTGTCACTTTATGTGGGGTATAAGAGGGTCGCGAGCAGTGCACTCGTTGCTTCGCATTGTTACATGTCACTGTGTTTTAGAGGTGAGTGTATAGATATTAAGATACTACTGTTGTCGTTATCTGGAAATTGTGTAAGACGCTATATGCGCACCTTTTATTTTGGTTATCAACAGTTTAGTGTTTTTCGCCGTTTACGGTTTGTTTTAAGTTGTGTACTAAAATAAACCCACCTGTTCTAAACGGATACATTGGCTCTGCACCTGGCTTCCTGCACTACACCCTAACGGTTCGTGACAGGAGAGGGATTTACAGTAGGCTATACCTCCAAAAAGATGACTGACCGTATAGGTCTACCCAACTCTAATTAATCAGACTCAGTAGCCATCAATCTACAGGGCTTGGATTTCGTTGCGGGATTGCCCATAAACCATTCCCGCAAGGTTAGTTTTTATAGTGTGAGAAAATCCCGCACAAATATATTTGCTTCATCTGAGACCGTGGTTGGATATTCGATATTGGATATTCAACGGATAGTCGGAGCCCGAGATCAGGTCTGGTTTTCCCGCAAGCAGCTACACTACACCACGGTGACCGACCGACAGAAACCTCCGTGTGTGCATATAGTTAGGGACCGTCAATAAAGTACAAGTCTTAACATTATTAATTCAATAGCTGGTTAACCATTTGGGCTTGAAACTTCAAATCACTGTCAGATTGTTTTATAGAGGACACCCACTTTTTGCACAGCTTTGATTTTTTAAGGAAATTGTGTATAAGAGAGGTTTAATAAACATTTAAAAATTGTAAAAATCTATCTTTTTTTGTGAAATCACTTGAAAACCTTAATTTACTTTCATATTGTGTGTGCTCTCTTTTGTGTCCATGGCGTGCTGACCAAGGCGCGTGATTGAGATCTCTAAATTCACAGTATACCCACCAGACACCACTACAGCACTGGATACATATATTCAGTTTTTGCTAGTCTGAAATAGTTTAAAATAGTGTTTAAAACGTACTTTCTGTTTTGTGTTTGTATAGACCATAACGCATAAAAGGGCATTAATGGGAACATTAAAAAACGTTCTTTAAAAAAGTGACTGAAAATTTTTACTTTTAACAGTAATGCATTACTTTTTGGTGTAAGTAATCAAAAAAGTAATTGAGTTACTTTTTGACAAAAGTAACTAGTAACTGTAACTAGTTACTATTTCTTAGTAACTAGCACAACACTGTTAGTGAACAGCTAAAGGAATTCCTGTTTAATAATAGTATTTTATGTAGGTTTCAGTCCGGTTTCAGAAAAAATAACAGTACAGTAACTGCCACTATGAAAGTTTTAGATGACGTTGCCTGCGCCCTAGATATTGGAAGATCATGTGTTGCAGTGTTTATTGACTTGGGAAAGGCATTTGATACGATCAATCGTGGTATTCTGAATCAGAATCAGAAAAGTGTTTATTCGCCATTGAATGTGTGAACATACAAGGAATTTACTGTGGCAGGAAGGTGCTTACATACAACATGTGAATATAACAATATAAATTAAACTTAAGGGATGAGGGGGTAGAGGGATAGTATGTACAAAAATGTAAAAATAAGTAAAAATAGTAAAAAATAGGATACCGAAAAACAACAGTGCAATAGAGCAAAAAATGTAGTGCAAATCAGGCAATGTGCAAAGGAGTGGGTCAGAGTACGAGGCTTATGTGAGAGGTCATAGTTCAAGGCTTGTGTGCACCCCTGGCCTTGTTGAGGAGGCCAGTAGCACATGGGAAGAAACTGTACTTGTGGCGTGAGGTTTTGGTCCTGATGGACCGAAGCCTTCTGCCGGAGGGGAGTGGATTGAATAGAGAGTGTAACGGGGTCAGAGGTGTCTGCCACAATCTTCCAGAGCCCTTGAGGTGTGCAGATCCTCGAGGCTAGGCAGATTGCAGCCTATCACCTTTTCAGATGAGCGGATGATACGCTGCAGTCTGCTCTTGTCTTTGGCTGTAGCAGCAGGGTACCAGATGGTGATGGATGAGGTGAGGATGGACTCAATGATGGCTGAGTAGAAGTGGACCATCATAGTCTTAGGCAGGTTGAATTTCTTCAGCTGCATCATCTGTTGTGCTTTCCTGGTCAGTGAGCAGATGTTTAAATCCCACTTGAAGTCCTGTGAGAGGATGGTGCCCAGGAAGCAGAAGGACTCTACCGTATTGACGGGGGAGCCACACAGGGTGATGGGTGAGAGTGGGGCTGAGTTTCTCCTGAAGTTCACAACCATCTCCACTGTCTTTAGAGCATTGAGCTCTAAGTTGTTCTGGCTGCACCAGGTCACCAGTTTGTCAGCTTCCAGCCTGTAGTCGGACTCGTCCCCCCCGGAGATGAGCCCAATGAGGGTGGTGTCGTCCGCAAACTTCAGGATCTCAACAGATGGATGACTTGAGGTTCTCTTGTTGCGCTTACATAGTATCGGTCTTTCTGAAACCGCTCTAGGTTGGATTGGAAACTATTTAAAGAATAGGGGTCAAAGGGTGCAAATTAAGGGGTCTCTTTCTGATAAGCTCAACATTGAATCTGGTGTGCCACAGGGGTCCATTTTGGGTCCTCTGTTGTTTACATTATATATTAACAATCTTGGTGATAACCTATCAGATGCAAGTATTCTTCTATATGCCGATGATACCATCATTTATTGTTTGAATCCTCCATTGATAGTTGTATTTAAAAGTTGCAGAAAGCATTTGAAAAAGTTCAGCGTAACCTTTTCTCTCTAAAATTAGTTCTGAATGATAAAAAGACAAAATATATGGTATTTTCAAGGAAATATAAGTCTGAATCTTCTTCACCACCTCTTTACACTCTGCAGGGTAATCCCATAGAACTGGCCTCCTCTTATAAATACTAAGGGTTTGTGTTGGAAGAGGATTTATCATTTAAGTTACATGTCAAACAATTGCTATCTAAGTTAAGGTTACAGCTGGGGTTTTACTTCCGGAATAGTGCCTGTTTTTCACAGTCAGCCAAGAAAAAATTGGTGGAATCTACCTTCTTACCTGTTTTAGATTATGGAGATGTTTTTTACAGAAATACCACTAAAGCTCTTTTACTATCATTAGATTCTGTTTATCACTCTGCTCTAAGATTTAAACTCTCAAAAATGATCATACTCATCATTGTACACTGTATGATTTGGTAGGCTGGCCTTCACTTCATCTTAGAAGGAACAAGCATTGGCTCTTACTTGTGTACAAGGCAATAGTTGGCCAGCTTTCTAAGTATATGAATAGCTTAATAACTGTCAGTAGTCAAGGATATAATCTACGTTCAAGTAGATATATTCTTTTAAATGTTCCCTTAATGAAGACAGAGCTTGGAAAAACTGGTTTTAGTTGTAGTGCATCAGCTGCTTGGAATGAGATTCAAAGATCATTGAAACTTGGTGTATTTATTACAATTAATTAATTTAAGTTATAACTCAACCGAACTTTCAAAACTGTCTGCACTTCCCCTTAACGCTAAATTTTGTTTTATTGCTGTGTATGTGGGTGTTGTGTTATTGTTCTATGTAACTATGTATGTTGTGTGCTGCTACCTTGGCCAGGGCTCACTTGTAAATGACATATTTATCTCAATGTGATTACTTTCCCTTACTTATCCAGGGATTGAACATTGGCAAGTAAAATGCTCGGTAACAGTGGATTACAGTATCTAGTCCGGTATCTACAGAGTATTCCAACATGTTTGCCTCTCTTCTTCCTCCTCCGCTGGCTTGTTAGTAAACACAGCGGCGGCAGAACAAAAGGGTTCCAGCAGCGACTTTGGGAAGTGGATAAAATGTCAGAATCCAGTAATGAGCGAGTGTCCAAAAGTGCTTGTTGATCATATTGTATGAGCGACAGTGCAGCATGTACAAAAATAGCCATTGTCAGTGTGACAATCCTCTACGGCGCACATCACCTGATGTGTGTATAGAGATTATCACTACATTGAAGAAAACTAACAAAAATAGCTAATGTTAGCTAGCGTTAGCTAGCAGTAACTAGTCTTAGAATATGATACAAATCAATATGACTGAATTTCCATTTGTAGTTGCATTATACTATTGGATGTTTGAATGTGACTGTTTTTGTTGCTCTAATGGTGGTGTAATATGTTTGAAGACAGGAAAATGCCAGGCGGAGAGAGAAAAAAAGATCACCTGCAGGAGGGACTGAAGCAAGTAAAAAGGTAACCTTCTTATGTGTGTGTGGGTGTGTGTGTGTGTGCGTGCTTGCGTGTGTGTGTTTGTTGGGGTGTGTCATACTTTTTAATGATTGCACTACTACTGCATTTTGTTGTCTTTACTTGTGCAATGAAAACAAGTTGAAAATAATCTAATATAAAACTGATAATGTAGGAATACATGGGCCTTAAAGGATTTAAAATGCATACTTGATTTTCATTTTCTATTGAGCTGATTATATGATTACAGCAATGGAATAATATCAGTAATTTTCCCACAGGCTGGTGATGTTGAGACAGATGTTGAGCCAGTTAAAGATGGAGTGAGGGTAAAATCTGCAACATCAGACCATGGACCTACATCTGAAGAGCTAAGGACTACGGAGGGGGAGTTGGTTGCGGCAGATATTTTGTTTGGTACTGTGGAGAATGAGCTGGGGGCTGTAGAGGCGTCAGGCAATAATTAAATAAACAATTGTTCAATAGGCCTTAATGTTAGATTGACAAACATGAGTTGTGTTTATGAATAAGTGTATGTGTAATGTCGATTCGTTTTACATATACATTGTTTAAAAACGATTTGATAAAATATTAATATAAATATTGATTTAATAATTTAATTAATTTAACTCTTTTTGCTTTTCTAATGAAAATACTTTGATAAACTGAAGGACCTGATCTGCATCAGAACATGCATTTTTAAAATCATTCATTTATTTTAACTTACTGCTATCTTGAATAAGAAGGATGAAAGGAAAATGTATGCACTGGAAAAAAAAAATTATAGCGTTAAGTGCATAACAAGCTTTAACATATGAACCTCTAAAAATACACTTTTCATTATATAAATTGAACATTTTAACAGTATGTATAAGTAAATTGTTTAAATGTTTTGATAATCCTTATAATTCCAAGGTGGCTGTTAGTTTTTAGAACTATAAGGTTCTATCTATAATTGAACTGTTTAAAAAAACAATTTACAATTCATGTAGAATTTTGGTATCTCAGTTGTAGGATACATTTATGGTGTATGTTAGAGGGCTGTATTGGGATTGGGTCCAGCGGGGGCCAACCCAAATCTCGCGGGATCAGGATATGATATGCTGGATTTCATACTGCAACAGGATGATGAGATCTCCACATTACTGCTGAGCAATAACCAGTATGAAAGAATTGCGCAGATCAATGCAGACACTTTGAAAACAGTAGTTGAGTTCCTTAAGTTGTTCAAGGATGCTACTAATGACTTAGAGTCTGACAACTCCACTCCCAGCGCATAAAAACTGAAAATACACAGTGCAATTACAACTTAAAATAAGGTAAATGCAGTCAAAAAATCGAAACGGAGATAAAAGACAATGAATACAAATTATAAATATATATAGCTAAATGAATGCATGAGCCATTTATAATTACATAGTCATTTATATAATCCTATCCACGCAGTTTAACCTGGTCCTGGCTACAACAGAGGATGAGCCAAAAAGCAAAGCACAGACCGATTTGCTGACTGGGAAGACAATGCGTCATTTGATCATTGTATTTTTTGCAAAGCAGTGTTTGTTTGTATCTGTGACTGCACTGTTTTTGATTTAAAAAAAAGTTATTATTAATAAAGAAAATGACGCGTTTTCTCATGCGGGACGGGGGAAGTCACAAACTCAATGAATCTCTATTATTGTGCGGGCAGAAATTTAGAGTTTTGCGGGAGTGGACATCCACATTGCGGGAGCGGGCGGGAGTGTAACACCCACGTTGCGGGTGCGGGCGGTAATGGGCAGAAACTCTGCGGGAGCGGGATGAAGAAAACAGTCCCGCGCAGGGCTCTAGTGTATGTAACTTTGGTGCTATAAAGAAATGTGCTCCATTTGTCAGTTTTGCTATTTGCAATGCTAAAACTTTAAACCACAATATCTCAAAACTGATGTGTTCAATCAGTATACATCCTCACAACGTTATAGTTCCCCTCACTTACAAACCTCTCCACACAACTATTCACATCTTCTGCCTCTCACTCTTTCTTACTCTCTAACATCCTCACATTAATGTTGTCATGGGAACAGCCAAGGTGACACACTCACTAACACGACCGCTGGTCTGATGTCCTTCCCATTCAATCCATATTCCTCCACCTTCTCTATCATCCACTCATACACTTTCACCTTACTGTCCTCTCTCTCCCAGCATTTCCCCACAACCTCAACAACAGGATGTCCCATTGAGCTCCCCTCCAGCCTCACCCAATATGCTAAAGCTAACTCATAGCTTATCTTTCCACAATGCCAATGGCACCTCACCAGTCTCCAGCTACATCTCACCTGTCTTCACCTGCACCTCACCTGTCTCCACCTGCACCTCACCTGTCTCCACCTGCACCTCACCTGTCTCCACCTGCATATCACCTGTCTTCACCTGCACCTCACCTGTCTCCAGCTACATCTCACCTGTCTTCACCTGACTCGTGGCTGTTGGCGTTTGCCTAAATGCTCTTATACACAATCTAATGGCACATGCCTGGATCCTATCTAAACACTGTAACATAGTCTTGGCTGCGGACCCATAAAGAAAACTCCCATAATCCACCACCAACCGTATCAACACATGATACACACCCAGTAATACCTGCCTGTCTGCCTCCCATTCATATCCTACCACTGCCCTCATCAGGTTTAACGCCCTTCTACATTTTCCCTCCACCTCCACCACATGCTTCCTCCATGTCAACATTCTCATCAAACCACATACCCAAGTACTTAAAGGCCATCACCCTGCCTATAGACTGTCCATATATACATAAACTCACATTCTTAACTTTTCTGTTAGAATACAACATGAAGCACAACTTACTCACTGACAACCTAAACCCCCATGTACAGCATCCATATTAGGAACTCTATCCTTTCTCCCCAGAAACTACGTCCTCCCTCCTCCTCAGACATCATCCCTCCCCCAGTCAAACGTCTCCCCTCGCTTGGTCAAGTATCAGCTCTCCCTTTCTCAAACATCACCTGTTGAAGCTTTAAGTCCTCCTCTAGTCAATCGTCATTCCTCCCCTTGTCATTCCTCACTCCTCCCCTTGTCATTCCTCACTCCTCCTCTAGTCATTCCTCATTACTCCCCTTGTCATTCGTCACTCCTCCTCTAGTCATTCCTCATTCCTCCCCTTGTCATTCCTCACTCCTCCTCTAGTCATTCGTCATTCCTCCTCTAGTCATTCGTCAATTTTCAATATTATGTTATATTCAGATGTATTGTTGTCCAATCTGAATGGTTCTGCTGTAAATAACTGTTCAGTTCCCATGGGAAGTCTCATGTCCTCTCCCAGGTGCAGGATGTGTTTTGACTGAGCCATGTAGATTTTATGGGTTCCAGATAAGAGGGACTCCAGAGTTAATAACATGTACGGGGAGGATAGAATAACATGGACTTTAAAGGCATCACAGCCTGTATGGGAGAGGGAGGGTTTATACTGGACGTATATATAGAGGGAGGGTTTATACTGGACGTATATACAGAGGGAGGGTTTATACTGGACACGTATATATAGAGGGAGGGTTTATACTGGACACGTGTATATAGAGGGAGGGTTTATACTGGACGTATATATAGAGGGAGGGTTTATACTGGACGTATATATAGAGGGAGGGTTTATACTGGACGTATATATAGAGGGAGGGTTTATACTGGACGTATATATAGCAGAGTTCAACCTAATAATGGTTGAGCATTTGACTTGACATGTAAATGTGTTGTTAACTGCTTCAGGTTCATGAATCTTGAATAAATACATTTTTTATTATTAAAAGAAACTACAGTCTCTGTCATCCCTTTGAATAATTCCACGATAGATGGCGACGAGGATTCGTTGGCTAACTCCAATCACTGATCGTTCCCCATGATTCTGAGGTAAACTGTGCACAAGGACCAAAACAGTGAGGTTCTGGGAGCTCACCCTCCGTCTAAGCCGGAGCAGAAGGGACCCGCCTCAAACCTGACTGGGAGCGTCAGTGGAGGGATACGCCATCCCGAACAAAACAAAAAGGGTGAGACTGGAGTTTCTTTTGGATAGGACTCGAGTAAAAGACCTGGAAGTTCTAAAGACTTACAGGCCAGGTTTGGAATACCTGTGAGCTCAAAAAGACCTAGAGGTTCTAGAAAAAGACTTCTTGGCCAGGACCTGGAAAGGTTAAAAAAAACTTTTGAATAATTAGAGTGTTGGGAAATTGGCTAAGATTATCCCTTGTGGGTACTGCCAAGGATATCCCGTGTGGTTGCTGCAGTTGAGATTATGCTATATGGGTATATCTGGAGAAATAATTGGATAGGCCTATAAATAATTGGATAGGCCTATAGATAATTGGATAGGCCTATAGAAGAAATATATAAGAGATCTCTTTGTGAAGTAATTCCTTTTTGTGTGTTTTGTCTTCTGTTTTTGAGTACAAGTGACGAAGGACATGGGGACGATCAACAGTAAGCCACGGCAGGCGCCTGTTTGCCGGATCCACTGATTGGACCGGTGAAGGATATGGTGGATGCGTGGGGCACGGGAGTTTCAGAACAGGTGGTATTGTGGCACAAAGTATCTGATTTCCCATTAAAAGGAACATTTAGCGAAGCCAGGCTAACTGAATATAGGAGGAAGTTGGAGGAGTATGATAAGGGTAAAAACAAAGAGAAAGTAAAGTGGGATGACTATAGGAAATGGGAAAGACAAGCAGAAAGGAGAGCAGATGGAGCGAGTAAAAAGATAATGGTATAAGGGAGTGAGTCTATTCTATTAAAAGGGAGTGTGACAGAGAGTGAGGATAAACTGAAGAAGAGGAATAGGAATAGAGAGGATGATGAACGTGACGTTCCACCCCCTTACTGTACTCCTATCCCCGCAGCTTCAGTACCAGCGCTGACCCCTCCCCCTTACTGTACTCCTATCCCCGCAGCTTCAGTACCAGCGCTGACCCCACCCCCTTACTGTACTCCTATCCCAGCAGCTTCAGTACCAGCGCTGACCCCACCCCCTTACTGTACTCCTATCCCCGCAGCTTCAGTACCAGCGCTGACCTCTCCCCCTTACTGTACTCCTATCCCCGCAGCTTCAGTACCAGCGCTGACCCCACCCCCTTACTGTACTCCTATCCCCGCAGCTTCAGTACCAGCGCTGACCCCTCCCCCTTACTGTACTCCTATCCCCGCAGCTTCAGTACCAGCGCTGACCCCTCCCCCTTACTGTACTCCTATCCCCGCAGCTTCAGTACCAGCGCTGACCCCACCCCCTTACTGTACTCCTATCCCCGCAGCTTCAGTACCAGCGCTGACCCCACCCCCTTACTGTACTCCTATCCCCGCAGCTTCAGTACCAGCGCTGACCCCTCCCCCTTACTGTACTCCTATCCCCGCAGCTTCGTTACCAGCGCTGACCCCACCCCCTTACTGTACTCCTATCCCCGCAGCTTCAGTACCAGCGCTGACCCCACCCCCTTACTGTACTCCTATCCCCACAGCTTCAGTACCAGTGCTGACCCCACCCCCTTACTGTACTCCTATCCCCCAGCTTCAGTACCAGCGCTGACCCCACCCCCTTACTGTACTCCTATCCCCGCAGCTTCAGTACCAGCGCTGTCCCCTCCACCTTACTGTACTCCTATCCCCGCAGCTTCAGTACCAGCGCTGACCCCGCCCCCTTACTGTACTCCTATCCCCGCAGCTTCAGTACCAGCGCTGACCCCACCCCCTTACTGTACTCCTATCCCCGCAGCTTCAGTACCAGCGCTGACCCCACCCCCTTACTGTACTTCTATCCCCGCAGCTTCAGTACCAGCGCTGACCCCACCCCCTTACTGTACTCCTATCCCTGCAGCTTCAGTACCAGCGCTGACCCCGAGGCCTTTGTCTGTGTCCGCGGCACCAGCCCAGCCGCCTCTCTTTCCAAAGCTGGAGGACCTCGAAATTTCGCCTACAGGATTCGACCCCCCATCGACCTCCACTCCTTTTCACCACCCCACCAGCATTGTTTCTCCTGAACTACCCCCCAAACCAGCTCCCATGACTACCGGATCCGGACGCTCAGGTGTTCCAGACAGGGCTTTCCTTATGGCTCCTCTGGTGGCCTGTCCTAACCCACATGCACAACCGGGAGAGGGGGAGAACGGCCACTACGAATGGAGGCCGGAGGTCACCGTCCAAAAGACCTGGAGACAGGATGAACTGAAAGACATTGCTAAAGAGCTGCCAGATCCAATCAAGGACTCGGTTGAGTTCAGGGACCAAATGGAAAAATTGGTGCGTCTCTACAGGCTGTCAGGAGCAGAAATTGCATACATCACGCACGCCAAGATGAGACTGCGCTGGGCAGACATCCGAGAGGGATTCAATGAAGAACTCCTCTGGTCAGAGGAGGGTGCATACCAGACACAACTCAAGGTTCTTCTGGAGAAAATCACAACAGCCTACCCAACCTTAACTGATTGGCCTGCCATTTACAAGTGTGTGCAGGGTCCTGAAGAATCGGTGGATGACTTCAGGGACAGGTTGGAAAGGTGTTTCAAGAAATTCAGTGGTATTAGCCAAACTGAGAACTCTGAAAACTACCACAGCCAGCTGAAGGCTGCACTGGTCCTGGGACTGAACTCTGCTTTGAGCAGGGCAGTGAAACTCAGCTGTGTGGGATGGGAGTCAGCCTCCCTACAGACTGTAATGGACCATTGCAAGCATGTGGAAAGGCAGCAGCAGAAGGTTGATACCGAGAAACAAGAAAAAGAGACTCTTTACGAGAAAAAGGGAAACTCAAGACTACAGGCTGCTCAGCTGATGTATTACGAGGGACAAGGTCGAAGGGGTGCGAGAGGAGGTGGAGTGGATCGGTATGGGAGAAAATACCAATTCCGAAAAGGAGGACCCGGCAGAGGGGGAGGCGGACGGGAGCGTGGCGATGACCGGACAAATGGCTGGTCGTGTTATAACTGCGGTAAAGAGGGTCACTTTTGTAGAGTGCACTGAGTCGTGGGGTGGTGGATGGCAGACGGGGCCGTCACGCAGAGTCACACTCACAAAACCTAAGGCAGAATGAAGTACAGCGGAGATAGTTGACAAGGTCGCACACAATTTATTTCTCAAGAAGATTACCAAGACCAAAGGTAGTCCTTTTGTAACTCTTCTGATTGACGGTAAGCCTTTACGTTTCCTAGTAGACACAGGTGCTGCATTATCTGTTATCATGCATGACCCCATGTTAAAATTTCCCATGTCAAATGAAACTGTACGCACTGTAGGTGCTTCTGGTGTGGAAATGACAGAGGCATTAACTATGCCGTTATCTGTAGAAGGTACAAGATGTCAGCACCAATTAGTTTTTTCCTCATGTTGTCCTTGTAAAATGGCTGGCTGGGACCTCATGTGCAAATTGGGCATGGAAGTTGCTTGTGGATTAGATGGTATTAAACAACCACAAGAAAACTATCAAATAATGATGCTGTCTGACATTCAGACAGGTCCAGATTGGCATTGTGCATGGAATGTAGAACCAGATGTAAACTCTGAACGCAATGATGAAATATTTTCCATTGTACGTTCTCACTGGGAAAACAAGGGTACGGTCATTTCTGCAACGGAGTTACATTGTATGTTAAAATGTTCCCCATTTGTTAGAGATTTGGCTTATGAGAAGCATTGGGGGGATAAAGTGGGTTCTGAGGCTATAATATGCAGAAATGTGTATATAGGATTAGAACATTGTGCGTTGGCAGTTCAACTAACTTGCAAACAGCAGAAACTATTTGACTTCTCAGCTGGCATACCTCACATTTCAATTGCTAAGACAGACAAGGTTTGCTGGGGGGATGCTGGGCCCTGGTTAAAAACTGTATTAGACATTAATGATTGGATTGCCATGGAAGATGGTTCTAAATTTTCCCCCACAGGGTGTGTGTGGTGTGTCCCATTCTATTGGTCTGTGCAGGTGCAGAGAGGAGTACAGGGTGTTGACAGACCTGTGTCTCAGTTTCAAATGGTGTCACTGCCTGTTGTTGATTCTGCCCTGTTTGAGGGAGTGCCTGACACACTGTGGGCTGGAGATAAGTTTGACATTGGACAGATGAAGGGTGTTCAACCTCTCGTCGTTACTCCTAAATCCACATTCAGGCCTAGTAGAGCTCAGTACCCTCTTAGTAAGGAAGCTATAGAATGGATTTCTATGTTTCATGATTCCTTAGCAGGGAGGGGTGCCATAATACAATTTCCTGGTTCTCCGTGTAACACAGCAATTCTTCCTATCCGTAAAGCAAATGGTGATTGGCGATATGTGCAGGATTTTAGACCTGTTAATGATGCAATACATGCTTGTTTCCCTCTCGTCCCCAATCCTGTCACTGTTTTATCTGATGTGCCTTCAGCAGCAAATTGGTTTTCTGTGATTGATTTGGCCAATGCATTTTTCAGTATTCCTGTTGACAAGGATTCGCAATACTGGTTTGCGTTTACGTTTCAGGGAAAGCAATGGACCTGGACGGTCCTTCCTCAGGGGTACACAGAGTCACCATCTTTTTTTCTCAGAAGCCCTTGCTCAAAATTTGGAGGGATTTGTGCCCCCGGCTGGGAGTAAACTGATACAGTATGTTGATGATTTGCTCCTGTGCTCAGAAACTAAAAAAGGCTGTGAGACTGATACCAGGGCGTTGTTGATTTTTCTAGCGGAGAATGGTCACAAGGTCTCAAAAACAAAGTTGCAGCTTGTGAGCCAATCAGTTAGATATCTGGGTCATGACATCACACCTAATGGGAGGACTCTGGGGCAAGATCGCATTAAGGCGGTATTGGAAGTTCCTAAACCAATCACAAAAACCCAAATGATGAGCTTTCTGGGTAAAGCCTGAAGGGCCGTTTGAGCACTTAATGATGGACTTCATTGAGTTGACTCCATGCTAGGGGTACAAGTATTGCCTGGTAATTGTTGATGCATTTTCTAAGTGGGTAGAAGCATTTCCATGTAAACATGCCTCAGCTATCGCGGTCGCAAAAAATCTGATGCGGGAAATTATTCCCAGATGGGGCCTTCCCTCAAAACTGACATCAGACAATGGCTCCCATTTTGTAAATAGTGTTGTAGAATGCATCTCCACTAGTCTGAAGATAGATCTGCGCACACATTGTAGCTATCATCCAGCCAGTGGTGGTTTGGTTGAACGGGCTAATCAGACCCTGAACATCAAATTGACTAAATTGATGTCAGAAACAGGGTTGACATGGGTAACAGTGATGCCACTTGCCTTAATGTACATGAGAGGCAGAGAGCATCACACTACTGGTCTTTCTCCTCATGAAGTGCTTACAGACCAATGAGGATGATCAACACTCCTTTCCCACAGAATAGACTGACCTTGCAAGGATGTGACGATGATATCGTAAGTTACTGCGCCGCTCTTAACAATGTGTTGAAGTCTATTTTTCTTCAGGTGAAAGCTGCCCTGCCTGAGGCGAGAGGAGGACCACTCCACACCATCCAGCCAGGTGACTGGGTGGTAGTGAGAGACCTCCGGAGGAAGTACTGGCATCACCAGAGGTGGTTGGGACCGTACCAAGTACTGCTGATCACCCAGACAGCAGTGAAGGTTGCTGAGAGAGCCACGTGTGTCCACGCCAGCCACTACAGGAAGGTGCCATACAACCCAGATGATATTGTACCAACGGATGCCGGGACAGCGTTCACCACGGGGACCCGTGTGTGACAACAACATCCAGCTGAGGATCATGTCTCCTGCCTTCATCTCCACTGTTATCATCACCCTATGTGTCTTTGCCATAAAGGGAACATGGGTGAATGAAGGGAAGGAAGGAACCGACAACAGCAGCAGCATAGTCCTACGGCAGGACTTTAACAACAGCCGCTCCATCCCGAGCCTACGGCAGGCTCAAGACAGGAGTCTAGTAAAAAACCGCCGCTCCATTCGTTACAGAAGGACCGCCGTGCTGAATCACTGGGCTAATGACCACGGCCGGTACCATCATGAGAACGGTTGGTGGATGTTAATTAATCACACAGTCAGACAAGTGATGGGGCACACAGGTCCCTGTTATGTCTGTGCACTGATGCCACATTCTGCAGGAGGATCACTCCCCATCTACCCAGAACCAGTGGTCAACACCGGTATGCTGTTGGGCCTGTTTCCGGAACTGATAACTGATTAACTATCTGAAAGACATTGCAGGTGGATTTTGTCCAACAGCTTCTCTGCCTGGTGTGGCACACTTACTAGCACCCCCCTCTCAACTAAGCCCGACCCAATTCCCACGGTACCACGAATTACCCCTTACAATACAACTTGTTATTGCAGATCTAACAATGAAGGAATGTTTATGGGACTGTCAATATGTACTGATTATGTTTCCTACTATAGGTTTGAATCCCAGTATACGGTTCCATTACAAGATGGGGGTTGGTTCACAGGGTCCAGAAGTGACCCCGGGGTACTCTCACCAGTAACACTCCTCACATTTACATTTCCCTATACGGTACTTATCCATGCTCGCAAGAGTGTTCTGGCCCCCAACATCACCGGCGCTGGCACATATACAGATCACTATTGGGTTTGTGGAGATAACGCTTATGTCTACCTGCCCCAGGGCTGGTCTGGTTGTTGTGTTTTTGTCACTCTGAACCCCACACTAAAGATGTTTCCTATTGTAGATAACCACAGACGTCGGATGCGGAGGAGTGAATCTATCTACCCCGACTCGGCTCCGAGTGAGGACAGACGCTCCTCAGGGTGGGAAAAATGTTGGCGTGGGGTAGCTCCATGGTATGGTACTGTTAAGAATGCCCATGAAATGGATAGGGTAGGTTATGAGTTAGAAACACTGGTTGATATCACGACTGAGGGGTTTATGGTGTTAAGGCCAGAGGTCAAAGCTTTGCGTATTATGGTTCTGCAAAATCGTATGGCCTTAGACATGATTATGGCAGAACAGGGGGGGGGGGTGTAGACTAGTGGGGAAGCACTGTTGTACTTATATTCCAGATGGAGATCAGAACCTTACTGAGGTTGTTCAGCATTTGGATTCTCTTTACCAGCGGTTGACTGGTGAACATGTGACCGATGGTGGATGGGATCCATTTAGCTGGCTGAAAGCTTATCTGGGAGTCTGGGGAAGCAGAATTTTTCACTGGGTCATATATGGTATAGTTATCCTAGTAGCTATATTGATGATAGTCATGTGCATCAAGAAAATGTGCACCAAAGCTGTGTCTGTAGTGTTAAATATGCCATTGGTTGATTTGAAGGATTCTGAGTTCGATTATGGGACAGACGTTGATTTCCATGGTGTCTATACGAAGTCAAGCTAGAATGCTACTGGACGTATATATAGAGGGAGGGTTTATACTGGACGTATATATAGATGGAGGGTTTATACTGGACGTATATATAGATGGAGGGTTTATATTGGACGTATATATAGAGGGAGGGTTTATACTGGACGTATATATAGAGGGAGGGTTTATACTGGACGTATATATAGAGGGAGGGTTTATACTGGACGTATATATAGATGGAGGGTTTATATTGGACGTATATATAGAGGGAGGGTTTATACTGGACGTATATATAGAGGGAGGGTTTATACTGGACGTATATATAGAGGGAGGGTTTATACTGGACGTATATATAGAGGGAGGGTTTATACTGGACGTATATAAAGAGGGAGGGTTTATACTGGACGTATATATAGAGGGAGGGTTTATACTGGGCGTATATATAGAGGGAGGGTTTATACTGGACGTATATATAGAGGGAGGGTTTATACTGGACGTATATATAGAGGGAGGGTTTATACTGGACGTATATATAGAGGGAGGGTTTATACTGGACGTATATATAGATGGAGGGTTTATACTGGACGTATATATAGAGAGAGGGTTTATACTGGACGTATATATAGAGGGAGGGTTTATACTGGACGTATATATAGAGGGAGGGTTTATACTGGACGTATATATAGAGGGAGGGTTTATACTGGACGTATATATAGAGGGAGGGTTTATACTGGACGTATATATAGAGGGAGGGTTTATACTGGACGTATATATAGAGGGAGGGTTTATACTGGACGTATATATAGCAGAGGTCAACCTAATAATGGTTGAGCATTTGACTTGACATGTAAATGTGTTGTTAACTGCACCAGGTTCATGAATCTTGAATAAATACATTTTTATTATTAAAATAAACTACAGTCTCTGTCTTCCCTTTAAATAATTCCACGATAATATCTACCACTGTGACAGTTATTCTGAATCATTTGTTCCTCCACCAGACTCTGATCCAGGGCTTTACCCAGCATTGTGACAGGAGCACTTTCTATGCTTTAAGAAATAAACTTGGCTCTTAAAGTAACGTAATATGTAGCTAAGGAACTTAATTGGGAAACTACTTTGCTTTCTGGTCCAATTAGCTAATTAGCTTATCCACTGGTAGCTTTTTTTAAACATATCGTATCCAAACAGAACCACCAACTAAAGAGATCTTTTTACTTCATTATTTTCTATATAGGAAGTTACATTTGTGTGTCATGTAATGACAATGTCAGTTTATAAACTATGTCCTAATTAGAGTTGACATGACAGTGATATAATCTATAAAGACTATTCTAATGTTATTCTGAAGTATTGTTCTGTTTGTGACATCATGATAATCTCTCTCCAGACTGTCAGGTTGTGGAATCACTGAGGAAGGCTGTGCTTCTCTGGTCTCAGCTCTGATGTCAAACCCCTCACATCTGAAAGAGCTGGATCTGAGTAAAAATGACCTGAAGGATACAGGGGTAAAGCAGCTCTCTGCATTGGTAAAAGATCCACAATGTAAACTGGTGACTCTAAGGTGAGTAATAATAAACAACAACACAATTTACAACACAACAATAAACATGACAACAACACAAGAGAAGGACAACCAAACAGAAGGGAATACAAACATCTGTTGTGTTTCCACCTCCACCTGCTCTGAGCTGCCAGAAAGTCCTATCCTCCATTCCTGGTAAAGACCAAACCCTGTCAGACATTCCAGCAGGTCTGGATGGAAACACACCACAACATACAGGATCACCATTACAAAATAAATATCCTTACATAATAAATATTAATGTTCTGTTAGTCCAAGTATAGTTAACATTGGAACTAATCTTCATTCCACCCCTCTGTTGTCCACTGATCCACCATTCATTCTCACTATATATTATTACACTCTTTCTTTGTGAACTTCCCCATCTGTAACATTTCTTCAGGAATTGCCTGGTTGCAGAATACTGACGCTGCCCAGGGATCTAGCATATTGCAGAGCAATTAGTTTCAGTGCTGCCTGGGTGGATGGGTGGAAGTCACACAGAGCTGCCATGTCACATTGTCCTCTAGCGCCTCCTTGTGGTTGAGTGGTCGGCTGTAATCTCAGTCATGGTTGTATTGTTTCCTTCACACTTGTATCAGCTAAACACTTCCTGGTTGTGTGAGCAGTGTGATAACAATCAGAATGGCTTGGTGAAGTATGCTTGTAGTTATTGTTCTAATCTTTTGACTCCCATAACTTCTGTCAAGATGGTGGGTCTCATAACCCAGAGCCCAGGCAGGGTAGGACATTAACTTATTTGACCACCAGCCACAGTGGCTGTAGATGCCCAATTTGACCAGACACTTTTATTATTTACCAGCCACTTTTCCCAAATTCAAATTTATAAAATAAAGTGCATTAACATATTTTGAATTGCTTCAAAACATTCGAAATACATATTTTATTAATATAGACAAATAAAAAGTAATGTGAAAGAACCTGGTAAAATTGTGTTTGGTCAAATTCTACAGTAATTGTAGACCTACATATTTAATGAACTAAACAAACATCTCTCAGTAACATAGCATTAAAGTGTCACTTTAGTCTTCTTCAGTCATCATCTTCCTCCACAGTCATCTCCTTCTCATCCTCAAGTTGGGTCTTTCTCTTCTTGGGTCTAGGGTTGTGTGATAACATCGTCCATCGTGATGGTTGGCCGACATCACGATGATGAGCTACCATCGTGATGCCACGCCCCCCTTGCGAGTCCAGTGTTTTTCAAAGCGTAGGGCGGTTACTACCGGAGATCAGCAGAAAAAAAACAGCCGTTACGTTACTAGTACGGCGTTCTAGTGCTTGAAAGCGGTTAGCGCTCTGCCTTTATAAAGAGTCAACGAACGGCTTTTACACTGAATCGTTCTTCTGTAGACCATTGGAACAAGCCCAACATTGAAGTTACTCAAAAACACCTCTTCAGCGGACCGAATCATAAGCTGCTATTGTGAACGCGGGACTCCGCTGCTGCGCGCTCCGATGAGAAGACCAACAAGAAGCTGAGCTTGTGATGCAATCCCCAAAGCTGCTATATGGGTGCTTTTATATAGTGCCCATCCAAAGCATCACAACACTTGACTATTTAAATGTTGGTAATTTAAATTAAAAGTTCTGGTCCTATTTTTCTCCCTTTTTTTTAGGTGTAAAGGGGGGCGCGACCAAAAATGTTCGAGAACCACTGACTAATCCTAATCCCTTCTATAGTTAGTTATTATAAAAACGTTGCAGGGAGTGCTCTGTAAATTAAATGAAAAATATAACTAATGCATATATGCTATTTAAAATACTGTAGGTTATAGTCTATGCTAGAGATGTGACGTGTTCTGTACCGTGTCAGGCAGGCTACATATATAGCCTCATCTTGTCTTTTTTGCATGTCTTACAAACATTACATAACTTAAATCATTTAATTTTAAATTAACCTTTTTAATGAATTATTAGTAGTGTCTCAGCAAATCTTGCTCATTGTCACATAGCTCTTCATGTGACTCGATCCACTGAAGCAGCAGTTTAAATTAAACCCAGCGAACGTCAAATAACTTTTGTCTGGTTAATACTTTTAAAGACAATTAGCCTTGGCCAATGGCCATAATGTCAAATCAAATGAAAAAATGAATGTGATTCTGATAACACACATTTATTAAAACACAGAAGAACAAGAAAACGGGAACACTCAGACCGAAACTCGGGATTTACATTTCACTTATAATTAGCAGCACAATTAACTTTTTTTGTCGTGCAAACCATAGCAAAGGCTACAAAATAAATGATGTTATTGAAAATCGTAAAGTGCTCATGAACTACACGAATGAAGGTTTAAAAAACAATATGCATGCAAAATCAAAATTGAATAGGTTCGTAACGGATTGCGCAACGTGCGTATAATTCTAATAATCACCATAGACCATGTTTACATTTCGATGTTTCTGGCCGGAAACACCAACATATTAAGCTTTTTTGGTTTTAATAAGCTGCGGATTGGAGTGACTACACTACCCCGCAGTGTGCTGAAGACCCGCTCTGATGGAGTAGCCTACTGGTTGCCCATATGCACAGATATTTCCGTGCTAACGGAAATCTTTTTTCGTTCGTTTTCCACCAAGTAATTCGGTCCTCTTCCCTATCAATGGCCATTGTCAGTAGTTAGGTTAGTAAAATAACGAAAATATTTTTTGTATCTAGAAATAGTATATGTAAAACAATATATACCACAGCTGTATGGCTGAGTCGGGATCAAAGTGTTCAATGTCAGGGCTGGACAGCTGCACTGTGAGCGTGAGTGTGTCCGACCTCAGACCTGACCTCCAGTCACTCTTCACTTGTTTCATCAAGTTGAAACCATGTTCACAGTCTGCTGTGGAGGCTGGAATACACAGTAATACATCGACAAGCTGAAGGAAATCAGGGCACTGGCCTCCCAGTCTCTGATTTATCTCTGGCCAGGTCAGCTGGTCCATGTTCGGATGCTGTTCATACAAACTGCTCTTGAGGAATGGCCACTGGTCTGGAATCAGATCCAAATCGGCCCCTGAGGAGGCCAATAGTGGACCAAAGGGCTTTATAAGACACTCTACATATGCATCTCCACAATCTGTAGACACACACACAAGGAAAACTTAATGTTGCACAAACAGTAAAGGGTTTCAACAACAAGATGTAAAACACATATCATGTTAAAAATGCTTGATAATAACCTTCACATTGATCTGCATCAGGCCAGGAAGCATGCAGTACTCCAAAGCTGAAGTCACAAAATCTTGTCGCCATACTGCTGCAAGATGTGTCTATCAGCTTGTCCTTTGTGGAGTTCACACAAGCCAGGGAGAGGTCATGTCTGGGTGCTGCCAAGGTAACACCATCAGAAGGTGTCCGCTGGTGTCCCCCGAATCTGGTGACTGGATTTTACACACACAATTGCACATTTGAATGAATAACGTTAAACTATTGAATTATTGATCATTATGTTGAGTTATTAACAGAGGTCACAAGAGTACTGAAAAATTGTACTCAAGTACAAGTAGTTGCTAAAATAATACTCAATTACAAGTAAAAGTATCAGTGTTAAAAATGAAAAAGTACAAAGCACTCCTCTCAAAAATTATTCAAGTACTAATTACTTTTTACCCTGTAATATTTATTGAGTAAACATCAAATCCATTGAATCAAATCAGAAATATGAATGGATCAAACACAGGCAATTTGTGTTTTATACAAATAAACACATAGTACAGGAATTATGTTAAACGATTTTTAAACATGTATAAACAGTATAAACGTTTCACTGCAAACCAACAACTGGGCAAAGGCCTTAAATTCTAGAACATTTCACTTTCTGAACCTTTTGTTCAGTTTTAGCAGAAGCTGATTTTCAAAGTTCAAAGAGTCTATCCGGCTTCGGTCGGATGTGAAAAGTAGAACAGCACAGCTAAAAAGTTACTGCTGTCGGATATAATTTAGACATAACCTCCCATATTCATTTGTTTGTTTCAGAGAGTGGCATGTATAAATAATAAGCCTTATCATTCTACCTTAAGCAAACCTATATAGCCTGGTGTCGAACCTAAACTATATAGCCTGGTGAACCTAAACGCTACATTACGATACAAAACAGAGTGAATCATACGTACAATTGGTAAGTGAAAAGGTTTTATGGCGTTATAGTCTGCAACATACAAAAGTTATAGGCTGATGTTACCGCTACAGCTACCAGGAGATTAAACCAGATGACTAAATATGTGGGTTGGGTCATTGACCCAGTTTTTAATTAAATAAGGGCAATCAGAACCTGATGCAGTTAATTTTGCAATGCACCGTTGCCGGTCGGCAGGCGTCAATGACTCCCAATACGACAGAATTGTCATTCAAATACACACGATGGTCGCGGTGTTTAATATTAATTTAATTCAAATTGTACAAGTAATTGGTAACAAATGTGATTTTTCAAGTAGCGAAAATAGATTACTTAACTAATTTGTACTTAAGTACAAGGAAAATCACAGACGTAAAAATATACTCATAAAAGTACAAGTACACGAAAAAACTACTTAATTACAGTAACATGAGTAGTTGTAATTCGTTACTTCCACCTCTGGTTATTAACTTTAGTCAACTAAAATGATCATTAGCCTCGCCTTAGCCTATATTACTGTACCTGCTCAAAATGCTGAATTAGGCCCCTATAGCCACTGAGGAAGTGGTCCAGCACCCCGAAGAGATGAGCAAGACACCTGGTACCTTCTACTCTAGTTGGAATGAGGGGCTTCATTCCTAACACCTTGAAGCTGTTTTTCAAGTTTGCTCTGTTAAGTTTACTCTTGTGATAGAACACATAGAGGGAAGACAAGAGGTCATCCAACTTTGTGCACTGGGGGCAACTCTTCCTGCATTCTTAAATGTCAGCTCCAGCCTATGGGCTATGCAATGGACACCCAAGATATAGGACTTGTCACCACATAGTGACAACTGATAATTTTCCTTTCCTCTGTGGCTGCAATTTTCCCACTGTGGCTGCATCATGTTACTTAGCAATCGCATTCAGTGTCAAAAGCTGTCCAATCCGTTACAAGGACTGTTTTAAATAATAACCATTAATAATATGTGTCAAAATCCACCCTCCACTGTGGCTGGTATACAAGGCAAAGTCACCCTCCACTGTGGCTGGTATACAAGGCAAAGCCACCCCCCACAGTGGCTGGTATACAAAGAAAAGTCAGCCCCCACTGTGGCTGGTATACAAGGCAAAGTCACCCCCCACTGTGGCTGGTATACAAGGTAAAGTCACCCTCCACTGTGGCTGGTATACAAGGCAAAGTCACCCCCCACTGTGGCTGGTATACAAGGTAAAGTCACCCTCCACTGTGGCTGGTATACAAGGCAAGGTCACGTAAAGAAACAGCAGGCCAGGGTCCGGTTTGAGCATGCATGCGAAGCAGTCGCAGAATGGGGAGGCTCCCGATAGCTATTTTTCCAAGTTTGAATAGGTATCGGGAGCTCATTGAGCAATGAGTCGGCGCTCCATCGGCGGCGCTCCGTCGGCAGTAGGAGCGTCAGAATGGCGTAATTGCAAACGCGTTTGACGGCGCACCGCCGGCGGCAGCCACCGTTATACCGAAGGCGGCCTATCGGAGGCAAATGCTATTTTGGAGCGATCTGTCGCCACATATGCATATATATATATATATATATATTATTCATTTATATCATGCAGTTTATCAAGAATAATGATTGATCAAACCAGACAAATTTCCACTTGACGTTTTAATTCCACAATTCAAAGTACAGTAAGTCATTGAAACATATATATTGAAAAATATATATACACACACACACACACACACACACACACACACTAAAGAACATGCAGTTTTCCAATTAAATGTTGGTTAAAAAAACACAGCCTTAGACACAACTTGACATATTTATATAAAAAAAATAGAATAACAGTTAAGCACTGTGATGGAATGAAAAAAGCAAATGTTAAAAACACTAAGTAGAATATTTGGTACCAGGATAATGTGTAATATCAAGTATCAGAGGTATTCACAGGGAATAAAAAAATAAAGTAATTTCCACAGTAAACAGTGTGGATTGGGTGAGTGTAGTCTGACACTTCTGGCTTTATGGGTCTTGATGTTACTGACTGCAGGATAAAGAAAGGGTTCCAGTTGTCAGTGATGCTGGGGTGTCAGTAGGGTTGGGTATCGAGAATCGATTGGAACCGGGACTAGCTTTTCGATTTACCCGGAATCGTTCAAATGTTTAAATTTCGATTCCTAGTTTCGATTCCGCCGACCCAAAGAAGAAACCGTATGGTAGAGAAAGGGATGGGGTGTATGTAACAATATACGAGCCGAACGGATTACCTTTTAAGAAGATTTATTTACATTAATATTGCTTTACAACCAAGAGCAATATGCCCTCTCACATTAGGCCAGCACTGGTCCAAGGCAGGAAGAGGCAGGTCCATGGGCTCAACCGCTTTTATACCCCTAACCCTAAACCAGTCAGAAACATCGACACATCCCCTTGTCCACTCTCAATGACCAATCAATATATTCCTAGTCATTCCTATCAGTTAACCCCACCCAGTCTGGATACAAGACCCCACCTCTGTTGATCACACCTAAAGCCATTTGCTGTTTCGGGCACAAAGGAATGTACTGGGGGATGGGTGTCACTGAAGATGTCTGTTCTTCTCCTAAGTTTACCAAATACCATGTGTTTATAACTAATTATACTAAAATGATATAAAGTTTAACAGATATATACCCAAATGTAAACAAATACTGTAACAACCGAATTATGTAAGCAAACTATTTTTCTAAACATGTAACTGAAAATCCACCACAACCGCTGTGGCTTCAGTTTTCTAAACGGAACAAAATCTCGGCAAAATGCAACATTTGCGACAAGATTGTTTCGTGCATGTCGAACATGATAAAGCACCTCCGAGTTCATGGAGTATAAATAAATGTGTGCCCCGTCTGACGCACTGCACCGACCGTCATCCGCTGCCTCTTAGTCACATATTGGGTGAGCTGTGTTGTACACAGGAGGCACTTCTACGTTGTTGTAATGAGGAGCACAGAAGTTTTGTGTTTAGTTAAGCACTGAGCTATTTAAGTTCCCTGGTTATGTTCACTGGTGCTGGTTATTGAGTAATATACGTGTCCACAGTGGTGTAGTGGTTCGTACGCAGGTATACTCCGTATACCCACCTCTAAGGAGAGGGATTTACAGTATACCCACCTCCAAAAAGATGACTAACCGTATACCCAACTCTAATTAATCAGACTCAGTAGCCATCAATCTACAGGGCTTGAATTTCGGTGCGGGATTACGCATATTTTAAATCATTGCCGCAAGATTTGTTTTTATAGTGCAAGAAATTCCGGCACAAATATAGACCAATTATTTGGTTGCGCGCGCATCTCGGTTGCAGAAAACACGGCAGAGAGTATTTAGCTATATTGAAAGAAGTCAAAAGAAGAATCGTAAAAGCTAACTATCTTCTCAAAATGTACTCTGCTTACTATAACAACCTGTCACCCAGCGATAAGCAATGTTATTTAACTAAATTGACGTTAATGAGTGGAATACGTCTTACAGATCCTTATGCCATAGCGCCCTGTAAATGGTTAAACGACGAAACGAAATTGCCTAGCATTCAGTGGCCAGAAATATATAACTACCTGATTGACACTCCAAGCGTTTATACCCGGGAGAAGTTAAAAGCGTACAAATCTCTTGATGTGTACAACTTTGTTCTGTGTGGTCATGTCCAAGACATACAAGTAGAGAGAAACACATGTTGTTTGTATGAATTATTTATTTGAGTAGGTTAAAAAATAGTTTAAAACAAGATGGCTTATTAGTCGCTGAGAGTGCATGTTCTATGAAAAAGGACTGCCTTGAAATAAATACATGGGGAATTGTGAAATATAAGTCCCTCGAAAAAAATAAATGTTGTCTTATGGAAAACATAATTTTGAAATAAAATCTATTCCTTTACATATGAAGTGATTTATACATTTATATTTACACGTATTTATGTAATTATTGCTAATTTAATAGATATATTTATTATTAGCAGTATTTATCTATTTAATATTGACGCAAACGGCGTTCCATACTGACACCACAAACAAAATAAGAATATATATCAGGAAATGTGATGGGAGGTAAGGCGTCAGGGTCGCGGATCCACTGGTCTTTTGGGACTTCATAAGGATCGACATTTCCAATAAAGTTTTTTGTTTCAACATAGCGTTTTGAATGTTTCTGGTCGTCTTTTGCAACCGACATGCGCTGTTGAACGCGACGTCGATGTGACGTAGGGTGATAAATGGTCTATATTTGCTTGATCTCAAACCGAGGTAAAATTGGTTGGATATTAGATATTGGATATTCAACGGATAATCGGAGCCCGAGACCAGGTCCGGTTTTCCCGCAAGCAGTCACACTACAGCCCGGTGATCGACCGAGAGAAACCTCTGTGTGCTTATAGTTAGGGACCGTCTCTAAAGTACAAGTCTTAACGTTATTAATTCAATAGCTGTTTAACCATTTGGCCTTAACTTCAAATCACTATCAGATTGTTTTATAGAGTACACCCACATTTGTTTTTTAAGGAAATGGTGTAAGAGACTTATTTTTTCATAGACAATTTACGAATGAATGAATTTTACATTTTTTTTATTATTGTATTGCAATGTTGGAGAGGGCGAGATCTAAGCATGTCATTGCATAACTTGTTATTGTAATGACAAATAAACACCCTTGAATGAACAATATAAGAATTGAAATCGATACCCAACCCTAGGTGTCAGTAGTTAGCCTAGGTTTAATGGGTCGGATGTGGGTCCCTCTCAGCTGTGCGGCGCCTTTTTCCGCCTTCACGGTCAGTTGCTCCTTTCAGGTAACGCGTAACGTTAACAAGAACAGTTTCTTCCCATGTGCTACTGGCCTCCTCAACAAGGCCAGGGGTGCACACAAGCCTTGAACTATGACCCATCTCACTTAAGCCTCGAACTCTGACCCACTCCTTTTGCACATTGCCTGATTTGCACTACATTTTTTGCTCTATTGCACTGTTTTTGTTTAGATCACAAGCGACATGCACAATCAAATAATTTGCGCATGAGTGGCCGATAAACAAATCTATGTATCTCTACAGTCAGCACACAGCTTCAGTTGTTTGTGTCCTGAGCAGGACACTCAAACTAACCGGTTACACTACGCGCAGTAATTTGTTTTATTTTTTTATTTAACCTTTCTTTAACCAGGTAGGCCGATTGAGAACAAATTCTCATTTACAACGGCGACCTGGCCAAGATAAGGCGAAAAAATGTGCAGGACAACATATAGTTACACAAAATACACAAACACAGGAGTGCAAATAGCAGTTGGACACAGTAAGGAATACAGCTTCAAGATTAAACAGGATGAGGTATATGAAGTACAGTTGAGCAGTATATATACAGTGATAAGAAATATATATATTTAAAAAAAAAATCGTATAGAACAGACCAAAACGCGTCCAGTTTCATATAGAACAGACCAAAACGGGTCCAGTTTCATATAGAACGGACCAAAACCAGTCCAGTTTCATGCTCTTTCTGCCGTATGCGCACTTACAAAGGCGCAATGAAGGCTTTGAGTTCATGGACATGTCCCACGTCCTTCTCTGTGTCCCTATTGATAATTCTGGGTTATATTTGTTTAATTTCGATACAAAACGATATTTTGTAGGCTATATGAATACACTGAGGTTCATTCGTTTAATTAATTATTGAGTGCAATAGGCGCATGACACATGGAACTATAACAAATAATTAAAAATTGAATGAATGGGCCCTATACATGTAATTGGATGAATTCGTTCTGTTTATATAGTGAAACATATTTTTTTTTATAAACTAACCTCTTTTTTTTAGTTCATTCAAATTGAAACAATCCAATCTATATATTGTCTATGTGTATCTCTCAGTCTTTTGTCTGTGTATGGCCGATCAACCATTGACGTCATAGGCTCAGTGAGGTGTGATCGGTGTCTGGGTACCGCAATTAGCGCCTCTTGGGTACCAACGCCCAGCGGCTTGGGATTCTGGCGTCAGGAAGGCAGTTTAGGTATCAAAAAACATGTAAATAGTTTTATATAGTGTTCGGTTTGTGATTTTGAAAACGGGACAAGGTAAAATGTACGTATTTAGGAAAAGTCATGGAAGGACGAGGTTGTAGCTTTTCAGCATCATATGTTTATTTTAATTACTAACTGCTGTGCCCGCGGGCGCGGGCTGTTGGCGCTCCTAGTGTTAATGGCGCACATCGCAGATGTGTTTTTTTTTACAGGAGACCCACCCGCACATCAGGGAACACTCGAGACTCCACAACCCCAAGTACGCTCAGACGTTCCACTCCGGTTTTGACTCTAGGGCAAAAGGTGTTGCGATACTGAAAACGTACATTTCTCACTCACTAAGGTTTTCTCCGATAGCAATGGGAGGTATCTAATTGTGACTGGTTCTATTTGTGATACACCTGTGGTTCTGGTCAATGTTTACGCTCCTAACTTTGATGATGTTGGCTTTGCCAATGATCTACTGGGGAGTTTCCCCTCCCTTGACTCATCGCCTGATTCTTGGTGGCGATCTGAATTGCGTTGTGAACCCGTCTCTCGACTGCTCGAACCCTAGGGTTATTTCTCCTGCTTTGTCTAGGTGTTTTTCAGGTTTTATGGACCAGACCAGGTGTGCGGACCCCTGGAGGTTCCTCTGAATATTTGCCCATTGTCATCTCTGATCATGCCCCACTCCAATTGGACCTGGCTATCTCAGCCCAGGCCGCCCTTCTACTGGATATTCAATTCACTCCTTCTAGCTGACGCAGACTTTTGCAATGTTATTTCCACCTCCATTGACTCCTTCGTCACTTTAAATCAGACAGGCTCTACTTCACATTCTCTTCTCTGGGAGACACTCAAGGCTTACCTCAGGGGGGTCATCATCTCTTACTCTGCACACACGAACAAATTCCGCAGGGCCAAACTGGACAGGCTCGCTGCCTCCATCTTGGACCTGGACCGACAGTATGCGCGGTCGCCCTCCCCTGAGCTATATTAAAAGCGACTAAACCTTCAGTCAGACTTTGAACTGCTGTCCACCGGGGACGTTGAGAGGTTACTGCTGCATGCACGCGCGACATACTTTGAAAATGGGGACAAGGCCAGCCGTCTTCTGGCTCACCAACTGAAACGACGCGCAGCAATCCGGCTGATCCTCCGTATTGCAGACTCTTCTCAGACTTTACTATCCGACCCCAGTGATATCAATGACACTTTTACTTCCTTTTACTCCTCTCTCTATACCTCTGAATTCCCGACGGACACGGGGCATATGTCTCACTTGCTATACGGGATGGTGGCCCCCGCTCTCGATTCCGAATCTGTGTCTGTTCTTGACTCTCCTCTCACGCTTGAGGAAGTCATCCGGTCTATTAGGGCCATGCAGAGCTTTTCGATTGAGTTCTTCAAGAGGTTTCATGCCAAACTCGCACCCCTGCTGCTGGCTGTGTACGATGAGTCACTTACATCTGGCTCCCTCCCTCCAACGTTGACGGAGGCTTCCATTGCCCTCCTCCTCTAAAAGGGGAAAGATCCCACATCTTGTTCCTCGTACAGGCCTCTGAGCCTTCTCAACGTAGATTATAAGGTTTTGGCTAAACTGCTGGCGGGGCGCCTCGAGGCTGTTCTGCCTGGGATTATTTCGGAGGAGCAGACCGGTTTTATTAAGGGCAGACACTCCATTTTCAACACCCAGATCTTATTTAATGTTGCTAACTCCCGGTCGTCCTCCTGAGCTGGTCTCGTCTCTTATATAGCTCACCGAGAGCTAGCGTCTGCACCAATGGCTCCCGCTCTGGCTATTTCCCTCTGGGGCATTGCACTCGGCAGGGGTGCCCTCTGTCGCCTCTGCTCTTCGCCCTCGCCATTGAGCCCCTTTCTATTGCCCTGCGCTCCTCTGCTTCCTTGAAGGGTGTCTTTCGGGGGGGGGGGGGACTTGGTCGAACACAGGCTCTCACTGTACGCGGACGACCTGCTGCCTGCCTGCCCTCGATCCTCTCTATTTAGGACGACTTTGGGTCATTCTCATGGTACAAATTGAACCTTCAGAAGAGTGAATGATTTCAGATCAACTCGTCAGCGCTTGAGTTACGTCAAGCCGATTTACCTTTTCACCTGAGCCGCCCCGGTTTCAAATATCTGGGCGAGAATGTAACCCGGTCGTTCCCCACTCTTTTTGCTGCCAATTTTGCTCCACTTTTGACCTAGATGAAGGCTGACTTCCAAAGATGGGGTAGCCTGACTCTGGTGGGCCGGATTAATGCGGTCAAGATGAACACTCTGCCTACGTTTCTCTACCTCTTTCACTCTGTGCACCACTTCCTGCCAAAATCCTTTTTCACCGCGATCAACCAAGCCGTCACCTCTTTCCTCTGGGATGGCAAGGTCCCCAGGGTCAGCAGATCCCTGCTTAAGACTGAAGGCTCAATGGTGGGCTGGCGCTGCCTAACTTCTTGCACTACTACTGGGCAGCCATTGCACGGCTCGGCCTCATCCAATTTAAGAGCCGACGAGGAGAGATATTAGGTCCGCAAACCATACTCGGGCCGGCCAGTACGGTGCTACGAGCAGTAGACTGACCCGCTCCTGACGGATCCTCTCCAGAACTCCTGGGAGCAGAGCAACCGGGGGGAAAGCGTACAGGCGTGACCTCGGCCATGCCTGCACCATGGCATCCAGCCCCAGTGGGGCTGGATGAGCCAGCGAAAACCACAGAGGACAGTGTGACGTCTCTCTGGACGCAAACAGGTCCACTTCGGCCCGACCGAAGTGCGACCAAAGGAGCTCCACCACCTCGGGATGGAGTCTCCACTCCCCGGGCCTCGGCCCCTGCCTCGACAGGGTGTCTGCCCCCTGATTTAGGTACCCCGGGATAAAAATGGCCCTTAAAGAAAGGAGCTTCCCGTGGGACTACAGAAGGACCTGGCGGGCCAGATTGTAAAGTGGGCGTGAGCGCAGACCCCCCTGGTGGTTGATGTAAAAAACCACCGATGTGTTGTCCGACCGGACAAGGACATGATGACCCCGTAGGTCTGGGAGGAAGTGCTTCAGAGCCTGGTAAACTGCCAGCATCTCTAGCCAATTTATGTGCCATGATAGCTGATGACCACTCATGATCGCCCCCCAGCCGGTGAGGGAGGCATCCGTCGTTAGTGTGACACGACGACACGGAGCTCCCAACACGGGACCCTGGGTTAGGAACCAAGGCTTCCTCCACATGACCAGCGTGCGGAGACAACGCCGCGTAACAGTGATCATGCGGAACTGGTTTCGCCTCGGGGAGAACCCCTTGGCTCTGAGCCACCACTGTAACGGTCTCATGAACAGCAGGCCGCAAGGAATAACGTTGGACGCTGCTGCCAGCAGACCCAACAGTCTCTGAAACTGTTTCACAGTGAGTGACTGGCCTAGCCTCATCTGCTCGACGGCTGCAAGGATTGACGCCACACGCGCAGGAGACAGATGTGCCCGCATCGTGGTCGAATCCCAGACTACGCCCAGGAAAGTGGTCACCTGTACCGGCGACAGCACACTCTTCCCGGCATTGAGCCTCAACCCCAGTCTGTTGATGTGAGCCAGAACAACATATCGATGCCGAACCGCTAGATGCTCCGACGGAGCCAGAATCAACCAATCGTCGATGTAATTGAGGATGCGTATGCCCTGGAGGCGCAACGGCGCCAGGGCAGCGTCTATACATCTCGTGAACGTACGGGGAGAGAGTGCTAGGCCAAACGGAAGAACCCAATACTGGTACGCTTCGCCCCCAAAAGCGAACCTCAGGAACTTCCTGTGTTGTGGAAGGATGGAGATGTGGAAATAAGCGTCCTTCAGATCTATCGTGACAAACCAGTCCTCGGACCTGATCTGTGATACGATCTGTTTGAGAGTGAGCATTTTGAAGCTGAGTCTCCCGACCGTCTGATTCAACAGACGTAGGTCTAAAATAGGACGCAACCCCCCATCCTTCTTAGGAACAACGAAGTACCGGCTGTACCAGCCCGACTCCCTGCTGAGAGGAAGAACTCGTTCTATAGCCCCTTTTAGCAGGATAGTCTGTACCTCCTGCTCCAGTACCAGAGCCTGCTCTGGGCCCACCACTGTGGGCAGGACCCCATTGAAACGAGGCGGATGCGTCCTGAATTGGATGGCATACCCGCTCTCGATTATCCGCAGGACCCACTGAGATATATTCGGCAGGGTCTTCCACTCTGCCAGAAAATCCACTAGGAGTACCAGCCTCTCGAGGCTGGCCTCTGGAGTAACAGGTACTGCAGACACAGTGCCCTGTAACAGCGCACTGGCAGGGAACAACTGGTCCGACAGTTCTGGGCCCCTCCTCGGAGGAGGCGAGCGCCCCTCGGGAAAACGCTCGCCAAGGCCACCCCGCTGAGGGCACCAGGAGGAGCTCACTACTCCCCTGGTGGGGACCACCCCCAGCGGTTTGACCCCCCTGTCAGGGTCTCTTAGACAAAGCCTTCTTGGGTGTAGCGACAGGCCTCGGAACTGTCCTACCCCTCAAAGGCCCCGCCTGTGAGCGTCGCCCCCCGGCCCACTCATCGTGTGGGGGCGCCCGAGTAGCGACACTCACTCTCTGCTGCGCCCGGTGTGCCGTGCTCGGCGCCGTGCGGGGCTGCCCCCGTCCGACAGCCCCCGCGACGCGGCTACGACGGGGGAGAAATTTCTGGAAGGCAGCCGCCTGCCTTCTCTCCTCCTGAAACCTCTCAACGACCGAGCCAATAGCAGGGCCAAAGAGGCCGTCGGGGGAAAGAGGCGCGTCCAGAAGGAAGGCTTTCTCCCTATCTCTCATATCAGAGAGGCTTAGCCAGAGATGCCTCTCCGTAGCCACCAAGGCTGCCATAGCACGGCCCACTGATTTGGCCGTCTCCTTAGTGGCACGAAGTGACAAATCCGCCGCCTGACGAAGTTCTCGAACATCATCAGGGCTTACAGTCTCCCCCTGAGCCCCGTCGCTAAGCAGCTCTGCCTGATATGCCTGTAGAATAGACATAGTATGCAGGCAGGAAGCTGCCTGACCCGCCGCCGAATAAGCTTTGCCCACCAGCGCTGAAGTAGTCTTCAACGCCTTGGAGGGCAATGCCGGTGTCCTCAGAGACGATGCCGCGGGAGATAAATGGCTCGCCAGTATCTCCTCCGCAACCGGCATCGGTCCGTACCCATGAACATTAGCCTCGGCAACATTAGAGTCCGCGGATTAAACACCCGGGACGACACCGGCTTTCTCCAGGACCTCGACACCTCAGCGTGGAGGTCCGGGAAGAAAGGCAAACACCGGCGAGGAGGTAAAGCACGGGAGGGCAAGAATCGTTCATTCAACTTACTGGTTGAAGCAGAGTCCTGCCTGTCAGCCGGCCACTCGATGTTGAGCATTCCCACAGCTCGGGTGAGTACCTCCAGCAGCTCCTCGTTCGCGGGTGACTGAACCAACAATTCAGCTTCCGCCTCGAGGTTTTCAACCTCCATTTCCTCAGAACTGGACGGCTGAGAAAAAGGTGCCTCACCCAGGGCGGAAGAAACCCGCGGGTGCTTCCGAACCCCGAGCTGAGGCACTGGCTCTAGCAGACGAGGACCGAGAAAATGCAGAAGCCGTCTCGGAACCGCATGCTAGATCCGCTTGTGAACCCCACGACGTCAGTCGGCGCCGTGCCTCGGCAGCGGCGGGACCTGAACCGCGGGGAACGCAAACCGAGCCGCTTTCCTGAAAAAGCGCCAGGCGAGAGTGCAGTGTACGAATGGCGAGACGGTCGCAATGCTTACAGCCAGCCTCTTCCAAGGCTAGCCGAGCATGCTCCTCTCCCAAACAAACTACGCACAGAACATGTGTGTCCCGGCCCGTGAGAAAGCGGTTGCAGGGAGAAGCACACTGTCTGAAACGCCGCTCGGTTGCCATAATCGCGGTGAGCTCTTTTACATAAATGCAAAGAAAATTTCTGAATTAACAACGTAATAGCAGAAACCCGCGAGGACTGTCACAACATGCACTTGCTGAAGCAACAAAAAACTGAAGGTGCCGGTAATTAGGGATGCTTTTATGACTTCCTGGTCGCGACGTCACCCGTCTGTGACGTTCCGTCACGCCATTGGACTGATTACACTTGTGCTTCATGACGCACTCACGCAGAGCGTTCCCATAGCGTTTTCACGCAGCTCGAAGTTCCCTGATAGGGAACTGGTACGATGCTGCCCTCTAGGGCAGGGGTTCACAAACTTTTTTAGCTTGAGACCCAAAAGAGAAATTTGGTGTCTCCCTGGGACCCAAACAGGAATCAGGGGAGGGGATAAACAGCCTCGCACACAGCATCTGGGCTGATTAGACTAGCGTAGAAAAAAAAACGCTTGTTTTAGGAAAATTAATTTACATATCATAGAATTGTTATGCATTTGTTCTCTGACAATTGGCGACCCAATAAAAACGGGTCTGCGACCCACTTTGGGTTGCGACCCATACTTTGGGAAACACTGCTCTAGGGGAACACATCTGAAGTGTCAGCAAATCGATTGAACCAGGTATAAGGAAGCTGTAACCTTTCAGAGTGGATGAAAAACAAAAACGTAAGTTGTCTTTTTTTACCTCATTGGAGATATTAGTGTTACTCATGACTCACTCACTCCCTCTCACTCACCCTCAGGGGCTCTATATCAACATTTTCACAAAATTCTGTGTGTCGTTTTTCAAATGACCATATGTTAACTTTACCCCCACCCCTCACCAGGCTGTGGCTGCAGCAGAACAGCCTCCCCCCCCTTCCTAGAGCTGTAGCTAAGCAACAGTCCATCAACAACATGGCCCTCCCCCTTCCTAGAGCTGTAGCTAACCAACAGTCCATCAACAACATGCCCCTCCCCCTTCCTAGAGCTGTAGCTAAGCAACAGTCCATCAGCAATATGGCCCTCCCCCCTTTGTAGAGCTGTAGCTAAGCAACAGTCCATCAACAACACGGCCCTCCCCCCTTCCTAGCGCTGTATCTAAGCAACAGTCCATCAACAACATGCCCCTCCCCCTCCATACTGAGGCCAGTCTGATATTATTTCCCCAAGAAGCAAAACATGAAAAATCACATAAACTAATGAATGAATCACCACACTGGTCTGTAAAACCTTCTGATTTACAAATCATTCATCTGGTTGTTATTGTTTATTATTGGTGTTTGTAAATAAAACATTCCTGCTTCTGTAATTGTATTACAATGTCCCAGATTTGAATAACAATAAAGGTATTTTATTATTTTATAACAGATTATTCAAGATTGTGTCTGTGTGTGTGGACAGGTAAAGTGCTGTAAATAGTTGACTAAACACAGACCCACCTTTTCTCCTCCACTATTGCTCCTCTCATCCTTTCCCTTACTCTCCCTCTTTTTCTCCCTTCTCTTCTCTTCTCTTTCCCTCTCTTCTCCATCTCTAAATCCCTTTGCTACTTTCCTCTTTTTCCCCATCTCCTCACCTCCACTCTTCCTTCATCCCTTCCTACTCCAATTTCATTCTCTCCTCATCTCCTCCTGTCATCTCTTCTCCTCCACGCTTCTTATCCTCTTCTCAGTCTATATTTCTCTCCCCTTTTTACCTCTTCCTCTCCACTAGATTTGTTTCAACCTGTTTTCTGGACATTGGTCTCTGTAACAGGACACAGAGAAAACACAGAAACATGTTAAGTTTATTGTTGTGGCTGAGAGCCTTTTATTTTCAACCAAAACCAAGGAGTCAGTTAACAGGCTGCAGAATAGAAACATGCACAGTGACTCCAGGTGTGTTACTGACCCTCAGGGACACGCTTTCCTCGTCACTCGCCTGTCCTCAGTCTCCTCACCACTCACCTGTCCTCTCTCCTCATCACTCACCTGTCCTCTCTCCTCATCACTCACCTGTCCTCTCTCCTCATCACTCACCTGTCCTCTCTCCTCACCACTCACCTGTCCTCTCTCCTCACCACTCACCTGTCCTCTCTCTCCTCACCACTCACCTGTCCTCTCTCTCCTCACCACTCACCTGTCCTCTCTCTCCTCACCACTCACCTGTCCTCTCTCCTCACCACTCACCTGTCCTCTCTCCTCACCACTCACCTGTCCTCTCTCCTCACCACTCACCTGTCCCCTCTCTCCTCACCACTCACCTGTCCTCTCTCCTCACCACTCACCTGTCCTCTCTCCTCACCACTCACCTGTCCTCTCTCCTCACCACTCACCTGTCCTCTCTCTCCTCATCACTCACCTGTCCTCACCACTAATTAATCCCTTTACCTCAACATGATACATCATATAGATTTATTTGAAGTCTTTGATCTTGACTTTTGCACATATGATAATGACCATAGTGAGATATAGTATGATGGTCTGGATTAAGTTAACTTCATTCACCTTAAGATGTAATTTGCTAAAATGTCCACTAGATGTCAGTCATTTTATACATAAAGGTACATTCCTGAAAATAATATTTATTTGTTAACAACATGATAATTGAATTCTATTTACTCAACTCATCAATCATAATATTACTTTGATCAGTATTTATGAATAGTATTTCACATAGTTAAAAGTATGTAGTATTTACATGAGCGCAAATTGGAAATTGACGAATTCATTTTTCATGAGTCTTTCATGAAGTTTTAACGACAAACAACACTATCTCGAATGCTGCTTTAATTTCTGCGGCTATACATTTTCCCCTTCTATTACAGAAAGCCAAGATTTTAATAGTTTTTAATTGATTGTAGCTCGTATCTAACTAAAGGTTAAAGGACGTATACATGGGTATCAATGACGTCACCTTTTTGTTGTGGCCGCCATCTTTAGGACCGTAGCGACTCCAGGCATAGATTCCAGGCTTAATTTTACTGTTATTCCAGGGAAAATGGCAAATGTTAACGCCAAAGTAACAGGTTCTGCTAACGTTATTCAGACGAAAATCGCTCATCTCTCTGATAAAGAAAAGCAACGCTATTACAATGAAATTGATATTTTAGGTTTTGGCCTGTATTTACTTCCAAATCAACTACTGACACCGCTGAAATCTGTCGTTAACTTGCCAAACATGTCTATTGGCGACATTTACATCTACCTCGTCCATAATCCTTCTCCATACACCGGGCAGTCCCTTAACACTAGAAGCGCCAACAGCCCACGCCCACAGGCGTTGCAGTTAGTAATTAAAATACATATATAATGTTGAAAAGCTACAGCCTTGTCCTTCCATGACTTTTCCTAAATACGTGCATTTTACCTTGTCCCGTTTTCAGAATTGCAAAATCACAAACCGAACACTATATAAAACTACTATTTACAAGTTTTTTGATACCTAAACTGCCCTCCTGTCGCCAAAACCCCACGCCGCTGGGCGTTGGTACCCAAGAGGGGCTAATTGCGGTACCCAGACACCGATCACACCTCACTGAGCTTATGATGTCAATGGTTGAATGGGCGATACGCAGACAAAAGACTGCCAGATACACATAGACAATAGATAGATTGGCTTGGTTGAATTTGAATGAACTAGAAAAAAAATAGGTAAGTTTATAAAGAAATATGTTTCACTAAATAAACAGAACGAATTCATCTAATACATCTATGTATACAGCCCATTCATTTAATTTTTTATTATTTATCAGTTCTATATGTGGCATGCACCTATTGCACTCAATAATGGTCAGATCTATATGAAACTAGACGAGTTTTGGTCTGATCTATATGAAACTGGATATATGTAACGGATTAGTTTGCTGCTGTCTCATGTGCACTCATAACAACACTAATGAACACTGTGCGCAGTGCAACTGGTTACCGGTAGTTGGCGATTAAAGGAGTGAAAACAGCTCTTCCGCTTCTAGTGTTAAGCCACAAAAAAATGAAAATGAAAATGTTTAAAACAATACTAATAATGATATCAGTAGGCTAATATGTGTGTGTTTTAGATATGGAATGCACCCAGTAATATGTGTAGATAGTAAATCATATTGTCATCACATTTAGTTTGATCATAAAATAGTGTATGCTATTGATTTAAATATTATGAAGAATATCATTATGAATAATATTCAATTATTTTAAATATTTGTATATATTTAACACTTTTCTGTGGATGGCACACCTGAGATTGCGGTCATTCCGATTATGTCCCGGATGCGCTGGTCCAGCTCAGTAAGGACAGTGCAAGCCTTTCCCCCTCCTTTGGTCAGCATCTCTAGTTTGTGTTTGGCAATACTTTTTTGCCTCAAAAGTCAAACCATTTATTTTTTATGTCATCAGTGGTGCGCCCTAGAGCTGTAATCGGGCCCAAAAAGTGAGTCCCGGCCCGAGCCTGACAGAATTCTGCCCGAGCCCGACCCTGACAGTTTTTAAAAGCCCGAAGCCCGAACCCGTTTACAGCCCGATATTATTCAAATGTTCTATGGCCTTTCCTCAAGAATGAGTCATTTAGTCTATACATTTCATTTTAAACATTTATAATAACAAATGTCATATTCTGTTACAACATAATATCCCTGGCTAAGGATAAATTCTAAATTAATATTGGGAAGGTAATAAGAGAAGGCTCCACTTGGTTCGCCAATACGGTGAACAGCAGCTGAAATTAAAAGAATAATGGCAACATTAGCCTATGTACTCTGTCTCCAATTTGCATTTAAAATTCAAATATTATTTATTTGAATAACCTTTACTCACCAAGATTAGGCTACATGTTTTAGTGTAGGATAAGTATATGGGTTTACCCCCCCCAGTATATGGTTTTAGCCAGTCCTGCGCTCTAATGGTGCATCCAGCAGCACTGATTGGCCACTGGCAGGAGTTGAACATCTTAAATTAACATGCCTTTACAGCCCTGTCATTTTGCTGCATATTTTAAGAGACTGTCAATTTTTTTGCATTTGGCAGAACCCACCGGCTCATTTTTTTTAATTAAAAGTGAGATTTTAATCTTTTTGCCGGTGCACCCAAATGTAATCGCCACAGTCCTGCCTGTGTTTCACCTCCTCAGCATCCATTATTACGCTAAATTAAACGCATCACCTGACCACTCATTCACCGCGCAATCCGGAGCGCAAGAGACTGAGCCCGAACCCGACCCGAGCCCAATGATATAAATTAAGACGAACCGAGCGGTCGTGTCCCGCGGGTCGGGTTCGGGCAAAGATCTTCAGCTCTAGTGCACCCTTCCCCTGACACAGCGTTCACAGAACGAGTGATTAAATCCCATGCATCCTTTTTGTACTTTTTTGATTTTGCAACCACTACTGACGCTGCTAAATATTAAATCTTTTTGCCTGTTCACTTCTTACTTACTACTGAAGTTTTTTTTCTTTTGGCGTCTGATCCTGTACTGTCTTTACATTATCGTTTCGGCATTTTTGCATTCTCCACTTCAGTTTTTACGATGAGTTTCCACTCCGCCCTGCAGTTTAATGCCCTATGCTAATTAGGAACAACGGACACGCGCTTTCCATTTACAAAGACGTGGTATTCATCATTATAGGAACGTAGGTGCGAACAATTATGCACTTTAAGAATGCGTTCGTGAATTTGAGTAAGACTTTTCTTAGGACCTTTCTTAGGAACAAATTTAAGAAATAACAAAACATTGAAGAATATGGCCCAATCTCCAGAAATCCAAACTGAATGTCAGAATGGGAAAGAAAGGTGATTTAAGCAATTTTGAGCGTGGCATGGTTGTTGGTGACAGACGGCCTGGTCTGAGTATTTCACAATCTGCTCAGTTACTGGGATTTTCACGCACAACCATTTCTAGGGTTTACAAAGAATGGTGTGAAAAGGGAAAAAAATCCAATATGTGGCAGTCCTGTGGGCGAAAATGCCTTGTTGATGCTAGAGGTCAGAGGAGAATGGGGCAACTGATTCAAGCTGATAGAAGATCAACTTTGACTGGAATAACCACTCGTTACAACCGAGATATGCAGCAAAGCATTTGTGAAGCCACAACACGCACAACCTTGAGGCGGATGGGCTACAACAGCAGAAGACCCCACCAGGTACCACTCATCTCCACTACTAATAGGAAAAAGAGGCTACAATTTGCAAGAGATCACCAAAATGGAACAGTTGAAGACTGGAAAAATGTTGCCTGGTCTGATGAGTCTTGATTTCTGTTGAGACATTCAGATGGTAGAGTCAGAATTTGGCGTAAACAGAATGAGAACATGGATCCATCATGCCTTGTTACCACTGTGCAGGCTGGTGGTGGTGGTGTAATGGTGTGGGGGATGTTTTCTTGACACACTTTAGGCCCCTTAGTGCCAATTGAGCATTGTTTAAATGCCATTGCCTACCTAAGCATTGTTTCTGACCATGTCCATCCCTTTATGACCACCATGTACCAGAGATGGGGACTCGAGTCTGAGACTCGGACTCGAGTGCGACTTAAGTCGCACACAGTGACTTCAGACTCGACTTGAGACTCGTCCTCAAAAGACTTCAGACTTGACTCGGACTCGAGCTGTGGGACTCGTGAACAATGTTTATTTTTATGAATCATCTGATGACCTCGCTGTTATTCCCCTCCATAGACCGTAAAAAAAATATGGTTCGCTGTTGTTCCCCTCCCTCCGTTACCTATAACCTTCCAACGACGTAACACGTGACGTACTACGTATCTGCTGCGTGCGCGGCCACACATTAGAAGACAACAAACAAACATGTCGACTGCACCGCTATGGCATTATATTTGTGACACATTCCTGAGCGCGTAATTGTAAGTTTTGAGCACAGGATACTATATTGTGCGCGCTCAAGTCTTGAAACATGCTCGCTCAACTTGCAGGTGCGCGCTCAAAAACTCGTTCTCTGTGCACAAGCCATGTCCCCCGCGCACTCAACCTCATCACTCTGTGCGCGCTCAAGTCTTGAGACACACGCTCGCTCAACTTCAACAGAGCGTTACAAATGTGCCACCAAACCAACCAATCAGAGGATTAAAAACAAGGTCAATTGTGATTGGCTGTTGTTCTCCAATCTCAACGCTTCCCAAAAAAGACGATAAAAATATAGGGATTTTATGGATTTTAGTTGTTGTCTAGCCACCCACACAAAACTTACAAGCCACTTCTAAATTAATAATGAAAACTACTTAAAAAACAATATGTGTTTTAATCCAGTAGTTCAGGCCTGGCCGTGTCGCATGCAGCTCTTTGTCCGGTTTCATGCGGCTCTTACGTTCATACAGAAGTTTGTGTTTTTAATGTCCGTGTTCGCTTCGCTTGAATTAAATAAAATAGTTTCCGTCATGTGTCATAAACTAGTGGTGTAGTGCAGTCAAAAGCCATTTGCAGAGCCAGTATATACGTTTCTGGTGTTTATATTAAATACCATTTAAATCCAACACGTAATAACAAACTGAAATAAATTCAACATGCCATACACCGCCCGCTGCTGTGCCATTCATCGTAAGCTTTGGGTTTAAAAACTTTCAAAACGACGGCCCAAACAAAAGACTAACAGGCTACTGAAGGACACCTAGAAGCCAAAAAATGTTTTGTGGCCCATACCTGTTACATGCCATAAGTTGGTCAGTTGCTTCACTCACTCTAAAAATGTTGAGAGTTTTAATGTGGTATCCACTATCCAGCCAGTTAATAACAAATAATTGAGAATTCTCTATCATAAGGAAGTTTAGTGAGTTAATTTTTTGGGATAGTATATTTCACATCGTTTGGTTCAATGCAATAGTGTTTTGCATGTAGCTACAATGTGATGTTTTGCACTAAATTTGTTTTACAGCTTTAAACATTTTCTATGGCCCCACAGAGCCAGCACAATAGGAGCCAAGGCCTTTCATTATAGTACATACATTTTTGGTCTGTACTGTACTGTGTGTTCATGCTACAAGGCAAAATACAGATATTACCTTAAAGTAGAGCATTCTTGTTGTTTTTTCATGTTGCAATACACTGATTATATACCAAAATCAAAGCTGATACTGTATGCTAATAGATAAAGGAGTCATAATAACATTACATGCTTTGAATTCCTTATATATAGCGATGTAGTGACAGTCTTCCAAGCAGCCTGGTTGCCGTACGTGATGCAACACTTATTGTAACAGGAGACTTATTATAATAAAGAGACTTGAGACTTGACTTGGGCTCTAGCCCAGAGACTTGTGAGCATCTCTGCCATGTACCCATCTTTTGATGGCTACTTCCAGCAGGATAATGCACCATGTCACAAAGCTCGAATCATTTCAAATTGGTTTCTTGAACATGACAATGAGTTCACTGTACTGAAATGGCCCCCACAGTCACCAGATCTCAACCCAATAGAGCATCTTTGGGATGTGGTGGAACGGGAGCTTCGTGCCCTGGATGTGCATCCCACAAATCTCCATCAACTGCAATCTCCATCCGATTTATAAAAAGCAAACTTGTCAAGAAAAGGTGTGATCCTTCACGCAAACTCTGACCCATGCGTACTAGGGGTGGGAATTGCCAGAGGCACCACCATACGATATTATCACGATACTTAGGTCACGATCCAATATTATTGCGATTTTAAACATATTGCCATATTCTGCGATATATTGCAATTTATTACCTTTTTCCAATGTCATTATTATGTCCCCGAAGGAAAACTAACCCTAACCCAAATAATGGACCAATTACGTGACAGCACAGAGGTTATCCACCAATAACAGCACAGCGGTTATCTACTAATCACAAACATTGAAAGCCGGTCTCCATTATAACGGGGCGGGTTCAGTTGAAGTTTATCAGCTGTAAGAGCGAGCACTGAGCACCTCCTCTTCTAGTGAGGAAGAAATCACCCAGAGAAAGCGAAGTGATGTTTCTGATGTAATTTGGAAGTTGTTCGGCTTTAAAAAGTCCGATACTGAGCAAATTAACGGTGTGTAAAATTTGTCGAAAGGCCATTCCTACTAAATACAGCAGTACAATCGATCTCTACCGTCAAATGAAATGAGAAATGGCGACATCGGCGGCAGATGGATGAAATACATGAAACTGTGAAAATGTAGACCATTGGTTAAAATACATCAAGATATTTCCTGCCATTAATAATATGAAGAATTTACAACGACAATTTAACAATTAACAGCCATACATACAACTGTTTGATCGATATGCAAAAACGAACAAATAAAATGCATAAAACAAGATATATAAAACAAGATATGTCAATTAAAATGAATATATATTTCCAAAAATAACTCAAATATGTTCTATAAATATATTGTCATGTGAAATTCACCCTCATAAATAATATGTTGAACAGAACAAAATCCTGTATAAAACTGATATTCTTGTCGATGTCTCCGTCTGACAGAGCGGATAGATCATGGGCACACACACACACACACACACACACACACACACACACACACACACACACACACACACACACACACACACACACACACACACACACACACACACACACACACACACACACACACACACACACACACACACACACACACACACACACACACACACACACACACACACACACACACACACACACACACACACACACACACACACACACACACACACACACACACACACACACACACACACACACACACACACACACACACACGCACGCACGCACACACGCACACACGCACGCACACACGCACACACGCACACACACACGCACACACGTGTGTGGGCATCACTAATGAGGAGAGGAGAACATGTTGTCTGTAGGGCACAGTGTGGGCATCACTAATGAGGAGAGGAGAACATGTTGTCTGTAGGGCACAGTGTGGGCATCACTAATGAGGAGAGGAGAACATGTTGTCTGTAGGGCACAGTGTGGGCATCACTAATGAGGAGAGGAGAACATGTTGTTTGTAGGGCACAGTGTGGGCATCACTAATGAGGAGAGGAGAACATGTTGTCTGTAGGGCACAGTGTGGGCATCACTAATGCCAAAAGGCCGATTTATTGGCACAATGTTGCTGATGTGACACAAATTATTTGGACATTGATCGAATAAAAATGTTTTCGAAAGCATTTTTATTCTCACTCGGTGCACCGATTATTACATTTGGAAAACGGACATTGATGCTGATTGCGCTTTTTTGTTTTCTTGTTCACCCGCAGTGAAACTTTATGTAATTATGAGACAAAGCTGTTATACCTACCAACACTGATATAACCTGGCTAACGGTTCATTATACCTACTAACACTGATATAACCCGGATTACCTATACTAAGTGGACAATAAAGTGGACAAAAAACACATATACATATATATATATATATGTATATCCATCTCCCCAAAGATCTATCTATATATAAATATCCATCTATCTATTCCCATCTATCCGCTCCGTCAGACGGAGACATCGACAAGAATATCAGTTTTATACACAATTGAATTTTATTCGCCATATTATTTATGAGGATGAATTGCACAACATGACAATATAATTACAAAACATATTTGAGTTATTTTTTGGAAATATATATTCATTTTAATTGATGTTATCTTGTTTTATATATTTGATTTGTTTTTGCAGATCGATCAAACCGTTGTTTGTGTAGGCTGTTAATTGTAAGAATGGCTTTGTAAATTCTTTATATTATTAATGGCAGGTAATATTTTGATTTATTTGACACAATGTTCTGCATTTTCAGTCACTATCATGTATTCCATCAATCTGCCGACGGTGTCGCCATTTCTCATTTCATCCGTTTCTGTGCGTACGCATGGGTCCCAGCTTGAGGACTGCACATTTTCATGTCAAGTTTGCTTTTTATAAATCCCAACTATTGCATAGAGAGCGGCGTACGCCTTATTTTGTGCGTATGCAGCGTTTATATATGAGGCCCATGGTCATGAGAATAAAACTGATGTTTTGGGTATGTTTGTTTTACTGTGCATGAGACAGTATTATTATCCACTATTACTGGATCTATTGAAAGACTGTGTATTTATCTGATTTAGTGTTTGTGTGTCCACACTGGTGTTTCACTGGAGACTATAGACAGTTCAGAGTGAATATGAATGTGGGGAGCAGACTATAGAGAGTTCAGAGTGAATATGAATGTGGGGAACAGACTATAGACAGTTCAGAGTGAATATGAATGTGGGGAGCAGGCTATAGACAGTTCAGAGTGAATATGAATGTGGGGAGCAGACTATAGACAGATCAGAATAAATATGAATGTGGGGAACAGGCTATAGACAGATCAGAATAAATATGAATGTGGGGAGCAGACTATAGACAGATCAGAATAAATATGAATGTGGGGAGCAGACTATAGACAGATCAGAATAAATATGAATGTGGGGAGCAGACTATAGACAGATCAGAATAAATATGAATGTGGGGAACAGGCTATAGACAGATCAGAATAAATATGAATGTGGGGAACAGGCTATAGACAGATCAGAATAAATATGAATGTGGGGAACAGGCTATAGACAGATCAGAATAAATATGAATGTGGGGAACAGGCTATAGACAGATCAGAATAAATATGAATGTGGGGAGCAGACTATAGACAGATCAGAATAAATATGAATGTGGGGAGCAGACTATAGACAGATCAGAATAAATATGAATGTGGGGAGCAGACTATAGACAGATCAGAATAAATATGAATGTGGGGAGCAGACTATAGACAGATCAGAATAAATATGAATGTGGGGAGCAGACTATAGACAGATCAGAATAAATATGAATGTGGGGAGCAGACTATAGACAGATCAGAATAAATACGAATGTGGGGAGCAGACTATAGACAGATCAGAATAAATACGAATGTGGGGAGCAGACTATAGACAGATCAGAATAAATACGAATGTGGGGAGCAGACTATAGACAGATCAGAATAAATATGAATGTGGGGAGCAGACTATAGACAGATCAGAATAAATACAAATGTGGGGAGCAGACTATAGACAGTTCAGAGTGAATACGAATATGGGGAGCAGACTATAGACAGTTGAGATTGAATATGAATATGAATGTGTGGAGCAGACTATAGCAGGTTTGGTTCTTGGGGCATGTTCCTAACTCCATCCAGTCACAGAATAATTTGTTGAGTATTAAATTATGTGAACCATATTTTATGGCCTTTACAGTCACCCGATCTCAACCCAATTGAACACCTCTGGGAGATTTTAGAACAACATGTTAGACAACATTCTCCTATTGTAACAATAATCCATGGGGTGTAGTGCAGTTGAAGCTTATTGCAGAGCTGAATGGCACGTTCAAGGGTTTTTAAATTAAAAACAAACACTGACTGGAAAAAACATATAAGCTGTACTACAAAATTACGCTATCAAGCGCCTTCCTAACATATTACAAACACAGCAACATTTGACTACCAACACTCACCAAAAGATACACATGTGACATCAACATAATGAACGACAAAATGGTGACATTTCCCAGTGACTTAAATACCAAGCTGACCACCCTGCTTACCACTAATTATGCCCAGCTGTGTTCATTAACTAACACCCTAATCACCAACCAGGAACTACAATGTGTGCCACCTACTTTACTGCCCAGAGTGAAACAAAAACCCTCAACACTGCAATGGTGCTGTTCTGGTAGATCATGCTGGCCCAACAACTAACTGAGACACTTTGGATTAATCTATAATTTGTCACCTACCCTTAGAACTTTTGTTTTTACGTTTCATTTTAAGGAAGACTCTAGCTGACTCATATGCAGGCAGAGATAAAGAGATAAGATTGAAGAAAATAAAACCGACAACATGGAGGTGGTATGTACTAAAGATAAAGAACCCAAATGGTTCTGTGAGGTGGAGCAGAGAGCTGTATGTCATGTCTGTGAGTTTCCTGCAGGTCACGGACACACAGTGATTCCCATACAGCAGGCAGTAAAAGACCTGACAGCTGGTATCCACAGAGAAAAAGATCAGAAGTGAGTTTGAGAAGCTTCATCAGTTCCTAAAAAATGAAGAGGAGACCAACTGGCTGCACTGAGGAAGGAAGAGGAAGAGAAGGGAAAGATGATCACCATAGAGATGAAGAACATCCAGGACCAGATCACCTCTCTAACAGAAAGCACCACAGCTGTAAAACACGAACTCCAGAAACAGGAGGTGCCATTTCTCCAGAGCTACAAAAACACCCAGACAAGCCTTAAAGCCCAAAACAAACTACCAGAACCACAGCTGGTCTCAGGAGCATTGATAGGTGAGGCCAAACACCTGGGTAACCTGCAGTTCAGAGTCTGGGAGAAGCCACAGGGGGTCATCAAATATACTCCTGTGATTCTGGCCCACAACACTGCCTCCTGTTGGCTCTCTTTCTCTGACGATCTGACCAGTGTGAAACATTCAGACAAATGGCAGCAGCTCTCTGACAACCCAGAGATCTCTCTAATGAAGAATCCTCAGGGCCCAGTTTTTCAAAAGTAATCCACTAGGATCTTGGATAACGGATTGGATCAAATCTGGAAAATTGGTTTTTCAAAAGAAAAAACGGATTACATAATCGGATTAGATCACATATTCCAATCTTGGTTTTGATCCGGATCAAACCTTTAGTTTGGGGTTTTCAGAACTTTTTTGTAATATTTGGATCACTTTGATCCAAAAAAACTGGATTAAACTGATCCCTTCAGAAGGGTGGATTCAGCGTGGATTTCATGCCCAAAATGTAATGAAAACGTTATAAATGTATCATATAATACTATATTTGGATCATGCAGTACCTTACAAGATATCGTATTTATTCATAATGTTTTAATTTCATTTGTTCATCCGTCAGGCTACAGTGATTAGGTCGGCTTTAACGTATTCAGCCATTCAGTATAGGCCTACAGCAAAGTAGAAAGATATCCTCATAAAATAATCCCCCAAACAGCTGTCAAAATTGACCAAAAACAATACATTTTATACTGTCACTAATTGATATATATATATTCATCACAATCGAAAACATTTTTGTTTTTAGATTATTTTTTAGTGATGCATGCAATGATTACAGAATAACCAATAAAAATGCACTTATATTGACCCCACACTGGCTATTCTACTTGTTGCTCTTTACATATCTATAGTTCTACATTGTGATTTCCTATCCTGTTTGAGCACTGGTTATCCAGATTTGGTGATCTTGAAAAGTTCCTATCCGGATCAGATTGATCCAATCCGATGTTGCTTTGAAAAACTGGCTCAAAAGTAAGATGGATTACGTGATCACGAATCGCAAAAAAGGTTTACTAAATCGGGATCAATTTTATCCGGATTAAACCTTTTGAAAAACTGGGCCCAGAGGATCAGAATTCAGCTGGATTATAACAGAGGGGAGGTGTCCTTCCACAACCCTGAAGATATGACACACATCTACACTTATAAGGATTCATTTACAAAGAAACTGTTCCAATACTTTAGTCTTGGAAGACCTGGTGATGCCCTCCACCCTGATATAGTGTTGTCATTCAGAGGTGTCTGTATCAGTAAAGACATTTGATTGAGTTGTGTATTTGATGAGAGATGAGAGATAAGGAACAGATTGATATGTATTTTAATCTATTGATCATGGTCAGGTATTCCAATATATTTATACTTAACATAAATGTGTGGTTTTACATATTAAATACATTATACAACTGAATTGGCCTGAGTATCCACTATAACCAGGTTAGAATGGTCCAATTCAGTCAATTCCAATAAGGCTTGTCGTGGAAATGTAGACTTTAATCGCTGAATTCGAACTTAAAGTAAGACGCACAAGAGTAGTTACAGTTGACACTTTTAACAGGTTTAATTGCAATTAAGTAACCATTTCTCAAATACAGATGATAGCATTTGCATTGATCAGATCATTCCCTAACAAGCTTAAAGAATAGGGTTGAGGAAAGCCTTCACACAGTGTTGTGATCAGACTGACCTGATAAGAACTTCTGCAGGGTATTTAAAGGAAATGAGTTACGCACATACTTGACACACCAACCCTAAACAATAAATGATGGAGAACAGATGTATCCTCAGACAGGCAGGACAGTTTGATTTGCACAAGGGGGGGGGGTGTCAACCTGACCTTTGTGCCTCAAGCATTATGAGTGGAGACCACATGTGGTCATCAGATAACCACCAGGCCATTGCCTCAGGAACTTAACACTAGAAGCGCCAACAGCCCACGCCCGCGGGCGTTGCAGTTAGTAATTGAAATAAATATATAATGTTGAAAAGCTACAGTCTCGTCCTTCCATTACTTTTCCTAAATACGTGGATTTTACCATGTCCCGTTTTCAGAATTGCAAAATCACAAACCGAACACTATATAAAACGACTATTTACATGTTTTTTTATACCTAAACTGCTCTCCTGTCGCCAAAAGCCCACGCCGCTGGGCGTTGGTACCCAAGAGGGGCTAATTGCGGTACCCAGACACCGATCACACCTCACTGGGCTTATGACGTCAATGGTTGAATGGGCGATACGCAGACAAAAGACTGATAGATACACATAGACAATAGATAGATTGGCTTGGTTGAATGAACTAGAAAAAAGAGGTAAGTTTATAAAGAAATATGTTTCACTAAATAAACAGAACGAATTCATCCAATTACATGAAATTATACAGCCCATTCATTTAATTTGTAATTATTTATTAGTTCCATGTGTCATGCGCCTATTGCACTCAATAATATAGGCTATACGAATAAACCTCAGTGTATTCATATAGCCTACAAAAGACTTCAACAAAATATCGTTTTGTATCGAAATTAAACGAATATAAACCCTAATTATTATTAGGCTTACTACAAATGAGCGATAAATAAAGTTACTCACAGAGTTTTATGCACACAGAGAAGGACGTGGGACATACATAAGTCCGGAATGCATACGGCAGAAAGAGCATGAAACTGAACTTGTTTGGTCCGATCTATATGAAACGGGACTCGTTTGGTCTGATCTATATGAAACTGGATATATATAACGGATTAGTTTGCTGCTGTCTCATGTGCACTCGCAACAACACTAATGAACACTGTGTGCGGTGCAACCGGTTAGTTTGCGTGTCCTGCTCAGGCAGACAAGACTGCGAAGACTTGGTTGAATTTGAATGAACTGGAAAAATATGTTTCACTAAATAAACAGAACGAATTCATCCAATCACATGTATGTATAGTGCCCATTCATCTATACGGCCCATTCATCCATACGGCCCATTCATATACAGCCCGACCGTGACCAATATACAAACTGTGTTCTAAAATACGTGTTTTATTGTCTACAGTGCCTTAGTTACTGGACTGTAATTACTATAATACATTTTACAAATAAAAACGATCGAATTATACACTGTAGCCTAATGTTTTCATTTCAAGAATCTGTGTTGCAATATGTCTATAGCTACGGCCAATCATGCGCAAATCATTTCATTGCACATCGCTTGTGATCTAAAATGTTTCAGCATTTACTACATCAAAATAGGACATACAGATTGATGGATTTTCATTTATTCGATTTTTAGAAATGTAAATGTCATAGCTTGTGCATTTTAAAATCATGGTTTTATATTATTATTCTATTAGGCCTACATAAGACAATAAATACGTACTATTTTAGTAAAATATTTTACTTCATAATTCACCCTAATTCATTTAATTCAGGATGATAACACAGTAGATGATCTGATGCTGTAGATGGCTGGCAGGTTACACAGTGAATGGATGGTGAAGCTGCGGATGAGAATGTAGGTGCTAATTTGGATGAATCGTATGCTAATGACGCCAGCGGGCGCGGGGCTCTGGCGATTTAAGGAGTGAAAACAGCTCTGGCGCTTCTAGTGTTGAGGTCAACTATCTTTGTTGGCACACAGACTTTCGGTCATCAGTAACATTCCTTTCTCTGTGCCTTTTGGCATAAACAACATCTGTAAGACTGAGTAATTACGACCCTCTACATTAGTGACTTCTGTTACTGTCATGGGAAAAACTTCTCAATTGTAACTTGAGTGATCTAAATTAATCCATAACAGGCTACAATGACCATACGCAAGCTTTTTTATAATGAATGTAATTGAGCTGGACTGGTTCTGTAAGTTAGTGTTTATAATGGGAAACTGGGATGAGAGATGAGGTACCACTTAATATTGTTACATATGAGCGTGACATGAAGCCGTCAAATAGAGATCATAGTAATTTTATAAATGGAAAATGGGTTGAAATGACCCATCCTGACACTTCTAGTAGGTGTGACTGCCTCAGCGCTTCTAATGTTAAATACGGCAAAAAATGAATGATATGAGCGATATTCACAGCTGGAATTTTGCTGAATTTTGTCTGTACTTGACAGTTGTAGCGGCCCCTCGGATACAAAGTAGTTTCACAAATAATACGTGAATTAATAACATTCTCTAATAATACACATTACATATATTTCTTTACCTCATTCCGCTCTCCTTGGGCGCTAATCACTAGTTTCTTCTATTCGCTAGCATTCTTTCCTTGACAATGCGCGAGAACCACATTAGATGAGTGAGATTATACCCGTTAGTTAAACATTACAAAAAACAACCTCAGAAAAAGCAGAGCATGATGGTTCTCAAAAGAAACTTGGAACAGACTACAATGTTTTGTTAACACCTAAATATAATGTGTAGGAAAATGTAACATAAAAAATATCAACAGTCACAATATCAGACAGCATGTCTGTTCCGTTTTCTCCCCACAGAAAGGGCAACCCAGTGTACAAAAGGATATTACTCCACAATTATTTGTTTATTTTCATTTATTTTTCTCAGAGGATAACCAGAACCAGTTAATCAGATAACCAGCTTCGTTCAGATAAGAAGTTAACCAGGTAATAAACCTTAAATAATAAGAAATGCAACATTTCAATTTTCATATGCATACTCCAAACAGCTCTTTACCTCAATAGCCCAGCAACAATAAGCCACAATAAACATTAATCAAAATACATATCATATAGTAATATTAATATACTATATTAATAATAATCATCTCATAATTTTCATGTACACGCTTCACACTTCAAACATTAACACCATACTCAAGTCCTACCAAACCCTATGCAAGAAGAAACTACAGATGGAACTACAGCTCCCAAAATGCCCCGCGGTAAACCAGGAAGAACAACGTCACTCACATGAAATACCAGTCCGTGATTCATACTTCAAACATTTTTAAAGCTAAAGAAAAGTAAACAAATGGACACGCATGGTAGAGTGACAGCAGACAACATGAAGTATACATCATAAAGCAGACAAGAAAACATTTGAAATTAAGAGAGCTTACCAAGTGGCTGCACACCGGGTTGAAAATCTTTGCAAACTAAACAAATCGCGCTTCCTTTTCGGGAGTAAACACCGGTCACATGATCACAGCACACTCGGCTCTTAAAGAGGCACTACACTATTTGGCTACTAAACCTCAACGTTTCTCCTTAAGCTACTTGAAACATTTGTAACTCTGTAGTAGGGTTGCCAACTGTCCCGAATTAGCCGGGACGTCCCGTATTTTGGGCATAATTTATTTGCCCGTACAGGACCTCCGTTGTCCCGATTAAATAGACTGCTGATCTAACCACTGACTTGATACAGCAGCAACACAACACTTGTGAATGATCACGACACCGGTCATCATCCAATCACAGCCCACACTCACGCGCATCAGGACCATATGAATAACAAACTCTAAATTGAGAATTAAATATTATTTTGGGACAAATCATTGTTTGATTTGCAAACAGAATCCTCTGCTGTCTGGTCGCTCCCAGTTCGATCTGGACTCGCGCTAACGGCTAATCCCTTTCACTGTCCGGACCTTTTACAGTCTATGGTCTGGCCGGGTTTTGATTTTTGCAAATTTTGGTTTTGGTGAATTCAAACAATGTGATTATTGTTCATAAGTCCAACATCCAGCCATGCAAGAACATGAAATCTTCCTGAGGGAATAATATTGTTACGACTGGCCCACAGGCAGGTAGTACAGGTAGCAGGTAACGGACACAGGCGCAGAGATTTCTATAATAATAACGTCTTTATTTAAAGACAAAACAATAAACAGAAGACCGTAACAGTCACGGGTCCAGAACTGGAGACCACGGAAACGTACCTCGGGATACACCAGCATAACACAAACACCAGTAATACAAATAATGTTCCAACACCGACGAACATCAGATACCGGACTTAAATACTATGCCTAATAGGCTAAACAGGCACAGGTGCTGACAGAGCACAGCTGCTGTCACTGTTCTTAATTGTCTGTTTCTCAATTCCGGCATAGAGGAGAACAGAGGGAGGGATAGACCTCAGGTCCTCACAGTACCCCCCCCTCTATGCGCTGCACCTGCAGCCCCAAACATCCCACGGGCAGGGCAGAGAGAACCGGTCTCGGGCAGGGCAGAGAGAACTGGTCGGGCAGAAACAGGTCTGGAGGTTGACCCGGCAGAGACGGGTCGGGAGGTCGACCCGGCGGATGCAGGTTGGGAGGTCGCCCCGGCGGATGCAGGTCGGGAGGTCGCCCCGGCGGATGCAGGTCAGGAGGTCGCCCCGGCGGAGACCTGGGCACAGTCTTAGACCTGGGCACAGTCTTACGCCTGGGCACAGTCTTAGGCTGGAAACCAGGCTCAGGCAGGATCATGGGCTCGGGCAGGGTCACGGGCTCAGGGACTGGGGCAGACTCGGGGACTGGGACAGACACAGGCATGACAGTGGAACAGGACATAGAGGCACGAACGAGAACAGGCACAGAGACACGGACGGGAACAGAAGGAGAGACACGGACGGGAGCAGGACCAGAGACAAGGACGGGACCGGGATGAGAGACAAGGACGGGACCGGGATGAGAGACAAGGACGGGACTGGGAACGAAGACAAGGACGGGGACGGGTGAAGGGACGAATGCAGGGGCGGAGCTAAAGGCGGAGGTCGAGCGAGGGACGGAGGTCGGAGCCCGGAGACGGGGACGGGCTCGGAGACGGGGAAGGGCTCGGAGACGGGGAAGGGCTCGGAGACGGAGAAGGGCTCGGAGACGGGGAAGGGTTCGGAGACGGGGAAGGGCTCGGAGACGGGGAAGGGCTCGGAGACGGGGAAGGGCTCAGAGACGGGGAAGGGCTCGGAGACGGGGAAGGGCTCAGAGACGGGGAAGGGCTCGGAGACGGAGAAGGGCTCGGAGACGGGGAAGGGCTCGGAGACGGGGAAGGGCTCGGAGACGGGGAAGGGCTCAGAGACGGGGAAGGGCTCAGAGACGAGGAAGGGCTCAGAGACGGGGGCGGAGACAGGCTGACAGGGGGCGGAGACAGGCTCAGAGACGGGGGAGGAGACAAGCTTACAGGGGGCGGAGACAGGCTCAGAGACTGGGGCGGAGACAGGCTCACGGGGGGCGGAGACAGGCTCACGGGGGGCGGAGACAGGCTCACAGGGGGCGGAGACAGGCTCACAGGGGGCGGAGACAGGTTCACAGGGGGCGGGGACAGGCTCACAGGGGGCGGGGACAGGCTCAGGGTACCGGTCATAATACCGGTCAGGATACCGGTCAGGATACCGGACAGGCTCAGGATACCGGTCAGGATACCGGTCAGGATACCGGTCAGGATACCGGTCAGGCTCAGGATACCGGTCAGGATACCGGTCAGGATACCGGTCAGGATACCGGTCAGGATACCGGTCAGGCTCAGGATACCGGTCAGGATACCGGTCAGGCTCCGGATACCCGTCAGGATACCGGTCAGAATACCGGTCAGGATACCGGTCAGGATACCGGTCAGGCTCAGGATACCGGTCAGGATACCGGTCAGGATACCGGTCAGGCTCAGGATACCGGTCAGGATACCGGTCAGGATACCGGTCAGGCTCAGGATACCGGTCAGGATACCGGTCAGGCTTAGGATACCGGTCAGGATACCGGTCAGGCTCGGGGTACCGGTCAGGCTCGGGGTACCGGTCAGGCTCAGAGTACCGGTCAGGCTCAGAGTACCGGTCAGGCTCAGGATACGGGTCAGGGATAGGGACAGGAAGGCTGAACAGGGCCTCTAGCTCGGCCTCGGACCTGTGCCCCTCCCCCCCAAAAAATTCTGGGGAGTGTCCCGGAAAGGCAATGTCTCTACCTTCGAGCGGGGGGTGGGCGGGGGATGAGTAGGCGGCCCGGCAACCATCCTGGGCTGCAGGGTGGCAACCCTCTGAATGTATGCATCCCAGCCGCATCCCAGACAGCATGTGTCTGACCTCCAGATCCGCCTCCACCCTTCTGAGTTTCTGCTCTGCACCAGCCGGTCCGACCTCCTGATCCATATCCGCTTGCCCGGTGCTCTGCCCCACCTCATCCAGTACGGCCTCCGGACCCTTCTACCCCCGGCTGACCTCCTGACCCGTCTCTACCTGCACGGCCTCCTGACCCGTTTCTGGGGTTTCCTTGTTCTGGCCGTGGCAGCTTCCTGTTTGGCCAACCCTCCCTGCCCATTGGATTTCACAGCGCCTTAGGAGGGAAATAATCATGGATATCTGAAACACCTGAGTTCTCTCCACACCTGTTTTCTGTTTCATTGTTAGTTAAGTTATATAAGTCCTTATCATCATACTAGAAGGTTCACACAGAAAACACCACATGATGAATCATTTTTATTCGAACATGAACAACAATATTTAACATTAGATCCTCGTTGTTACTAACTGACATCAAATGATGGTGTAAAAATACTACTAATAACAATATCAACGCCATAATAACATAAATAGTAATCTCCATATCTGTCATCACATGATGGTGTTTACAATAATACTAATAACAATATCAATACCATAATATAATATATTATCTCCATAGACAATGAACAAGTTAGAAGTACTGATCCCCCAATTAAAAGAACACAGAACCAAACAGGTGGAGTCAGGGATGTAGGGTGGGTCAGAATTAATTCAGATATTGTGATTGGAGGATTCCCAACATCAGCTTATACATCACTGACCAATGAAGTATGTGAGGTGTTCTCATTGGGGTTTGCTCATTTATTCCCAGTATTTTACTACGGTGTGTGCTACTGAACATGACCATGATTAGAGTGAAACATCATGTTGTGTTTGACACAGGGACCATCTGACACAGAGACATTAATGATTTAGAATAAACATAATGTGTTTGACAGAGGGACCATCTGACACAGAGACACTGAGGTGTCAGAATAAACCATAAACCCTGGATAGAGGAGCTCAGTGAATGTGGTGTTGAATGTGTACAGGTGGGTCAGTGTGTCAGAGGAAACCCTGTAGAAGGACAGAGTGCCGGCTGGACAGTCCAGATACACTCCTACTCTGTGGGAGCCAGAGGGGGTGACAGATATGTTTGTTCTCTTATTATTGTGCCTGACATAGTAACTGTCCTCATAACAGGTCAGACACCAGGACTTGTCATTGCATCCAAGCAGGCAGTCACCATCTCCTCTCCTGTTGATTCCTTTATATGTCACTCCTATATAAGCCCCTCCCCCACTCCACTCCACCTCCCAGTAACAGCGTCCAGACAGACCCTCTCTACACAACACCTGTGACCAGTTGTCAAATCTCTCTGGGTGATCAGGATACGGCTGCGCCTCACTCCTCCATGTCACCTTTCTGTTCTCCTCAGACAGAGAGAGGTTTCTGTTTACTGTGTTTAGGTCCAGTGTGAGATCAAACCCATCTGATGGATGAGACACAATATTACACATCATCATTCATATTATACACACACATCTGATGGATAAGACACAATATTACAGATCATCATTCATATTATACACACACATCTGATGGATAAGACACAATATTATACATCATCATTCATATTACACACACACACGCACACACACACAGCTAATAATATGTCCTGTATAATCAATCACTTACATTTCTTCAGTCCTGATATCAACCACTTCTCTCCACAATGATCCAGACTGTGGAAGAAGAGGAGCAGACTGTCATTCAGAGACACATAAACTGTTTCACACATCATCCACACCCCCACACAGAGCAGATAACTCACACACCCCCACACAAACATCAGATACCTCCCCTCCCCACACCTACACCCCCGCACACCCCAGCAAAGCTGTTTACACCCAACTGTTTAATCATTGTATACAACCGCACACATTCAAACAAAATACACCAAACAAAACCACCCCCTTAACACCCTCAACACACAATATCCTCCTCATCTCACCCTAACACACACGACACACAACCCACCACCTTTACACAACAAACACACACAAAACACACATCTCGTCACACTCCTACTGGATACTGACAGAGGAAACATCTACAGGACATACTTGAGTTTCTCCAGTCTCCAGTGTGGATCTTCCAGTCCAGCTGAGAGAAGTCTGACTCCAGAGTCTCCTGGGTGGTTGTAACTCAGATCCAGTTCTTTTAGGTGTGACGGGTTTGACTTCAGAGCTGAGACCAGAGAAGCACAGCCTTCCTCTGTGACCAGACATCCTGAAAGCCTGCAGAGTAAATCAGGATTTTACAAACTGCTTCTGCAATTAAACACATTCCTTGGGTAGTTCAAGATACAATCAGTATTATGTTTTCTGGATCTGTTTTATATATATGTTTTTTTACTTCACACCTCTATATAAACACACTTGTCCATAGTGGAGTGTGGGTGGGTCTGCTGTTTCTTTACATGCAACCGCCCATAAATCATAATAACCTGCAACAATATACTAGTGAAATCCTCTATCCCACATTAAAATGCTGCTCTAACAGTTCAGACATAATTGGTCCAAGAAGCACATTTTTTTTGCTTTGCATAAGAGTAATGTAGACTTAGGTCTGTCACAAAATGTGCATCAATATATTAATTATATTATTCTAATCATTTTGTAAACAGAGATTACAGCCGACCACTCAAAAACAAGGAGTCGCTAGAGGACAATGTGACATGGCAGCTCTGTGTGACTTCCACCCATCCACCCAGGCAGCACTGAGACTAATTGCTCTGCAATATACTAGATCCCTGGGCAGCGTCAGTATTCTGCAACCAGGCAATTCCTGAAGAAATGTTACAGATGGGGAAGTTCAAGTCCTTATGAGACAACATGGTAGAATGGAGGGATATCTTCACAAAGAAAGAGTGTAATAAAATATAGTGAGAATGAAAGGTGGATCAGTGAACAACAGAGGGGTGGAATGAAGATTAGTTCCTATTTTAACTATACTTGGACTAATCAAATATTATTATATATAATGTAAGCATATTTTTCTTGTAATGGTGGTCCTGTAAGATGTGGTGTGTTTCCTTACAGGCCTGCTGGAATGTTTGATAGGGTTTTGGTCTTTACCAGGGATGGCGTCACGAGAGGTGAGGGTTTTGTTGCCACATGGCACTATTAGGGTGATGCACGGTTCAGTGTCACATGGGTTTTGTTTACTGTCTTTACACGGGTGTGGGGAATTATTATTTGCCAAGGGCGTAGGTTTAGGGGGGGACGCTTGGGAAATTGTCCCCACCAACATTTTAACATGACCAAATTGTCCCCACCAATATTTTAACATGACCAAATTGTCCCAACCAATATTTTAACATAACCAAATTGTCCCCACCAATGTTTTAGCAAACTCCGTTATGGGTTTGTGCTGCTATTTGGATCAATTCGGACCGCAGCGCCAGAACGACGATACTAGAAACGCCCTAATTTGATTGGCTAAAAAACCTAGGGGGGAGGAGTTATGACACGCTGAGTCCACAGGAGAGTAAAATCAAGCAGGTGTGTGCTAGCGAGTGACTGAAAACAACGGTAAAGTTACCAGTGCTTTCTGTTAATACATACCTCATAAAAGAGTGAAACTTTTTACCATTCACTTTGCTCTTCAGTATATACATGTTTGCCCCTTTTTGTACTTTGTAGGTCAGCTATGCCACCCAAAAAAGGGGACATACAGATCTTTTTCTCGAAGCACAGTGTACTTCAGGCCAAATAACTAGCCACACAATCAAACTAGCAGTGGTAGTGACCAGTTTAATGAATGACTGTCATTGCATTGCTAGGCACAAGTGCTAGAAAAATGTGTTAGCAATGTGAATAATTTGACAGTGTTGGTTAGTCAAATATAATAAATCATTATATGATTAATAATAATAATACATTTCCATACTCAGTAACATAAATATTACACTATTTAATCTGGGCAAAATTAAGATACTGTAGCGTCCAGTGGGGGGAATCAAACCAGCACGCTTCGGCTCTGCAGCCAAGCACATTACCCACTGCTCCAAATAAGGATATCACATCAGGGTCGCTACAATATACATGAATCTGACAAACAGCATTGCCATCTAAAAGCATCCCCACCAAAGCTGAGACCAAACCTACGCCCTTGGTATTAGCAGGGTCATTATTTGGGCTATAAAGGGTTGCTAGCACGTTCTCTGCTTTTCCTAGCATTGTTTAAAGTCCCATTTATTTAGAGGTGAGTATGTGTTTAGATATCTATTGCTTCGTTTTAAATGCATTTGTATAAGTCGCTATATGCGCATTTCAATTTCATTTAGCCAGATAGTATTTTCGCCGTTCTCGGTTTGTTTTGTGATGTATCCGAAATAAACCTGTATCAAACAGATTACCTGGCTCTGCAAATGGCATACTACACTACACCATCAGCCAGTCCTGACTGATGGATGCTTGGACCTGCTGGCAGCTCAGAGCAGGTGGAGGTGGAAACACAGCAGAAGTTTGTATTCCCTTCTGTTTTGTTGTCCCTCTGTTGTGTTGTTATCATGTATATTGTTGTTTTGTAAATTGTGTTGTTGTTTATTATTACTCACCTCAGAGTCTCCAGTTTACATTGTGGATCTTTTACCAAATCAGAGAGCTGCTTCACCCCTGTATCCTTCAGGTCATTGTTACTCAGATCCAGCTCTTTCAGATGTGAGGGGTTTGACTTCAGAGCTGAGACCAGAGAAGCACAGCCTTCCTCAGTGATTCCACAACCTGACAGTCTGGAGAGAGATTATCATGATGTCACAAACAGAACAATAGTTCATAACTTTCTGCAATGTTCTATTCTCTGGTTACCCTGATAGATCGATACACAAGCTTCAAATAGTACTTAATACGGCTGCTAGAATCTTAACTAAAACTAAGAAATTTGACCACATTACCCTGGTATTAGCCTCTTTACATTGGCTGCCTGTTAAGGCTAGGGCAGACTTTAGAGTTCTATTGTTAACGTATAAAGCTCTTCATGAACTTGCTACCATCATACATACCTTACCTAACCTAAGATCAAAAGATGCTGGCCTTCTAATTGTACCTACATATTATAAACAAACAGCCGGAGGTAAAGCTTTCTCATATAGAGGGCCTTTATTAACCTTTTCGACACAAGGACCACAATCTAAATTTTCACCTAAAATGACCCATCCCAATCTAAATGGATATTGCTCTGGAACAGAACCATGTAGGAAGATTTGGTAAATGGCATTTAAAAGAAAACTGTCGGAATTTTGTGGAAATGTTCCATTAATTAAGGATAATGTAACACATAATATCTGGCATGATATTTAAAAAAAAAACTAAACATTTTTTCAGTGACTTTGAAAATGTATATCTCAGACTCTGAATCTCTGGTCGACCTGAAAACCCTTCATATGTGTTCCCCTAGGTCTCAGCATTATGGCAGGCTTTCTTTCAAGTCTAGCTCATTTATTCACTGAGATACAGCCATTTTAGTACAGTAGGGGGCGGTTTTGTTCCGACCTTATATACTTTTTCCAATGTTTCTTTCCCCTATTAAATGGTGTTTTCTTTTTGTTTCTGCGTGCAGCACATACTTTTCGGCGAAAAAAGAACCGGCGACAGCTAGCCAACAGCTAGCTATTTAACTGAGCTGTACCCCTGAATTTTGGTTGCTAATCCGCACATCACATAATCTGCCCAGAGGCCACAGGACTTACTACTGCACAACTGGACTTTTTTACCACCCCACCGGACTTTTCACTAGACATTGGCTCCCATACACCATCGGATCATCACCAGCTACCTAGAATGTATCCAACAGCCAGCTAACCAGCTACGGCTAGCAGCATCGCCCCACTGTCCCGAACTCGGTGGATAGCTTTTCTTCCCCTGTTATTGTTGGCTAGTCGGCGCTGCGCACCATCAACACAGCGACTGCAGGACTTTTCTACTGCTCCACTAGACAACTCTACGGGTTCACCGGATTTCTCTGGGCATTTGACTCATATACGCCACAGCTAGCTAGCTGCAACCTCATAGCGACTAGGTACCATTGCTGTGCGGTTGGTGTAAGGCACTCCCCCCGAATAGCCGGTTAGCCGAAATAGCATGGAATCTGTCTGAGGACAACTACAACAACCATCAGGGTATTATGCATGACTGTTAGCAAGGCCCCAACGTCCATCACTGACTTTGCTCAGTCCTAGCCATTACCTGCTCATTTTCACTGAAATATGTTGTGTTTTCTGTTGTTTTTGCTTATTTTTACCGCCCTACTTACCTGTAGATTCCAACCCCCTCCGCTTCATTTCTGAAAACTCACTGCCTACAGAGCCGGGCACCTGTGGCATATTTTATCTGTCCAGAGATGCAACCTCCTTTATTACATTGTACTTAGGTTTACCTCCGCCGAACACCCATACTGTTATACCCCTGGCTTCCCACACTGCACTGCAAATAGTGTATTACGATCTGATGCCCATTCCCTCATATAACGCTACTCACCGCTCTAAACGACCAGTTCTTAAAGCCATGTGTCACACACTTATTATACGTCTCCTCTGCTCATCTGGAGATGTAGAGCTCAACCGTCCACAAGCCTCAGGTGATCTCTTTCACTGACTTCTGCGATCGTAAAAGTATTGGGTTTATGCACATTAACATTAGAAGTCTACTGCCTAAACTTGATTTACTAACTGCACTTGCACCCTCAGTCAACCCTGACATCCTAGCCGTGTATGAATCCTCGCTTAGAAAGTCTGTCAATAACTCTGAAATAACAATCCCCAACTATCCATCTCCCTAAAAACAAGGCTATAACTGTACAGACCCCCCTCAGACACATGCAATGCCCTGGACTCCATATGTAAATTGATTGCCCCCCATCTATCCTCTTAGTTTTTACTGCTCGGTGACTTAAACTGAGATATGCTTAACCAGTGTTGGGAGTAACGGCGTTTAAGTAAAACGGCGTTACTAACGGAGTTAATTTTTCAGTAACGGAGTAATCTAATTAATTACTCTTTCCATCGTTACAACGCCGTTATCTTTACTGAGATTGAAAGTGTCGCGTTACTACAATTTGGTTGAATGAAGCGCGAGGTGTCATGCTTTGGCTACACAACAACTGCAGCTGGGGTGGGGATGATGACGCCGTTGCAAATGCGATGATGATTGGCTGGGTGGGCGGTGCCTTGCTCACGCTGTCTCGCTGCACACACTCTCTGACTACCACTAAACAAGACAGCGTCAGCGACAATGGCGACGAGCCGGGGAAGTAAAAAAATAGCGGTGTCAAACTGGAAGTACCCGCACTACTTCTCACTCATTGAAGTCAAAGGCAAGAATGTTTATGTTAGATGCACGCTATGCCCACATTGCCCAGGAAAAAAGACGTTATCCACGTCTGCCTCAAGCAAAGATTTTCCTTTGTTTCTTTTTACCCAGGTGTCTTAAGTTTGCACTTGAATTTTATTTTCAATATTTATTTATGTTTTTATCATATGCATATCATATGGCAGCTGCAATCTATTGAGTTCAAATAAATACCAAATGTTCTAAAATACTGTATATAGTGTTTTATTCTTCAATAAGTTAATATAAACATCTTTGACGTTAAATCTTATAGAACGTAATAGCGTTTAGAACGTAAACAAAATAATGTCAGTTACTTTGCTGAGTAACTAATTACTTTTACAAAGTGGCAACTGAGTTACTAACTCAATTACTTTTTCGGAGAAGTAATTTGTAACTGTAACTAATTACTTTTTTTTAAGTAAGATGACCAACACTGTGCTTAACCCCCCAGTCACTTTACTTTCTAAGATTGATGCACTCAACCTCACACAAAACATAAATGAACCTACCAGGTTCAACCACAACCGAGGGGAACCTAATAGACGTTGCCCTGACTAATTTGCCCTTTAAATATACCTCTGCTTTTTACAGCCAGGATCTCAGCGATCCCAACCAGGTATCACAAATGCTATCTCTGGCTTAAGCCATGTTTCCTGTATCCACACTACGTCAGGCACCACATCCATATCATATAGTCTCTGGTGACTTTCTGATATATCTAGATAGTCTCTGGTGACTCACACTACTACGTCTATACCTAGATAGTCTCTGGTGACTCACACTACCACGTCTATACCTAGATAGTCTCTGATGACTCACACAACTACGTCTATACCTAGATAGTCTCTGGTGACTCACACTAGGGCTGTTCAATTAATCTAAATTTCAATTCGATTTCACATCCTAACGATTATGCAAACAGTATAATCGAGAAATATCGATTAATTTCCACATTACGTTTTTTTATTATTTTCCACATACCTAGATAGTCTCTGGTGACTCACACTACTACGTCTATACCTAGATAGTCTCTAGTGACTCACACTACTACGTCTATACCTAGATAGTCTCTGGTGACTCACACTACTACGTCCATACCTAGATAGTCTACACAGAACACTAAACAAGAAACAATAACGCACAAAAACACATGGAAAACAGAGGGTAGATATAAGCCGTTTCTCAATGTCAAGGAAGGATCCTCAGAAGCCAGAATTTCGAGGATGCTACGTCATCAACATCCGTCGAAGGACTGTTCCAATGTCGAGGATCCTCGGAATTTCAACCAAGGACGAGTCCTTCGTTCGGAAAATATGCCATGTACACGAAAGGATGCATATGTGTAGCCTTCGCGCTCTCATATCACCCACAATCCCATGCGCTTCTTTGCTATCTTGTTTAAAAAATACAACAAGTCGGACGTTAGCGGAGTAATAAATACTTATGCAGAAAGCACACACATTTCAGAATGTAAGTTAGAGAGAAAGACTGAAGGGATCATTTTGCTCAATAGGGTAAAAAAAACTTAGTTAGGGAAATAAAAAAACGTGTTTGTGAGAGGACAAGTCTTTAACAAATAGCTCTTAAATTATAAATATATTTAAATATCAAATATTATTACATGGCTTGTTGCATTCCGGTCCGGTCTGTTATTTCTTGATAGCAGACCGCTGCTAAGTATAACACAGCGTTGCCCTGAAAAACTATGGACGCAGTTCAGTTCACTCAGGCAATATAATCGTTTTTAAATATTTTTGTGTGTAAAATTATTTATTTATTTAGTAGGTAGCCATGTAATAAGCGGGATAATGTATAGCGGGCGGTTGTTACAGCAAATACAGGCTGATTTAAGACCCATCCGTCTGTAATTATTTTTCCACCTCCACAGCGCGAAAAAAAACCAGACCTTTTTACTAGCGTAATGACGCATGACGTGCACTTGCTAGCCTGTTCCATTTACATGTTCTTTGAATCCAAAAGAGGAGCCTCGCCTAGTATCTGAAGGAAATGACTTGGAAGGAACAGTCCTACCAAGGAAGCATCCTTGACATTGTGAAACAGCTATAGACAGTTATGATGAGAGGATGAGAACCTGAGTTGACAAGACTTAACAGATGGAGTGTAGAATGATAGAGCAGGATGGCTAGAAGATCAGTGATGAGGAGCACCGAAGACAGAGATTGAGGAGTTGTGACGATAACTTTAGAATAGAATAAATAAAGTAATCTCTATAGTATGGCATACTTTTAAAACTGCCATGGCTTCTCAGAAAATATACTGTAGATTTAATAGGATGATTTGCATGACTGTACTTACAGAGCAGTTCTGCAGGTCTTAATTACTTGCAGCAACCCCAGAAGACCTTTCTCTGATGTAGAGTATTTCTTCAGGTCAAACACATCAATCTCCTCTTCTGAAGTCAGTAACACATAGACCAGAGCTGACCACTGTGCAGGAGACAGTTCTTCTCTGGAGAGACTTCCTGAACTCAGATAATATTGGATCTCCTCCACTAGAGAACGGTCATTCAGTTCATTCAGACAGTGGAACAGATTGATGCATCTCTCTGAAGAGGGATTCTCCCTGATCTTCTCCTTGATGTAATTGACTGTTTCTTCATGGCTCTGTGAGCTGCTTCTGGTCTTTGTCAGTAAACCTTGTAAATGCTTCTGATTTGACTCCAGTGAGAGGCCCAGAAGGAAGCGAAGAAAAAGATCCAGGTGTCCAGTCTCACTCTGGAAGGCTTTATCCACTGCAGTCTTGTGAAAATCTATTTCAGGTATTTTCCAGAGCAGACGTGTTATAACCTGCTTTGAAATGTTCCAGATGGTTGATTGTTTTTCATCCATTTCATTTTTATTATTATTGTTGAATGATATAAACACATATAGAGCAGCTAGAAACTCCTGAATGCTCAGATGGACAAAGCAGAACACCTTCTCCTGGTGCACAGCCTCTATTCTAAACATCTGTGTACAGACTCCTGAGTACACTGATGCTTCATTGATATCAATGCCACACTCTTTCAGGTCTGTCTCATAGAATATCAGATTGCCTTTCTGTAGCTGTTGAAAAGCCAGTTTTCCCAGTGTCAAAATGCTCTCTGTATTCCAGTGTGGATCTGTTTCTTTTTTTCCATCATACTTGACATTCCTGTGTGTGGACTGAAACACAAGGAAGTGTGAGTACATTTCTGTTAGGGTCTTGGGCAGCTCTACTTTATCATCTGTAGTCAACATGTACTCAAGGACTGTAGCAACAATCCAACAGAAGACTGGTATGTGACACATGATGTGGAGGCTCCTTGATGTCTTTATGTGTGAGATGATTCTGCTGGCCAGGTCCTCATCACTGAATCTCTTCCTGAAGTACTCCTCTTTCTGTGGGTCATTGAACCCTCTCACCTCTGTCACCTGGTCAACACACTCTGAAGGGATCTGATTGGCTGCTGCAGGTCTGGTAGTTATCCAGAGGAGAGCAGACGGAAGCAGATTTCCCCTGATGAGGTTTGTCAGCAGCATATCCACTGTGGTTGACTCTGTGACATCACAACAGGTCTTGTTGTTTTTGAAGTCAAGGGGCAGTCGGCACTCATCCAGACCATCAAAGATGAACAGAACTTTATAGTTGGTGTAGTTTGAGATTATTGCTGTTTTGGTTTCAATAGAGAAATGATTGATGAGTTGAATCAAGCTGAGTTCTTCCCCTTTCATTAAATTCAGCTCCCTAAAAGGAAGTGAAAAAACAAATTGGAGATCCTGATTGGCTTTTCCTTCAGCCCAGTCTAGAATGAATTTCTGCACAGAGACTGTTTTTCCAATTCCAGCGACTCCTTTTGTCAGCACAGTTCTGATAGGTTTTTCTTGTCCAGGTATGGGTTTGAAGATGTCATTACATTTGATTGCTGTCTCTGGTCTTGCTTGTTTCCTGGTTGTTGTCTCAATCTGTCTCACCTCATGTTCATTATTGACCTCTCCACTTCCACCCTCTGTGATGTAGAGTTCTGTGTAGATCTTATTCAGAAGTGTTGGGTTCCCTTCTCTTGCGATACCCTCAAATACAGACTGACACTTCTTCTTCAGGTTAGATTTGAGGTCATGTTGACAAATCATAAAATGCTGACCTGAATGAAATGAAAACATAATATTAGGTTTTTGAAAAAAGTATTGTAGGAATGTTTTTATTTAGTAGTATATTCTTATCTTCTCTGTTTATTTTGCCAACATATCACAACTAGAAGAAGTCACAAGATGTTGTCTTAAAGGTGCTACATTATTATTGAGTTAAACAGCTACATAAAGCTTTTAAATGTTCATCATAATGAAACATTCAACAGTAAAGTCAGACAACTCTTACTTTTCTCCAGTGTGTCAGCAAGCTCCTTCTGGTTCATGTTCCTCAGGACATGCAGTGTGATCTTCAGAGCCCCCTCTTTGGCACTGCTCTCCTGCTTCACATCTTCAGGGTCCAGACCTTCCTCATCCTCCCTCGGGCTCTCAAATCCTTCTGGGAGATCTGAACTCACCATTGACTTGAACCTCTCTAACTCTTTCTTCACAAATATCATGATATTCTGTTCAAGTAACTGAAAGAAAGAGTGAAAAAGTTAATATGGACTGAATTAAAGTTAATTACCAGAACAATATTAACAAATGCATGCATGATTGACAGATTAACTTTACTTGAGGTAAACATAAATAAATGCAAATAACAAGACCACATACAGTGAATATGGAGGACAGGTCTGTTTGATGACTTTGGAAAGATTTATCACTGAGACTCTCCGTCTTTGTTCTCTCCCGTTGGTCTCTGTGGGCAAAACATGACATTACAAACTTGTGTGTTTTTATTTTTAACTTCTTCTAATTGACTTCTTCTAATTGACCTAATATTTATTTTAAAACTTAATCCTAAAAAAGAGATGAAGGGAAAAGTCAAGAAAGTAGAAATCTAGATGTGAAAACGCGGGAAATAAGAAAAAAACTAGCTATAGAAAACGAAACAGTAAATAATACTAGATGCTACCACTCATTATGTAACATTAACATCTATATGACACAATGGCACTAATATCTCCTTTAGTACTATTAGTACAGGTCAGATGCTACTACTCATAATGTAACATTAACATCTATATGACACTAATATCTCCTTTAGTACTATTAGTACAGGTCAGATACTACTACTCATAATGTAACATCTCATCTCATCTCATCTTCAACCGCTTATCCGGGGTCGGGTCGCGGGGGTAGCAGCTCTAGCAGGGGACCCCAAACTTCCCTTTCCCGGGCAACATTAGCCAGCTCTGACTGGGGAATCCCGAGGCGTTCCCAGGCCAGTGTGGAGATATAATCTCTCCACCTAGTCCTGGGTCTTCCCCGAGGTCTCCTCCCAGCTGGACGTGCCTGGAACACCTCTCTAGGGAGGCGCCCAGGTGGCATTCGTACAAGATGCCCGAACCACCTCAACTGGCTCCTTTCTATGCAAAGGAGCAGCGGCTCTACTCCGAGTTCCTCTCGGATGACTGAGCTTCTCACCCTATCCCTAAGGGAGAGGCCAGCCACCTTTCTGAGAAAACCCATTTCGGCCGCTTGTACCCGCGATCTAGTTCTTTCGGTCATGACCCAGCTTTCATGACCATAGGTGAGGGTAGGAACAAAGATTGACCGGTAGATCGAGAGCTTTGCCTTTCGGCTCAGCTCTCTTTTCGTCACAACGGTGCGGTGAAGCGAATGCAACACCGCCCCCGCTGCTCCGATCCTCCGACCAATCTCCCGCTCCATTGTTCCCTCACTCGCGAACAAGACCCCGAGGTACTTGAACTCCTTCACTTGGAGTAAGGACTCATTCCCTACCCGGAGTAGGCACTCCACCGGTTTCCTGCTGAGAGTCATGGCCTCAGATTTGGAGGTGCTAACCCTCATCCCAGCCGCTTCACACTCGGCTGCGGAGCCGATCCAGTGAGTGCTGAAGGTCACCGACCGATGAGGCCATCAGGACCACATCATCCGCAAAAAGCAGTGATGTGACCATCAGCCCACCGAACGGGAACCCCTCCCCCCCATGACTACGCCTTGATATCCTGTCCATGAATATTACAAACAGGATTGGTGACAAAGCGCAGCCTTGGCGGAGGCCCACCCCCACCTGGAACAAATCCGACTTACTGCCGAGGACACGGACACAGCTCATGCTTTGAGCGTACAGAGATTGGATGGCCCTGAGAAGAGACCCCCTCACCCCATACTCCCGCAGCACCTCCCACAAAAGATCCCGGGGTACCCGGTCATACGCCTTCTCCAGATCCACAAAACACATGTAGACTGGATGGGCATACTCCCAGGCCCCCTCCAGGATCCTTGCGAGAGTAAAGAGCTGGTCCGTGGTTCCCCGGCCAGGACGAAAACCGCATTGTTCCTCTTCAATCTGAGGTTCGACTATTGGCCGAACCCTCCTTTCCAGCACTTTGGAGTACACTTTACCAGGGAGGCTGAGGAGTGTGATACCTCTGTAATTGGCACACACTCTCTGGTCCCCCTTTTTAAGAGGGGAACCACCACCCCGGTCTGCCACTCCTCTGGCACTGTCCCAGACTTCCATGCAATGTTGAAGAGGCGTGTCAACCAAGACAGCCCTTCCCCACCCAAAGCTTTAAGCATTTCTGGACGAATCTCATCAGTCCCTGGGGCTTTGCCACTGTGGAGTTGTTTGACTACCTCAGCGACTTCCCCCAGGGAAACTGACGATGACCCTCCATCAGCCTCCAGCTCTGCCTCTGTACTAGAGGGCGTGTAGGTCGGATTCAGGAGTTCCTCAAAATGCTCTTTCCAGCGCCCGATCACATCATCAGTTGAGGTCAACAGTGTCCCATCCTTACTGTACACAGCTTGGATGGTTCCCCGTTTTCCCCTTCTGAGGTGCCGAACGGTTTTCCAGAAGCATTTTGGTGCCGACCGAAAGTCCTTCTCCATAGCTTCTCCAAACTTCTCCCACACCCGCTGCTTTGCCTCTGACACGGCAGCGGCTGCAGCCCTTCGGGCCTGTCGGTACCCTGCAACTGCCTCCGGAGTCCCCAGGGCTAGCATATCCCTGAAGGCCTCCTTCTTCAGTCGGACAGCTTCCCTGACCACCGTGGTCCACCACGGTGTTCTAGGGTTACCACCCCTTGAGGCACCTAGGACCTTGAGACCACAGCTCACCGCCGCAGCTTCAGCAATAGAAGCTTTGAACATTGCCCACTCAGGTTCAATGCCCCCAACCTCCACAGGGATGCCTGAAAAGCTCCGCCGGAGGTGTGAGTTGAAGATCTTTCGGACAGGGGCCTCCTCCAGACGTTCCCAGTTCACCCGCACTATCCGTTTGGGCTTACCTGGTCTGTCCAAAGTCTTTCCCCACCCTCTGATCCAACTCACTACCAGATGGTGATCAGTTGACAGCTCTGCCCCTCTCTTCACCCGAGTGTCCAAAACATGCGGCCTTAGATCAGCCGATACGATCACAAAATCGATCATTGACCTTCGGCCTAGGGTGCTCTGGTACCATGTACACTTATGCGCCTCCTTATGTTCGAACATGGTGTTTGTTATAGACAATCCATGACTAGCACAGAAGTCCAATAACAAACGACCGCTCGGGTTTAGATCAGGGAGGCCGTTCCTCCCAATCACGCCTCTCCAGGTGTCTCCATCGTTGCCCACATGTGCGTTGAAGTCTCCCAGCAGAATGATGGAGTCCCCTACTGGAGCCCTATATAGGACTCCTTCAGGGTCTCAAGAAGGCTGAATACTCCGAACTGCTGTTTGGTGCATAAGCACAAACAACAGTCAGAGTTTTCCCCCACCACCCTTAGGCGTAGGGAGGCAAACCTCTCATCCACCGGGGTAAACTCCAACACCGCCGTGCTCAGACGTGGGCTCGTGAGTATCCCCACACCAGCCCGCCGCCTCTCACCCTGGGCAACTCCAGAGAAGAACAGAGTCCAACCCCTATCCAGGAGTAAGGTTCCAGAGCCACGGTTGTGCGTAGAGGTAAGTCCCACCAGATCCAACTGGTATCGCTCCACCTCACGCACAAGTTCTGGCTCCTTCCCCCCCAGTGAGGTGACGTTCCACGTCCCCAAAGCAAGCTTCTGCCGCCCGGGTCTGATCCGTCGAGACCCCCCACCTTCACTGCCACCCATATGACAGCGCACCCGACCCCTGCGGTTGTTCCTGTGAGTGGTGGGCCCACAGGATGGAGAGGAGAGAGATGCCACGTATCTCGTTCGGGCTGTGCCCGGCCGGGCTCCGTGGCAAACCCGGCCACCAGACGCTCGCTTTCGAGCCCGCCGTCTGGGCCTGGCTCCAGACGAGGGCCCTGGGCTTCCTCCAGGCAGGGTCTCGCTCCTTTTCCCTCTATCTTTCATGGGGTCTTGGTGAACCATTCTTAGTCTGGCCCCTCGCCTGAGACCACTTTGCCTTGGGAAACCCTACCAGGAGCATAAAGCTCCAGACAACCCAGCCCTCAGGTTCATAGGGGCACACAAACCTCTCCACCACGTTAAGGTGATGATTCCCGGGGAGTAACATTAATATCTATATATGACACTAATATCTCCTTTAGGACTATTAGTACAGGTCAGATGTTACTGCTCATAATGTAACATTAATATCTATATATGACACTAATATATCCTTTAGTACTATTAGTACAGGTCAGATGTTACTACTCATAATGTAACATTAACATCTATATGACACTAATATCTCCTTTAGTACTATTAGTACAGGTCAGATGTTACTACTCATAATGTAACATTAACATCTATATGACACAATGACACTAATATATCCTTTAGTACTATTAAAATCATTTTGCAGTTTATTAGTAATGGCCAAGACCAGAGAGCTGTGCAAAATTGTAGACATGCACAATGCTCGGATGGACTATTGGACAATTAGCAAGCAGCTTAGTGAATTGAATGGTTATTCAATTATTAGGAAATGGAAGAAGTTCAAGATGGTCAATCTCCCTTGGTCTGGGGCTCCATGCAAGATCTCACCTCGTGGGGCATCAATGATCACGAGAAAGTATCAGCCTAGAAATACTCGGTAGGAACTGGTCAATGACCTGATGAGAGCTGGGACCACACTCTCAAAGAGAACCATTAGTAACAAACTACGTCGGTATGGATTAAAATTCTGCAGTGCAAGCAATGTCCCCCTGCTCAAGCCAGCGCATGTCCAGGTTCGTCTGAAGTTTGCCAATGACCATCTGGATGATCCAGAGGGGGAATGGGAGAAGGTCATGTGGTCTGATGAGACAAAAATAGAGCAGGGTCTTCCAGCAAGGCAACGACCCGAAACACACAGCCAGGGCAACTAAGGAGTGGCTCCGTAAGAAGCACCTCCCGGTCCTGTAGTGGCCTAGCCAGTCTCCAGACCTAAACCCAATGGAGCATCTTTGGAGGCAGCTGAAAGTCTGTGTTGCCAAGCGACAGCCCCGAAACCTGAAGGATCTGGATAATGTCTGTATGGAGGACTGGGCCAAAATCCCTGCTTGCACTGTGTGCAAACCTGATCAAAAACTACAGGAAACGTATGATGTCTGTAATTGCAAACAAAGGTTTCTGCACCAAATATTAATTGTGGCTTTTCTGATGTATCAAATACTTATGTCATGCAATAAACTGCAAAAGTGATTTTCTGGATTTTTGTTTTACATACCGTCACCCACAGTTGAACAGTACCTATTAATAAAGACTCCTACATGCTTTGTAAGTAGGAAAACCTGCAAAAATTGCCAGTGTATCACGTTAAAAATGTAATTTTCAACAACCCACTGTATATGACACAATGACACTAAAATCTGCTTTAGTACTATTAGTACGGGTCAGATACTACTACTCATAATGTAACATTTGTGACAACTCCTTCAGGTAGAACTCTACTGTCACCTAGGGGCAGGCCTTGGCGTTCGTCGTCGCCAGCTTATTAGTGGCCACTGCCCCCCTCATTAGTCACACTGTCTAGTCCTGTCTATTGCACACCTGGGGCCTCATTTATCAAACTTTGCGTAGGATTTGGGTCAGAAGTGGCGTACGGACAAACGTAGGATGTACGTACGGACAAAAATATTGGGATTTATCAAACCATGCGCACGCACGTCCTACACCGTTTTCGCTTAATAAATCACAATGAACTCTAAATGTTGCGCAGCTTTTGCGGCTTCATATCACGCCCGTATTTGCCCATAAATAGTCAAAGAAACGCCCCAAATTAATATTCATTGATTGAAACGTCCTGACAAACTGGGAGGAAACCCGGAAAAGTAACGTCACTCAATGTGAAGTTTCCTGTTGGGGAGGTGGATATTGTGCTTTTTGGTTTGCCTGTTCACCCGCAGTGACACTTTATATAATTACAAGACAAACCTTTTATACATACTAACACATCTGACATAACCCGGATAACGGTTGGCTGAGATATGTGTTGCACCTTTCAAAATATGGGTTAAGACATGCGATGAAACACATTTAAAATAGAACCAACTAAAGGCACATACATGAACACTACATCTATACTATGAAATACACTTTCCCCAGTGGATATATATATATATCCATATCCCCATATATATATATGTAATATATCCATATCCCATCTATATATCTATCCATCTATATATATATCCATCTATCCGCTCCTTCAGACGGAGACATCGACAAGAATATCAGTTTTATATACGGTTTTGTTCTGTTCGCCGTATTTATGAGGATGAATTGCACAACATGACAATATAATTACACAACATATTTGAGTTATTTTTTGGAAATAAATATTCTTTTTAATTGACGTTGTATGTTGTTTTATATATATATATTTTGTTTTATATATATATTGATTTGTTTTGGCAGATCGATCAAACAGGTGTTAGTGTAGGCTGTTAATTGTAAGAATGGCTTCGTGAATTCTTAATATTATTAATGACAGGAGGTATTTCCATTTATTTTACACAACGGTCTACATTTTAACACAGATTCGTGTATTTCATCCATCTGCCGACGATGTCGCCATTTCTCATTTCACCCGTTTCTGTGCGTACGCGATGGGTCACAGCTTGCGTGGAGGACCGCACATTTTCACATCAAGTTTGCTTTTGATAAATCCCAACTATTGCGTAGAGCGCGGCGTACGCATTCTTTTGTGCATACGCAGCATTGATAAATGAGGCCCCTGGTGTTCATTCCCCATTAGTCTTGTATATAGGTTTCCTGTGCTGGGTCATGTTCTTGTTTGGTATTGTTTTATGTTTCGTGTTACATGTCCGTTAAACGGGAGAGATATGCAATATTATTACGCAGGAAGCCACACAAGTGCTGATCTAGGCACTTATCATCTCCCGTCTTGACTACTGCAACTCCCTTCTGGCTGGTCTCCCAGTGTGCACCATCAAACCCCTGCAACTCATTCAAAATGCAGCAGCCCGCCTGATCTTCAATCTACCTATCAAGTTCTCCCACGTCACTCAGCTGTTCCGCACACTACATTGGCTCCCGGTCGAAGCACGCATCCACTACAAAACCATGGTGCTAGCCTTTGGGGCAGTAAGAGGAACCGCCCCTCCTACATCCAGTCACTAATCAAGCTGTACACACCACGCGAGCACTTTGTTCTGCCACCTCAGGCCTCTTGGAAGTGCCATCCCTACGGCAGGGCAACTCCCGATCTGCTCAGTCTAAATTGTTCTCCGTGCTTGCCCCGCAATGGTGGAACAACTCCACTCTGGAGATCATCGGACTCTCTACCAATCTTCAAAAAAACGTCTAAAAACCTTCCTCTTCAAACTGTACCTCCAGTAGCTCCATGAATGGAGCTCCACAACTCTTGCCTGTTCGAAACTTCACTACCGAATCATTCTTCTACGATTATCACCCATTCCTCCTCACCTAGCACCCCTTCTATCTCTAGCACTCCCGCCTGCACCCACCCAGGAACAATGTACTTATTGCCTTTTTTATGTGTGTTTTTAGCTATATGTGAAATGCCTGCACTTATTGTAAGTCGCTCTGGATAAGAGCGTCTGCTAAATGCGCAAAATGTAAAAATGTAAATTATTAGTTGTCTTTTGGACATCTTATGTCAGAGTTATTGTAAGCTGACGTTTAAGCGCTGTGTCACTCTTTTGTTATTTTGGCTCATGTACTAGTGAGTACGGGTTTCCTTTACGTTGTTCACGCTGAAAGCCAACTATTTAAAAACCACCATCAACTCTACAGATCCTGTGCCTGGCTCCTTCCTATAGAACGCCATTTGTGTCAATATTAAATAGACTTTGTAATAAATACATTAATACGTGTAAATATAAATGTATAAATCACTTAATATGTAAAGAAATAGGTTTTATTTCAAAATTATGTTTTCCATAAGTCAACATTTATTTATTTCGAGGGACTTGTATTTCACAATTCCAAATGTGTTCATTTGAAGGCACTCCTTTTTCATAATGACATGTTTTTCATAAGACAACTTTTATTTTCTTACAGTGGACTGTTATTTTGAAATTCCCTGTGTATTTATTTCAAGGCACGTCTTTTTCATAAAAATGGAGCCAATGGAGGTGTTAGGCACTGTGGGGAGGGCGCCTTTTGTGGCAGGAAAAGCCACTCCGCCTCCTACTGCTAACTAACTCAAAATTGTTTACAATAAGTAAACATTTATTTGGTTTTATTGAAAATAATCATTGTGTTGGTTTAATATCACGTTACATGATATTCAGAATGCAGAAAATGTGACTTGGTTTCGGTGTTTCAAGCGCCACCTGGTGACAGACAACAATATATACCGGTGAAAAAAATACAAGCACAATGGCGGATAGCCACTTAGCACATAACTTCCGCAAAATAGTTTTAAATTCGCGTTTCCAGTGATAAATCTAACAGGAAAAAAAAACGGGGATAAAGCGTGCATATCTAGGAGCATTCCTAAAAGGACATTTCTGTAAGTTAATAGAGTGCCGCAAAAATATTTTTTTACATGCCTCTGGGTCAAATGACCCGCTTCCGGCGTTTCTAGAGTTAAATGTGTGTGCTGACACTGACAAACTGCCGGTGCATTTACTTTTCTTTTCTTCCCCACCCGACGTGAACAAAAGAATGATAGCTCAGACAGCGATTACAATTCGATTGTGTTAGGCCATTGAAAATTGTTTCCCTCAAAAGCACATTAGTTACTTTAAATTAAACCAATTTAATTGACATGAAATGCTGGTCTTTTTTGGTAACAAATATTTTTACAGTTTATTAAAAAATCCAATATTTCAGTGTTTTTATAAAGTACAATTGTATTTCCTGTCAATATTTTTGAAATTATTTTGAGATTAATTCGGTTTTAATTTAAAAATAATTAGAGTGGTTATATGGTACCATAAAAGCCTTAATCTATGTGCACTTATTAAATAATAGTGGACACTTTTAGGCCATCTATATTCATTTGCCAAGAGGTTTTAACATTTTGGTTTCACTTCATTCGCCACCGTGATTTTACAACAGCCAGCCCGGTCCTTCTGACGCAAAGTTATACAAGTACTAGTGAGTATGCTATATACCGAGTTTAGTTGGTGGGTAACTGTTTATTAAAAAACACCACAATGCTACTGATCCTATGCCTGGCTCCTTCCTTCCTACTATGCAACTCACCCAGTATGTGACAGTAGTACACAGGAGTAGCATACTCTTTTAAACGGGTGAGTTGTAGAAATTCCATGAGAAGGGCACAGCCGTTGAGTTTCATCTAATGTTGCCATCAGGTGGTATCGGTGCATGATATCAGAAAATTTCTACCAGTACAAGAACACGAGTATTGTCCCAATACCGGATACTGGTATTACTGCATCCCTAGTTTTAATGTTACTCCACTATGAACTGAGTGTTTTAAAAATGGGTTTTTACAATGTTTTCAAATTACTAGCCTAAATGTGATTAAACTTAAAATGTAATTAATGTTTTTGTTCAAATGTAAGTCCTGTGGTGACACATTCACAATCCGTAGAACATTTGTATTCAATCTTCTGGGGCCTCGTTTATAAACACTGCGTACGCACAAAAGAAGACGTATGCCGCTCTCTACGCAATAGTTGGGATTTATAAAAAGCAAACTTGGCGGTAAAATGTGCGGTCCTTCACGGACACTCTGACCCATGTGTACGCACAGAAACGGGTGAAATGAGAAATGGCAACATCATCGGCAGAAACACGTGAAACTATGTGAAACTGCAGACCATTGTGTAAAATAAATCAAAATATTTCCTGTCATTAATAATATGAAGCACTTTTTGGCATTAGTGATGCCCACACTGTCTCCTCCAAACAACATTTCCTCTTTTCCACCTCTCCAACAAGAACTTCTATGCTACTTCACGTTAAGTGAAAATTCTTATTCGGTTTTCTTTTCCGTGTTTGACATGATGTCTCAATCAATAAATATTCATTTGGGGCGTTTCTCTGACTGTTTATGGGCAACTATGGGCGTGATATGAAACTGAAAATTTGTAAAGCAAAAAAATGGCGTAGGACGTGTGCGCGCACGGTTTTATGAATCCGAATATTTCAGTGTCCATCACCACTTCTGAAAAAATCCACCGCAAAGTTTCATAAATTAGGCTAGACCAAAAATGTTGACTAATTTGCCAACATCACAGCATAAGATTGAGATTTTACTTCTTGAAAGATGAAGTATTAATGTTTAATTTTCACTATAGTTTTGTTCTAGTTATTAAACAGTTTTTTGGCTACATTCCAAAGAAGACATGTTGTGATTTTTAGCTTTTTAAGCGTTAACAACAAAACCAAAAGCCTTGTCACACCTATTAGAGGTTACATTTACAGGTCATAAGACAAGAGTGGAGACAACATGTTAAGAGCTATTTCGAGCTAAGAGATTACGGATTAAAAAGAACATTTTTGTAAAATGAAGATTGTGTGAATATATATATATATATTACCAACAAATGTGAAGTGGGCAAATTTGGAACACCCATGAGCTTTACATTAGGTTCCCATTAACCCTTTTGCGCGTATGAACACACCAGCGTCCAGCAGGTTCAGAGACAGCTTTTCCCACTGGCCGTTAGGATACACAACTCCTAAATTCCCTTCCCTCCATCCATCATCTCATGCACATCTGCCACTCATTACTGCCACTTGTCACTTTAAAATAGCAACCTAGCTATCACGGACAATTATTTATATGATCACTGCCACTGTTGGCTTTTTTTTGTGGTACGAGAGCCACTACACAAAAACTGAAAAACTGTGTAGCTTCGCAGATAATAATTCCCCATTGTTACTCCCCTGTGACTTCCTTATATACCCAGCATAACCACTGTGATGCCATACCTATGCCCCCTGGTGTGCAGGTGGAGGAGCGTCACACCCATGCAACATGCCACCAACAATACATATAAAACCCATCGAAATTGGCTACAACAGCCACTTTACCATAAACTGTACATAGCTTATAGCTACCTTGGATTTTTTTTTTTTTACTATTGTATTTCAATAGTAAATTGAGATCTAAGCATGTCATTGCATAACCTGTTATTGTAATGACAAATAAACACCCTTGAACCCTTAAACCTTCTGTGTTCTGGCTTGAGTGGTCCCTGATGCGTACGATCACACCCAGGTGATTGGAACAATTAGTTAGAATGTCCAAGAAAAAGTGACACAACAATGACTGGCCAGACCAGACTTATTTAGCTGCCATTAGCTCAAACAGTGTTTATAACTGCTGTAATAAGTATTTAGTTTAAGGGTCACTTATGCAACCAGGTTATAGTAAGGTTTTTATTTTTACCAATAAAAAACAAGTTTCTTTTTCAATTGAATTGTTCACATTGTATGTCACATTTAGACATACAATGTGAACAATTCAATTGAAAAAGAAACTTGTTTTTTTATTGGTAAAAATAAAAACCTTACTATAACCTGGTTGCATAAGTGACCCTTAAACTAAACACTTATTACAGCAGTCATTCTTTTTTGGGTAGAAGTATGTTAGCATAGCATTAGATAATGGGAACAAAAATAAACAAATAATAGCAATAAACAAATAAATAAACAAATAATTGCAATCACTGACCATGGGCCATGATGTTTAATTACCTTTGATCTGTAGAAAAGTCTCCCTCTCTGAACTTTATAGGTTGTTCCATAGACCAGTCACTCTTCATGGACACACAGCTGGGTACAGGAGAGGTTGGTCTTTTTTTATGGTCCCTGGAAATAATAGTTAAAAACAACTGTGTTTATGTTCATTGTGGACTTTTTAAGGAGTGATTGTTGTACTTTGACAAAGTTAGATTGTGGTGCAGATGCGGAAAAAGGTGTGTCAGTGTTTGGTCCTGAAAAGCTACTGCCCCCTAGGGGTCATTTACTCTCTGACTGTCAGTAATAATATTGGTCTGTTGGCTCACAAACCAATGTTAGGTTCAATAAGATTTTATATAACGAGTAGTAGTAGTATAGTACTAGTATAGTACTACTAATATAAACAACTGATGTACTGTGAGTAAGAAAATATACATTGAACACAGTTAGATAATCACCACAGAGTCTGTGATACTCGCCCTTGTGGAATTTGACATGGGTTATTTCTTATTTTGTTCGATGTGAATGTTCGATGCCATTTCAATTTATGTTTAATTTATTGTTATTCTATGGCAAACGTACGATCACTGATTTATGTTCCTGCTTCGAACGATGATACACCGACAGCCTGCTGACTACCCAATCAACAATAAAGAGTGTCGTTAAGAATGTTTGACTGCACATAGTAAATTATATCTCTGTCATGCACTACACTATTTGCTCTATTGCACTACAATATTTGCTCTATTACACTGTTATTTATCTGTATTTTTTAGCATCTTGTATATTACTATCCCTATACCCCCTCAGCCCCTTAGTATAATTTATATTGTTATATTCATATGTTTTATGTATGCACCTTCCTGCCATAGTAAATTCCTTGTATGTTAACACATTCATGCCGATTAAACACTTTTCTGATTCTGAAGTGGCGATACATTTTGAAAATTGTTTTATTACATGAAGTCACTACACTTTATACACACTTTATACACTTTTTTCTAAGGAAAACCAAATTAAGGTAATGTCACCTTGTTGCTGTGAAGTCATGTTCCCCAGAGAGACTGTTTTCAAAGGGAGTGCCCTTGTCTTCTTTCCCACCAGTAAGACTACATGTAATGGAAGTAGCCCTTTTCTCTCTCGGTTTGCATAGACCTGTAAACACATAATGGAGAAAAACATTTTGAATCAATATTTATACTGTAAAGACTAGGAGACACAATGCCTGGATTAAATACAAACTGAAAAATGACACATAACTTTGATCAAGGAAATACGATTCAATAACAATCCAGTACTGATATTTTGCTTTGTCTTCCATCTCCCTACACAACTGATGCACTCCCTCTTTGAGAATATGGATTGACTAACTAAACTGAAGTAGTAGCACTTACTTAACACTGATATTTACTTACTCCAAGTTGTTGTTTTTATAATAATCATTATGAAATCATTTGGTTTATTATTTTCAATTCAAAATAAGATATTATGCTGCTCCGTCAGAACAAAATAGATACTGAACAGGTATTTAACTTTTGGTTTCACCTGTGCTACCTGTCCCCTCCCCCAAACATGACTGCGGTGAAGTTAGCTTTATATTCAAGATTCTGACTTTGTCAATACCGCATAAACCAAACCTGCTAGAAACAAACTAATTACATATTCTGAATCTGCTGTCATTAGAGAACAATCAACACTAATTGTTTTCTCTTCTGCGTTCAGTTTTGAATAGACGACTTTACAGTCATGGCTATAGCGGATTCTCTGTGTGTTTTCAGTTATGGGTGTGTCAAAAGTGCACAACTAATGTAATTTTTCTGGTAGAAAACAATTGCATTGCAACAAAGACACATTAACCAAACAAAAAAATTATAAAGAGTCAATTAGATGATAATTGTTTTGCATTACTAAAAACATTAATTTTAAAATACTTTTATTGCCTGTATTATAATAAAGGTCAATACCTGAGACCCAAAGTAACTTAATATAATATACATTATATACCTCAAATGTTGCTAAATAGCTCAAAGCAATTGGAACGTTTTTTGACTAAAAATAACTGTAGTATCTTTAGGAGGTGCTGTTGTACCATCAACATTCTTTAGATTTTCCAAATTTGATTTTGAATATTTTTAAATCATCTCTAAACTTTTTAGCACATTTTGCTCAATAGCTTTGCCCCCTTTAATTTGTTTTGAATTAAAACAACTGTAGTATGTTCAGTAAGTGCTGCTCTATGATCAACATTCTTTAGATTTTTAAAATGTGAATTAGATTTTTTTTAATCATCTCTAAAACCACTTTTTAGCACATTTTGCTCAATAGCTTTGCGCCCTTGCATTCTTTCTGAACCAAAACAACTGTAGTATGTTCATTAAGTGCTGTTTTATCATCAATATTCTTTAGAATTTTGAAATATGAATTAAAATTTTTTATCATCTCTAAACCCACATTTTAGCACATTTTGCTCAATAGCTTTGCCCCCATTAATATAATATTTGAATCAAAACAACAGTAGTATTGTGGTAGATTTCAGGTTGCTTACATCTACCCATAGACACTGTTGCATTATTAAAACTGTTTACCTCGTTACCATTTGTTACATGTCCCATGTTTCCCCATGTTTTGTTGTCCTGCTAGGGAACTGGGCCCTATATAAACCAGCTTGGCTGTGGCGGAGACATAGAGAGTGTGAGAAGAAAAGAGACGCCTAAGTTTTTTGTTGTTGTATAGCCTGTCGAAGATCCCGGTTATTTGTGACTTCTGTTTGTTGATGCCACGTTGTACTCTACGGTCCCTGGGTTCTGGAGAAGGGGTAGGTAGTTCTGCCCATGGGTGTACATTTGCATCACATAGGTAAATCTCTGTTACAAACAATATGTGAGCTGGGCGGGTTTCACCCCTGTAGTTTTGTTAGCAGAGAGGTAAGCTGGTTAGGGAACAGACTGGGCTAAGAAGGGATAGGTGTGTAGAAGAGAAGGGACCTTTTGTTTAATTTCATTACTTTGACCCCGGTCCCAAAGTTCCCTTCTCCTCCCTTCCTTGGTTGTGGTTAGTGGTTACCCGGTGTCTGTGTGTGTGTACCTGTATTGTGTATTATTGTTTTAAATTACTAAACGTCCCACAAGGACCAAATTTGAGTTTTTTTTATCGTCTCGTATTATTTTAGCCAGTTGCACCCCACCTTCCTTCACTGTCCACCTCTGTATACACTTGAGTGCGCAAGCACAGGCGGTTTACGTTCCCCACCTCTAACGAGTTCCACCGGAGGTGGAAACGTAACACCATTTTATAAAGTATTAATACACTATATTTATGCATTTATATTATATGTTTAAACTTTAAAGTTAGTCATTGAGTTGACCAGTAGTAGTCTGGGAGGGGCTATAGCAGACAAAGGAATGGCTGAACAGGGCATCGATTGGTCCTAGGGCAGGATCGTGGGGTGCGTGTGGACGTTCCTGTTTGGTCCTAGGTCAGGGTCATGGGGTACGTGTGGTCATTCCTGATTGGTTCAGCCTTTCCCGATAAATGCTGAGTGCCATGAGAACCCTTTTTGCCTCCTTTGTCTGCTCGCGCGAGTAGAACTGTAAGAGGTGCAGACGTTTACTCGTGGCTGTAAACTTTTATTTTGTTTCAAATAAATACCCTTAAAAGTTAGCACGTTCGACTCTGTGGTCATTATACCTGTTTTTCCTACGATAATGCCCCCAACCTTTACATTGCGTGTCCTCCATCGACTTGTCCGCGCACTTGCACTTCCCCATGATAACACGTAAAGTGACAGAGTATCCGACTCAGTCGGTCAGGCGCGTGACCTCCGTGTGCGCGCGACATGTTACGTCGTCATAGTTATCCAGATTGTGGCAACGCAATTAAACACATTAATTCACGCAATCCTTTTAACATAAACTATTTGGAATAATTAACTTTGGAAAACTTGCGAAAATATTAATACCATGTCATATTCAGATTAATACTTTTCAATACTTTTTAAGGGTCTTAATTTTCGCTAAATTGATTTATTACCTTTAAGACTTTTCAAGACCCCGCGGACACCCAGTCTAAAATGTTTGTCGAGCACAGTCCCAGTGTTGGCTTGTGGGGGGATGTACACAGCTGTTAAAATTACTGATGTGAACTCCCGGGGTAGATAGTAAGGGCGACATTTAATCGTGAGATGCTCCAGATTAGGAGAGCAACCCGAAGAAATACAGTCCACATCCAAACACCAGAGGTTATTTACCATGAAGCAAACACCACCACCCCTGCTCTTGCCAGCCTCTGCTGTGCGATCCTGCCGATGGATAGATAGCCCGTCCGGAACAATGCCCGCATCTGGGATTGCGGGCTCTAGCCAGGTCTCAAAGAAAACCAGGACGTTACAGTTCTTGGTGTCCCTCTGCATAGTCAGCCTGGCCCTTAGCTCGTCCAGCTTGTTGTCTAGTGACTGGACGTTAGCTAAGAGACTACTCGGGAGGGGAAACAATTGCAGTAACAAAGCTAGGAGTAAAGAATTATGGCAAACCATTTTTCATTGATGTAGTGAATGAAGTATTTTTGGCCTATCACAAGTGCAGCAGTTTGGTGTTAGGGGCACCGGTTGAGATCATCACATGAGGTATTAGGCGTGGTAGAGCAGGAAAGGTTCAACTTGTCTGTTGGTAGGAGGATGAAATACCTTGAACTACTGGACAAATGTAACTTGTCTGTTAAGGTTCTTAAGACCAAGAATGAGGCTTTTGTTTTGTAAGGAAGGCACTCCAAATTGCTGTATGGAGGCAGGAGTATGTGACATGAAAATCAGACCCAACTTGGGTGCTAAGTGGTTGTTTGTTGATGGATCTTGTTCTAAAGACGACATGGGCCGTAGTCAGGTGGGCTATGCTGTGATTGAGTTAGTCAACAGGGGGTCCTTGCATCCGTTAAAATCTGATTTCAGGGACCTTAGGAGTGTCAAGGTCACTGAGGGCATAATGTCTGCCCAGAGAACGGAGATTATGGCCCTCACTGAGGCTTGTAGAGCTCTGACTGGTCTGAAGGGCTCCATTTTCACAGACTCAGCATACGCGTTTGGGGTAGCACACTACTATGGTAAGATATGGGCGAAGAATGGGTACAGGAAATCAAACGGTAAACCCATCACACATGAGAAGGAAATCAGGGCCCTAATCGAAGCATGTGAGTTGCCTGAATCTCTAAACATAGTGAAATGTGCAGCACACCAAAAAGTAACTGACGTGATCGGGGTAGGAAACAACTTGGTAGATCAATATGCAAAAGCAGCTGCATGCGGTGAGCCGATTGTAGACAATGGTGTGATGGCGGTAACTAGGTCGGGGAAGAACAGAGAGGCACAGGGACGTGCAAGTCGACAGGAGGTGTTGCATTGGAAGACCAAAGGTGGTGTTTATGTAGATGGAGTGTGGACGGGCAGACAGGGTCAAGTAATTATTCCAGAGATACTTGAGAAGATGGTTCTGATCCATGCACATGGTGGTGGTCATTCGGGTCGGGCTGAAATGCTTGATGTGATAACACGTAAACTTGACGATCTCGTTTACATCAAAATGTACCGGAGTAGGTGGGACGAGCAGAGACGTTAAGGACCTTACAGAGTGGCCAAAGCTACCAAAACAGCAGTCCAGGTTGACGGTTCCCAGTTCTGGTATCACACTTCACACTGTACCATGGCCAGCAAGAGCATAGCTGATTGATTTCACTTCATTGACTGTGGGTGGGCTAACTGTTTGTTTTGTTTATCAAGAGGGGGTGTGTTGTATATCTGAGTTGTATCTGATAATCTAACAAATAGGACAGTTTTAATGTTTACCATTTTATTGAACCACAAGTGGTGAAGGGCATTTAACCCTTGTACTGTGTTAAGGGTCAATTTGACCCGTTTCCACTTTTGCGATGTTTAAAATACAAGTTAACTTCTATTTTTTACCATGAAATTAAATGACTTTTCCTCATTTAGGGTCATGAACCTAACTGCAATATTTGGACACACTGATGTGTTGTGGAATGTCTATATAGAGTTTGTATACAAACATGATGTTGTGATTCTCTCCATCAGATGAGAGAGAGAGCATGCAACAATCATCATTAAGAGAAAGAAGGACATGGAAGTCTAAAGATGGTCATATAGAATGGTCCCCGTCACCACAACGTGGGCAAGAAAGACTTGAAGCTTCCAATGTAATAAAAATGGTTCCAGGGCCTACACGATTTGCTGTCACTCGAGTTTATGACATACAATCAGCTTTTGAGCTCTTTTTATCCCTAGCAATAGAGAAGATTGTACTTGACATGACCAACTTGGAGGGGAGCCTTTCAAGAGAACTGCAAGCCACTGGATAACCCTAACCCTAACCTGCATGCATACATTGGATTGCTCATATTAGCTGGAGTCTACCGGTCAAGAGGGGAAGCAACAGACAGCCTGTGGAATGAAGAGAATGGAAGGCCAATATTTCATGCAACAATGTCTCTACAAGAATTCCAGATGATTTCTCGGGTGATTAGCTTTGATAATCGTGATACTAGACCGGGTGGACTTGAAAGAGACAAACTAGCTACAATCAGAGATGTATGGGATAAATGGGTGGAAATGTTACCATTACTATACAATCCAGGTCCTAATGTTACAGTCGACTAACGCCTTATTCCATTCAAAGGACGCTGTCCCTTCCGACAGTATATGCCAAACAAGCCTGCAAAATATGGCAGTAGTAGACCACGTAGGAAGACACCGGCCTTTAATGGTAAAATGTCACTGGAGGTTGGAAACGAGACAACCTTTGGGATGGAGGTATGTTTCACAGGACATAGATTACCGTTGGGAGCATGTATACTAACACGAGCGTACATACAGTGTGAAAGTAATTTAGTAATCTACTAGATGGTCAATGGCAAAGTTTGTGAAAGGGGAGTGTGTGTCAAATAGAAGGTAAAGGCAACAGATAGTGGAATATGGTATGTGGGTTTTAACTTAGAGGGGCAGGATCCTTTAATAAAACTCCAGGTTTCGACCGAGCTGAAAGAACCAGTAATCAACAACGAGGACTCAGCGGTGCGTATAATGGAGGCTAAAACTTTGAAAGAACAATTGGGGGTTGAAACGGGGTTCAAAGAATCTAATTTGTGGTTAAATTGGATTAGGTATACCGTTAAAACAGTAAGCAAAAGTGATTGTTATGCATGTGGATCACCAAAACCAATGGTTATGACTACTCCATTTCCGCTGAATCCAAATAACTCTGACAGACTGGTCTTGCATGATATTATTGTTTACAAGTAGTCAAGTACCGGTTAATAGTGACTGTTTAGATTTACACTATTTATACCCTAGCGTTAAAGTACGGGAAAGAGCTCCGCCGTTCCAGGTTGTGGAAGGGTCTTATTCATGTATATTAGGAGAATTGATGGGGGAATGTCGGTAGGAGACCTAACTCACCGTTCAGATATAGTTGATGCAACCACTACTGCCACTTGGGGTAATTCAACACTGACAATACCACGCTACACTATGGGTAAACTCACTCAGGCAAGAGCAGACATTTGGTGGCTCTGTGGAGGGGAACACTTATGGCCAACTTTACCAACTGATTGGACGGGTACGTGTGCTCTAACACAATTAGCTATGCCACTTACAGTGATCTCAGAATCTGAGGCTAGGGATCAAATAACAGCGAATAGACACTGAAGGGGCATTGATGGTTCCTTCGATGATAAAATCTATTTTGATGCCATTGGGGTGCCGAGAGGTATTCCAGACGATTAATTATGTGTTTCATAACCAACAGAGGTACATTAACTACACTAGAGATGCTATCCAGGGATTGGCAGAGCAGACAGCGGCTACTAGTTTAATGGCCTGGCAGAATAGATTGGCATTAGATATGCTCCTAGCAGAGAAAGGAGGGGTGTGTGTGATTGGGGACACTTGTTGTACTTTTATACCCAACAATACAGCTCCTGATGGTTCGGTGACCAAGGCGTTGCAAGGACTGACTGCCCTGGCTGAGGAAATGAAGGACAATTCAGGCAATGACTCCTCAGTGTTTGGGTGAATGGACTCAGTGTTTGGGAAGTGGAAAGTGCTGATTTCCACAGTACTGATATCTCTGATTACGGCGACAGCTCTGTTGGCGATGTGTGGAGGCTGTTGTATTCCCTGCATACGAGGTCTCTCGATTAAGCTGATCGTGACGGGAATGACGAAAGTAATGGTCGCTAGAGCTGAACCGTGGGAACAAGCTTTACTATTTGATAACTGTACTGAAATGAATGAGCATAATCTCTGAAGGATTATGGTGGGACAGGAACGACTGGCGACTGGAAGTGTTTTTTCCTTGATTTTCACCGTATATGCTGATTTATATCATTCACACTATATCTTTTACACTTTGTATTCTTGCACCATAAATATATATATTTTTGCGCACTATATAGTCGTGCACTCTATATTTCTATTATTTTTTTCTCTATTTTTATACACTGTTTTTTGAGCACGCTTTTCAAACGGAACTACTTGAAGACATTTCATCCATGAAGAGGGAGAAGAATTGTCACGATTGGTGTGGTGGCGTTGCTACACTTCCATTTCGGTGATCCACTTCCGTGTTTTTGTTCTCACTAGCTGTGATTACTTCCTCTTTCACGTGGTCACAGCTGTTAGTAATCTGTCACTTTATGTGGGGATAAAAGGGGTCGCTAGCAAGTCACTCCTTGCTTAGCATTGTTTGTTACTACATGTCACTGTGTTTTAGAGGTGAGTGTTTGTATATATATAGCTGTCGTTCTTAAACGTTTGTGTGTAAGTCGCTATCTGCGCATCTTTGATTTAAGTTCACAGTTTAGTGTGTTTTCGCCGTACTCGGTTTGTTTTATGTTCCGGTTGTCTTTAATAAACCTGGTTAAACGGATCTATTGGCTCTGCACATGGCTTTCACCGCACTACGCCGCTCCATCCGTGACAGAATGCTAAGCCACCCAAAAAGCCCGCAGAGCCGGACGGTGAGTGGATTCCTCGGAGGGGCAAGCTATAGCGCTCCGAGGTATGAAGCTCACCGTCAACCCACGGAGCAGCAGGAGCGGCGCTACACCTGGCAGGGTGATTGGGGGTCCGACTCCCTCTCCTCGGATGATGAGGAGGCGGTCTAACGAGCGAGGGAGGAGGACTCCCTGGAAGACGCCCTGCTATGGGATCCCGTCCTCAGTCGACTAGTCCCCGCAACATCGGACGTCGGCTGGGGCGGGCAGAAGACACCGCCCACTGTTCCGGGGCTGCAGACAGGAGGAGGAAAACCCCTGGAGCTACAGCCACTACCCCCGACGTGGGAAGACCCTTTTCTGCCGCCGACGTCAGGGACAGAAAAACCCCCGGAGGGGTTGGATGACCAGCCCACGGCCATTATTAGGACGTGGTGGAGGACATGGCTGGATTTACAGGAGCCAGCGCCTGAGATGGTCGCCACCACGCTTGCGCCTGAGATGGTCGCCGTCACGCCAGCGTCCACGATGGTTCCTGCCGTCCCGCCAGCGCCCAAGATGGCTACCGTCGTCCCGCCAGCGCTCAAGATGGCTGCCGTCGTCCCGCTGGCGCTCAAGATGGCTGTTGCCGTCACGCCAGCGCCCACGATGGCTCCCGCCGTCACGCCAGCGCCCACGATGGCTCCCGCCGTCACGCCAGCTTCCACGATGGCTCCTGTCGCCACGCCAGCGCTCAAGATGGCTGCCGTCGCCACGCCAGCGCCCAAGATGGCTGCCGCCGTCACGCCAGCGTCCACGATGGCCCCCGCCGTCACGCCAGCGCCCAAGATGGCTGTTGTCGTCACGCCAGCGCCCAAGATGGCTGCCGCCGTCTCGCCAGCGTCCACGATGGCCCCCGCCGTCACGCCAGCGCCCAAGATGGCTGTTGTCGTCACGCCAGCGCCCAAGATGGCTGCCGCCGTCTCGCCAGCGTCCACGATGGCTGCCGCCGTCTCGCCAGCGTCCACGATGGCTCCCGCCGTCTCGCCAGCGTCCACGATGGCTCCCGCCGTCCCGCCAGCGCTCAAGATGGCTGTTGTCGTCACGCCAGCGCCGAAGATGGCTGCCGTCGCCAAGCCAGCGCCCAAGATGGCTGCCGCCGTCACGCCAGCGCCCAAGATGGCCGTTGTCGTCACGCCAGCGCCCAAGATGGCTGCCGCCGTCTCGCCAGCGTCCACGATGGCTCCCGCCGTCACGCCCGCGCCCAAGATGGCTGCCGCCGTCACGCCACCGCCCACAATGGCTGCCGCATCGCCGCCCACAATGGCTGCCGCATCGCCGTCCACAATGGCTGCCGCATCGTCGCCCACCATGGCTGCCGCATCGCCGCCCACGAAGGCCGCGCCACGACGACGCTCACGATGGCCGCCGCCACGACGACGCTCTCGATGGCCGCCGCCACGACGACGCTCACGATGGCCGCCGCCACGACGACGCTCACGATGGCCGCCGCCACGACGACGCTCACGATGGCCGCCGCCACGACGACGCTCACGATGGCCGCCGCCACGACTACGCTCACGATGGCCGCCGCCACGACTACGCTCACGATGGCCGCCGCCACGACTACGCTCACGATGGCCGCCGCCACGACTACGCTCACGATGGCCGCCGCCACGTCGCCCACGATGGCCTCCGCCACGTCGCCCACGATGGCCTCCGCCACGTCGCCAACGATGGCCTCCGCCACGTCGCCCACGATGGCCGCCGCCACGACGCACCCTGAGCCGCTCAAACTGGCGGCCTCTCAGCCGCTCGAGATGGCGGTCGGCTACCGTGGCCTATTCAGGACTGGACCCGTCCTGATGGACTAACCCATTGGGTTTAACTGTGGGTCCTGTATTGTTGCTCCCTTGTGGTTTTTGTTGGTTCGTTCGGCTATCTGGGGAGCTAGCCTTTTAGTGGGGGATACTGTCACGATTGGTGTGGTGGCGTTGCTACACTTCCATTTCGGTGATCCACTTCCGTGTTTTTGTTCTCACTAGCTGTGATTACTTCCTCTTTCACGTGGTCACAGCTGTTAGTAATCTGTCACTTTATGTGGGGATAAAAGGGGTCGCTAGCAAGTCACTCCTTGCTTAGCATTGTTTGTTACTACATGTCACTGTGTTTTAGAGGTGAGTGTTTGTATATATATAGCTGTCGTTCTTAAACGTTTGTGTGTAAGTCGCTATGTGCGCATCTTTGATTTAAGTTCACAGTTTAGTGTGTTTTCGCCGTACTCGGTTTGTTTTATGTTCCGGTTGTCTTTAATAAACCTGGTTAAACGGATCTATTGGCTCTGCACATGGCTTTCACCGCACTACGCCGCTCCATCCGTGACAAGAATGTACCCTTAAGCTGTGATTCATGGACATTTGTTGAGCTGATAATCTGTTTGAGCACTACTGTTTATCCTTATTATCTGTTACAATGGTACAATGTTGATGCTATCATTTATCTGTTTCCCCATACTAGGTTTTTCCCTTGCATACAATAAGGTTTTCCTGTATGGGTGGTTTGCATCAATGTTTTATTTTTTAATATATTACATAGAATAGTCATGTTGTTTGTCTTTTACCCTGATCAAGTCAATGATGGTCGGGGATGTTTGGCGAACATCATGGGTCAGGTGAGTGTGAACCCATGCTGTTGTGAGTGGATGTGTCTGGGAATCGGTTGGTTCTCTTACACGTATACGGGGGTATGACTCCACACTCATGTGATATGGTTAGGTTCACTTAATATTTTTATTTTTCAGATTTCTACCTCACAGTATTATTCCATGTGTATGAATGTTGTTAGGTGAAGTTAAGTAAACTTCAAGAGGGGGATATGTGGTAGGAAACAAGTGGCAACCTATAGTAGAGAAAATGAGTGAAATACACGGGTCGAACGGATTACCTTTTCAGATGGTTTATTTACATTAATATTGCTTCACAACCCCACAGCAATATGCCCTCTCGCATTGGACCAGCGCTAGTCGAAGGCAGGAAGAGACAGTTCCATGGCCTCAACCGCTTTAATACCCCAACTTTAGACCAGTCAGAAACATCGACACATCCTAAAGTTCACCCCCAATGACCAATCGATATATTCCTAGTCATTCTTATCAGTTAACCCCACCCAGGCAGGATCCAATATCACACCCATGTTAATCACACCTAAACCATTTGCTTTGTCCCCGGAACATTGGAATGTATGGGGGATGGGTGTCACAGGAGATGTCTGTTCCTTCTCCTTTACCAAATAGCATATGAGTTTACTAAAATGATATGAAGTTTAACAGATATATACCCAAATGTAAACAAATACTGTAACAACCGAATTATGTAAGCAAACTACTTTTCTAAACATGTATATGAACTGAAATTCTACCACATATCCCCCTCTTGAAGTTTTCTAAACTTCACATCTCAAAGCATTAATGCACATCAAATAATACTGTGTTGTAAACCTGTCTAGATCACATGAACGAGAAATCATACCACAGCAGATGTATTAGTGAACCAGATCAATTCCCAGACACATCTACCCTTAACGGCATGGGTTCACACTCACCTGACCCATGTCCTTTGACCAAACATCTCCAACCATACTTGACTTGATTCGAGTAAAAGATCAAAGACATGACTATACTAAACAATACAGTAAGGAAATAGAAACATCATTAAAAACCACACATGCAAGAAAAAAAAACCTTCTTTCATAAGGACAAAAATCTTGCATGATGGAAAAACAATATCCAGAATCAGTACAGATATGAACAACAGAAATATTCAAGTAGATTGTCAGTTCAACAAATGTCTATAACACGTCAACAACATTCTTCTTTGTCTTCTTCCTGAATAAAGTATCCCTGAGTGTCCCAGTGATCAAACAATACGTAATCCGTAATCCTTCAGAAATAGTTGTCCAAAAAATAGGATGAGACTTGTAGTGTGTAAAATATAGAGCATGAAGATAGTATGAAAGTCAGAGTATCAGAGGTAGAATGTAAAAAACAGTGTGTGCAAGGCAAAAATCAGCATACTCCCACGGGGAAAGATCAAAATTATTCCAAAGGTGTATAATCCAATTCGTCGCTCACTGAAATCCTTTAGAAATTACTCTCCTCCATGTCAGCGAGATCATCCAACAGTGAACCCCCCTCCTCCCAAGGCACAGCTTTACTCTGGTCATTCCCGTCTCAATCAGCTTAATGGAAAGGCCTTGTATGCATGGAATGCAACAGCATCCACACACCGCCAACAGTGATGTTGCCGTAATCAAAGAGATCAGAACTGAGGAAATCATCAATTTCCACTTCCCAAACACGTCCATCCACCCAAACGCTGAAGTGTCAACGCCCGAATTGTCCTTCATCTCCTCAGCCAGAGCTGTCAGTCCTTGCAATGCCTTGGTCACCGAGCCATCAGGAACAGAACTGCTGGGCACAAAAGCACAAACGAAACACAACAAACACAAGACAACTAAACAACAACAAGTGTCCCCAAACATCACACATACCCCACCTTTCTCCGCTAGGAGCATATCTAATGCCAATCTATTTTGCCAGGCCATTAGACTAGTAGCCGCTGTTTGCTCTGCCAGACCCTTTACTGCATCTCTAGTGTAATTACTGAATCTCTGCTGATTGTAAAACACATAATTAATCCAGTCTACATTCTTATTAATTGTCACCCACCAGAACAGTGAAGACTCAAAACCAGCGCCTATTTGATTTCTAGCTTTAAATTCGTCTGGAATACCTCTCGGCACCCCAATCGCATCTAAATAGATTTTATCATCGAAGGAACCACCAATGCCCCTTCTGTGTCTATTTAAAGTTTTTTGGTCTCTAGCCTCAGATTCTGAGATCACTGTAAGTGGCATAGCTAATTGTGTTAGAGCGCACGTACCCGTCCAATCAGTTGGTAATGTTGGCCATAAGTGTTCACCTCCACAGAGCCACCAAACGTCTGCTCTTGCTTGAGTGAGTTTATCCATGGTGTCACCTGGTATTACCCCTGTTAAATTACCCCAAGTTGCAGTGGTTGTTACATCAGTCATATCTGAACAGTGACTTAGGACTCCTACCGACATCCCTCCGTCAACCTTCCTAGATATGCATGAGTAAGGTACTTTTACTACCTGAAACGGTGGAGTTCTTTCCCGTACTGTAACCCTAGGGTATAAGTAGTGTAAATCTAAACAGTCTATATTAACCGGTGTTGAGCTACTCGCGAACAATAATATCATGCAAGCCCAACCTATCCTAGAGTTTTTCTGATTTAACGGAAATGGAGTAGTAATAAGAGTTGGTTTTGGTGATCCACATGCATAACAATCACTTTTGCTTACTGTTTTAACGGTATACCTAATCCACTCTAACCACGAATTAGAATATTTGAATCCTGTTTCAACTCCTAATTATGTGTGCTTGACTATGGTCAAGGACACATATTGTAATCTCACATATATATTATTATGTGTGCTTGACTATGGTCAAGGACACATATTGTAATCTCACATATATATTATTATTATTATGTGTGCTTGACTATGGTCAAGGACACATATTGTAATCTCACATATATATTATTATTATTATTATGTGTGCTTGACTATGGTCAAGGACACATATTGTAATCTCACATATATATTATTATTATTATATCACTTTTGTCCACCCCTACTCCTCCCACAGTTTTTGCACTAGTTATGTGTGCTTGACTATGGTCAAGGACACATATTGTAATCTCACATATATATTATTATGTGTGCTTGACTATGGTCAAGGACACATATTGTAATCTCACATATATATTATTATTATTATATCACTTTTGTCCACCCCTACTCCTCCCACAGTTTTTGCACTAGATGGACAAAAAAGGTGTCAAAATGTGCGTCCCGAACTCTATTTAGTTGGCATTGTTTTGTAGAAGGTTTCGTTATGTAGTTTACGAAATATTAACGATAATGTCGCTAATTAATTCCCATTGAAATACATTGACGGAATCTTCAAAACTAGAGTGTGAGAGCCCATTCAGCAGAAAATGTAGAGAACATTTGTAAACTGCTACTGCTGCCTGAGTTTCAACCCTTTACACACAAATGGCATATCAAAACGTTCATCTATTTGCGCTGTCACTCAAAATGTTTAAATATAAGCTGTAACATATATATTTATTTCGTTATGTCCTTTTGTTTCCAACTTGCGCCTCCCCATAGACATCCATAGAAACTGTGATTTTCTCCACTCTAATTTGAAAGCGATTTTTGGTGTTTTTTTGTTCGTTTGTAAATTGTGATAGCGCCTACATTTCCGGGGTTACAGATACATGTTATACATCAAAATGTCCGCCTGGTTCTTAGGATTCTCATGATGTAATTGTTTAAACTGTGTGAGTAAAACTCTGGTTAGTAGAGCTAAAAGTATACGACCATGTCTGAATCTTTTGAAATGATAGACAGTGAAGCAGCATTTTCTGGTTGTTGATTGGCTAAATAGTAGGAACATTCTGGAAGGGGTGGGGGGGAGGAGGCAGCGCGCTCTGATATCGATGAGAACAGCTGGTCCTCCTGACAAAGGCATGGCTGGCAGGCAACAGCCACAGACACTGCAATCAACAGCCACAGACATATCCTGCAGCAAAGAAAGAATGAATTAATGAATGAATTGGTAAGTTCTTTCTCTGGGTCTCTGTTTACACGTTAGCATGTTAGCTAGCGTTAGCGCGCTAGCTATCGTTAGCAGCGTTAGCTAGCGTTAGCGCGCTAGCTAGCGTTAGCTACTACTGTAAGTTTATGCATACATTCAGACAGCCTGCAGCAATGAATGGATGGGTAACTTCTTTCTCTGGGTCTCTGTTTACACGTTAGCATGTTAGCTAGCGTTAGCGCGCTAGCTATCGTTAGCATGTTAGCTAGCGTTAGCTAGCGTTAGCTACTACTGTAAGTTTATGCATACATTCAGACAGCCTGCAGCCATGAATGGATAGGTAAGTTCTTTCTCTGGGTCTCTGTTTACACGTTAGCATGTTAGCTAGCGTTAGCGCGCTAGCTAGCGTTAGCATGTTAGCTAGCGTTAGCGCGCTAGCTAGCGTTAGCTACTACTGTAGTAATGAGTAATGACTGATAGGTTTAACACATTGTATACTATGGTGCTTGCAGCAGTAGTGTGTAGTCATGAGCAATGACTGATAGGTTTAACACATTGGATACTATCTTGCATGCAGCAGCAGTGTGTATTCATGAGTATTGACTGATAGGTTTAACCCATTGCATACTATGGTGCATGTTGCAGCAGTGTGTATTCATGAGTAATGACTGATAGGTTTAACACATTGTATACTATGGTGCATGCAGCAGCAGTGTGTATTCATGAGTAATGACTGATAGGTTTAACACATTTGTATACTATGGTGATTTAACACATTGTATACTATGGTGCATGTAGCAGCAGTGTGTATTCATGTGTAATGACTGATATGTTTAACACATTGTATACTATGGTGCTTACAGCAGTGTTTATTCATGAGTAATGACTGATAGGTTTAACACATTGTATACTATGGTGCATGCAGCAGCAGTGTGTATTCATGAGTAATGACTGACAGGTTTAACACATTGTATACTATTGTGCATGCAGCAGCAGTGTGTATTCATGAGTATTGACTGATAGGTTTAACACATCACATACTATGGTGCTTGCAGCAGTAGTGTGTATTCATGAGTAATGACTGATAGGTTTAACACATTGCATACTATGGCGCAGCAGCAGCAGCAGTGTCACCTCAGTCTGGCAGTTGATATCAGTACACAGTCGACTACGGGTGGCCGCAAGCACACATCATCACAATTTCAGCAGAAATTGTACGCTATCTAGTTGTTCTTGTAATGTTTTAGCCTCCACTATGTGTACAACTGAGTTATTGTTATTAATTACTGGATTTATCGGTTCGGTTGACACCTGGAATCTTATTAAAATATCATCCTCTTTTATGTCGAAACCCACATTCCACATCCCTTGCTTTTACTTTATTTATAGTTATCCTAATTGACACGCAATCCCCATGTACAGTTTTGGCCACAAACCATCTACCGGTTTCCTCTGCGTGCGGGCTTCCTCCTTTAACACCATAACGACCTGTTGTCTCTGAGTGAGCTACTATGTTGTCGTTATACAGGCATTCACTTTAATTGTCCTACCTTTTGTGTCACATTCCATGTATAATTTTCTTGGTATGCACGTTCCCCAATCTAATCTATACCCAGTAAAGCATACTTCCATACCAAAGGTTGTCTCTAGTCCAACCTCCAGGAATATTATATCATTGACAGGATGTACATGCCTACGTGGTCTATTATGTGTAACCTGATGTTTCCCATTTACAGTTAACGTTTGATTCCTATTTGCATCAATTTTATGTCCATTCCAATCATGGTAAGCTAAGAATATTGAGCCAAATAAAATGAAAGATAATATTATTGCACAAGTTAAGATTTTAGGGTGCTTCCCATCCCATACATCCCTTCCAAGATGTCTATAATCCATACTGCGTAGGAGAGAGTGAGCAATTAGACAAACTTTA